>CM060886.1:21350508-21950508 GCA_030762935.1 Hymenopus coronatus | reverse complement strand
ATATTACAGATATTTATATGACAAATAAAATATGTATCTTGAATTTTCTGGGAATAGCCTCTGAAAACTACTTTATTCTGGATGAATTTTACGGAATTTTCCATAACTGCTAAACCGTAAGAGATGGACAAAACCTTACCACACAAAAAGTGTAGAACACGTTGAAACACACAATTTATGTTATGTACAGTTTTTTCGTGGAGTTTATCTTTTTTGAGAGATTCCTTGTTTTTGCTTTAAAACAACATATTTTTCTCATACAGGAATTTTACAACTTCTGTCCATACAAACAAAGGAACTTCAGTCACATAGCAGCCAGCTTTTGACTATCACTTTAACCTACGGTACTCCCTTATTTCGCTTCTACTTACAAGGAAGCAAGTAATAAGAATATTTCTGCTAATTTTTTCTCGATTAGCATGAAGTAAGAAGCAAAAGCATTTTATGAATAATTTGTTGCAGAGTTGTAGAGAAAGTCATGTAAATGGAGCACATCAGGTTTTTCTTTTTACTGCTGTTGGTGAACTATCTCTTATAACCACATTTATTGGTTCTGCGTTTCATTTAATTAAGCAGTGGTTTCACCCCCAAAAGGTAAACAACAGATAAAAACAACTTTAACAGCTGGCTCTGATCAGTGAATTGGAAATCCCTGATCAAATTTCAGGTATTTTTCCGTCTGTGTAATGGAATAAACCATAAGCACCATGTAACAACAACAGGCTGGACCACACTTGTTCACCTTGAAATTGCGCTTACATAAATGCCATCCTGAGTAAAGCAAAAACAACAAAACAAATGAGGGCGTCTTGCGGAATTTTGAAGAGGAGAGCGTAATCTTTCTAGAACATTCCCTGTTAATAATGACCTCGAGGATTTTCCGGGCAGTTAACGTGTAGGCGTACTCATGCATTGTGCTAAATTATGGGTCATGGAGAAGACGTTGTTGTAGTATTTATTTCAAAGTCCTTCACAGTTGTTGCGTGACGGTGCCCAGCCTACCTTTTGCCTGCACCCGTGTGCAATATACTGCCATGAATCTTTTTCTTTCCTTTCCTTTGTTCTCTTTTTATTTTCTTTCATTTGTTTACTGCAGAACCACAATACAAAGTTTTAAATGTTACGTAATGAAATTGCAGCTGCATAGGATCTTCAGTTTCCTCCATTCAAATAGTATTAAGGGGAGTCGAAATGCCCTATCTTCCAATGTGACTATTTGAGATAATGAGTTAAACTTTTCAAGGTATATTCAGCAATACTTTACAGTTGATTCATGAAACATAGAATACTTCTGTTTATTAGAAGAAAAGGTATGATTTTTATAATAAAGCTCTTAAAATTCTATTGAAAAATTATGATGTTTAAATTTAAAGAGAAAACTAATCCATACACATAGAAACCTTTTCGTTAAATAAGCCTATTTAGGTGCAAATGAGTGGTAAAAATTTCAGCCTTAATGTCAATTAATTTCTGAGATAACGAAGCATATGTATACAAAATTTTACTTCTTCAGAAAATGCTTTCAAACATAAAATTAATAAAACATGTATCCTAATTATGTAAACACAACTTTGCTGTAGTTTGAAAGTCTCACGAAAAGGAAATATCAGCGGGAAGCCAACGCTGCGAATCACTAAAGTAGAACATCGCCATAAAAATAAGAAAACACCTCTTCTCTAACACTAATATTTACAAAGTTATTGGTGTTTTACCAAGTGAGTGAACAAAATGTTTTACGAAACTACTACGCGGGATTATTTTCAAATATTTTAAACTATTTACAATTAGAGCACCTCTAGAAAACTTATACCAAAACGAGCGGGAGATTCGAAATATGCATATGCAATTAAAGCGCAAAAATGGAAAAAACATTATCAAAATCCCATTTCGACTCCCCTTAAGAGTAGGGGGAGCCTAAATTCACCAATGGTAATTAACTTTATGAAAAATTGTTTAGTGGCTTAACAGAAAAGAGATTATGTTATGTTGAAATGTTCTTGGAATAGAAGAACATATACTGATAAAGTAAATAAAAAGGAAAGGGGGGACTGGAACTGTGTCAGAGAAATGGTGTATAAGAAGGAGTGTCCATTGAGGGAATAAAATTCTAGAGCTTTATTGTAAAGAAACTAAAAAGTAAAGGAAAGAACGTAAGTTAGAAACGTAGTTAGAAAAAGGGAGAGTATTAGTTTTAAACATTATTTAGAGGAGAAACCAAGAGTGTGGATAAAGATGTCTATGTCATGTAAAAAGTCTGATGTGTTCCATTCACATAGCTTTCTCTACTTCCTTGTAACAAATTATTGTTAAAAATCTTATGTTTCTTTTTACTTCACGCTGATCGAGAACAAATTAGCAGAAATAGTCTTGTTACTTGCTTCCCTGCAAGTAGAAGGGAAATAAGTGATTAGCATAGGCCAAAATATTATTCAAAAGCTGGTTGCTATGTGGTTGAAGTTCCTTTGTTTCTAAGGACAGGAGTTGACAAATTACCGTATGAGAAGAGTATGTTTTAAAAGCTGAAACCAATAACAAGGAATATCTCAAAAAGATCCACTCCACGAAAAAAATGTATATAGCATAAACTGTGTATTTTAACAAGCTTTAAAATGTGTGTTAAGTAAAGTTTTGTCTATGTCTTACGGTTTGCCAGTTATATTAAATTTTTTAAAATTCATCCAGAATAATAGTCTTCAGAGGCTGTTCCCAGAAATACATTTTATTTGTCAGGAAAATATCTTTAATATACGATATTTTAATCAAAATCGTTAGAGCCATTTTTGAGAAGATCAAAATGTTCGAAAAAGTTTCAATGAAAAGGGTAGTTTGGCCGTAGGGTTCTTGAAAATCTTCGTGTTGCATCCTTGGAAGATACTGAACTTAAATACCAAGTTTGGTATTTAACGGACTTTTGTTTTTGAGCTATGCTGTCCACAGACACACATACACACACACATGCACACGCACACACGGACCTTTTCCAAAAATGCTTTTTTTTTGTGTTCAGGGAGACCCAAAAACATATATTTCCGATGAAATCTCGGTATCGAATTTTTGGGTGCATTACAATACTTTCTCTATACACTATGCACATTACGTGTAGAGAAAGTAAAATATGTTCCATTCACAGGAACATCTCTATCTACTCTGGAAACCTTTTATAAAAGATTATTTTTCTATCTATTTCATACCAATCGAGATAAACTTGTCCCTTATAAGTAGAAGTGAGCTAAGGACATTGGGCTAAAGCGAATGTTTTAAAAGCTATGCGATTGCCATTGAAATTTGGTTCCCTTTGAATGCCCAGAAGTAAAACATCAGAAACACAGATGACTTTCTTTTGAAAAAATATAAATATTTTAAAATTGAAACCAGTAATAAGGAATATTTTGAAAACGGTTAGCTTCACAACAAAAATATATATATGGCATAAATTGTGTGCATTTTTTGTGAAGTAAGATTTTGTCTATATATTACGGCTTACTAGTTATGCAACATCGTGCTTCAGAACATATTCACAAAAAATTGAAAATATACATTTTATTATCCGTTTAAATATATTTAATATACGTCATTTTAATCAAAATTGTTGCAGCCATTTTTGAGAAAATAAAACATTTCGATAAAATCTTACATATAAAGTGCAGATTGGAGTCATGGAATTTTCCCAAAAATCTCTTTGTCGCATCCTTGTAAGATACTAAACTTAACTACCAAATATAGTCTTTAACCGATTAGTCGTTTCTGAGTTATGGAATCCCCCTCCCCCACACATACAGAAACACCGATAGCCTTTTTCTAAAAATGCTTTTTTTGGATCCATAGTATTTATTCCTACATAGTATTTACAAAGCAGTATAGAGAAAGCAATAAGTGTAGGGAAACCTGAATGGAGAAAAATACCTTAACTATGGGTAATAATGTATTGTTATTAAATTTGTATAAATTGTTTTAATGGTCTGGAGAATGAGCTTTAGGGACAAATTTCAATAGAGAAAGGAATTGAAATTTTCTTAGCAATTTCCCAAATAAATAAATTAATTAATTAACTAAATGAGTGTGTGTGTGGAGGGGGGAGGTGAAAGCTCTGGCATCTGGAAGATATACTTCTAAATCCTTCAATTTCTAATTACACTGTACAACAAAATTTTAACTTTTTTCATGCCATGAAATGAAAATGTATAACTTTTACTAATTTGGGTCTCCTAAATTCGAATTTGAAGTCAGAAATTCCCTATCACGTACCGTTTTTATTGGCATCCATATTCAATATTTCAGTTAAAGTTTAATATTTGTTTCATAAGACCGTGAAAGTCCGTTTAACACACGGGGCCAACGGCTTTACTTCCCATCCGACGGAAGCCACGCTAAGGATCGCGCTCCGCTGTTCACGAACACTATCTATATTTTAAATTTTACAAAAATGATCCCCTTATACTTACGTAATATGATATCCAGGATGGGAGGTGAATAAGTGCAAATATTTTTGTATCAGTGTTTGAGAACGATGTGATAAAGGATACATCTCTGCAACAAATTATTGTTACAAAGTTTATGATTCTATTTACTTTATTGGTAATCGAGAAAAAATTAGCAGAATTAGTCTTATTACTTGCTTCCTTGTAGAAGCGAAATAAGGGAGTACCATAGGTTAAAGTGATAGTCAAAAGCTGGTTGCTATGTAAATGAAGTTCCTTTGTTTCTATGGAGGAGTTGACAAATTGCTGTATGAGAAAAGTATAGTTTTTCACAGCTGTAACCAAAAACAAGAAATATCTCAAAAAAGGATCAACTTCACAAAATAAATGTATATAACATAAATTATGTGTTTTAACGTGCTCTACATTTTTGTGTTGTAAGTTTTTGTCCATTTCTTATAGTTTAGCAGTTATGCAAAATTTTGTAAAATTTATCCAGAATAAAGTAGCCTTCAGAGGCTATTCCCAGAAAATTCAAGATATACATTTTATTTGTCAGGTAAATATCTTTAATATACGAAATTTTAATCAAAATCGTTAGAGCCATTTTTAAGAAAATCAAAATGTTCAAAAAAAGTTTCATGTAAAGGGTAGTTTGGGGTGGGGGGATTTTTCTCAAAATCTTCGTGTCGCATCCCTGAAAGATACTATACTTAAATACCAAGGTTGGTATTTTACCAACTTCTCGTTTTTTAGTTATCGTGTTCACAGACACACGAACACCCACACACACGGACCTTTTTGTGAAAATGCTTTTTTTGGATACAGGAAATCCTAAAACATATATTTCCGGTGAAATTTCGCTATCGAATTTTTGGGGGGAGTGCAATACCTTCTCTATAAACTATGTACATAGTAAGTATAGAGAAAGTAAAAATGCTGTTAAATACCAAACTATTATTCAGGTTTGGTATCTTCCAAGGATGTGACATGAAGATTTTCAAGAAAATGTCGCACCACAAACTACCCTTTACATGGGAAAATTTTCAAAAATTGTTATTTTCTCAAAAATGGCTCTAACGATTTTGATTAACATTAAAGATATCTACATCCCAAATAAAACGAATATCTTAAATTTTCTGGGAATAGCCTTTGAACACCTCTTTATTTTGGATAAATTTTGCCGAATTTTGCTTAACTACTAAACCGTAAGAGATAGACAATAACGTACTACGTAAAAATGTAGATCTCGTCAAAACACACAACTTATGTCCTTTAAGTTTTTGTCGTGGAGGTAACCGTTTCCGAGATATTACTTGTTATTGGTTTCAATTGTAAAGTGCTCATACTTTTCTCAGAGAGAAAGTGTCCGTTTTTCTTTTATTCTACTCCTGGCCAAGCAAATACGGGATTTGCAATGACAATCGCATAACGATTGTTTAAAACATTTGACTATCACTTTAGCATAGCGCATTCCTTTAGTTCCCTTCTATGTATAAGGAACTAAGTAATAAGAACATTCTGCTAATGTTTATCTCAATTAGCATCGTGTAGAAAGAAGAATAATCTTTTGTAAGAAGTTTGCACAGCAGCTAGAGAAAGTCATTTGAGTGTAACGCATCAGATTTTTTTAATAATTCGACGCCGAGTTTGGACCAGGCGTCTACTTCTCTATCTCGAAGTGTTTTCCTGATATACCGAACGTCAAACTGTCCAATACGGGGATTCTTCACTGATTCGTCTTTTCTCAAAATTTTAGAGCTTCAAACATCTCAGCGGTAAGGTCGAGTGGTCTGTGCTGGAGGACTGAGTTAAAGTTCTGCATGACTTTATGCGTCGCAGATATGCTTCCCACCTGCTTTGAAGAGGCCAAACACTTTCGACATTCGTCTTATCAGGATAAGTGAAAACCCCGAAAAAAAAAGAAAAGAAAGAAAAAAAAACTCAGCTATAGGAGATTCGAACTCGCGACTTGTTGAATGTGAGGCAGACTCGCTACCACCACTCTACCATGTGGAGCACTTCAGTTTTTGTCAGGTTACAATGTGTCCTAGATAAAATGGTAAAAGAGTAAGCTTAAATGATAATGAACTCTACTAAAAGCCGGCCACTATATAATGACTGCAATTCCGTTCTCTTTGCATAGCCAGGAATAAAACAAAAGGAAAACGAATGACAAATTCTTGTTTGAGAAGCTTTTAAGTATTTTGAAACTGAAACCAACAATAAAGAATACTTCCGCAATGGTTAACTCCACAAAAAAGATATCATATATGTCATATAATATAGCTTTCAGGAGCTATTCCCAGAAAATTCAAAGTATACATTTTATGTGTCGTGTATCTTTGGTAAACGCTTTTTAATCAAAATCGTTAGAGCCATTTCTGAGAAATTCAAAATGTTCGATTTCTTTTCCTTATAAAGAGTAGTTTGGGGTGGGAGAATTTTCCTCAAATTCTTCGTGTCGCATCCTTGGAAGATACTGAACTTAAATACCTAGCTTGGTATTTTACAGACTCTTCACTTTTGAGTTATCATTTTCACAGACACACGGACACACACAAACACACAGACCTTTTTCTAAAAATCTGATGTGTTCCATTCACATGAGTTTCTCTACATCTATGTAAGAAATTATTATTATTATTATTATTATTATTATTATTATTATTATTATTATTATTAAAAAGCGTAACGTGTAGAGAAAGTAAAAGTGTATTTCCGGTGAGATCTATGTATCGAATTTTTGGGTGGAATACAATACCTTCTCATATACTATATACACAGTAGATAAAGTAAAAATCTGATTCACATGACTTTCTCTACATCTCTGCAACAAATTATTGTTAGAATGCCTATGCTTCTATTTACTTCATGCTAATTGAGAAAAACTTAGCAGAAAGTCTTATTACTGGCTAAATAAATAAGTAACATACGTTAAAGTGATAGTCAAAAGCTGGTTGCTATGTGACTGAAGTTCCTTTGTTTGTATGAGCAGAAATTGACAAATTCCTGTATGAGAAAAGTATAAATTTTTCAAAGCTGAAACCTAAAACGATCAACTCCACGAAAAAAATGTATATAACATAAATTGTGTGTTTTAAAGTGCTCTACATTTGTTGTGTGGTAAATTTTTGTTCATCTCTTACGGTTTAGCAGTTATGCAAAATTCCGTAAAATTCATCCAGAATAAAATAGTCCTCAGAAGCTATTCCCAGAAAATTCAAGATATACATTTTATTTGTCAGGTAAAAATATCTTTAATGTAAGATATTTTAATCAAAATGGTTAGAGCCATTTTTGAGAAAATCAACATTTTCGAAAAAAGGGTAGTTTGGTTGTGGGGGAATTTTCCTCAAAATCTTCGTGTCGTATTATTGGAAGATACTGAACTTAAATACCTAGTTTGGTATTTTACAGACTCTTCATTTTTGAGTTATCATTTTCACAGACACAAGGACACACACAAACACACGGACCGTTTTCTAAAAATCTGATGTTTTCCATTCACATGGCTTTCTCTACATCTATGTAAGAAATTATTATTATTAATATTATTATTACCATTATTATTATTATTATTATTATTAAAAGCGTAACGTGTAGAGAAAGTAAAGCATATATTTCCGGTGACATCGAATTTTTGGGTGGAATACAATACCTTCTCTATACACTTTTACATAGTAGAGAAAAAAAATGTATGTCTTATTTGGTTAATGGCAACACTGACCTAATATTTGATGTCTCTATTTTCTTATAAATTATTACTGAAAGCGATGAAAACTAACCCGCTACCAAATGTTTCTGCAACAGGCAAACAAATGTGCGTAGACCAACAAAATGGATGTCAAAATATGAAGCTGTAGAATGAAGATCAACACTAAATCCATTTAAGTTTTAACTATAAATTGAGGAAATGAAAATTAGCGGTTAAGACTTCTTTTAAAAGGCCGTTATAGTTGAGCTTTTTGACATAAAATATTTTCTGAAAACAAAACATCTGTGCAAGCTATATGTAACTAAACTTACAAGTACGTATATTAGTATTTCTTTAAATTATATAATACCAGCAAGTTGTATGGTAAGATTTTTGTAGTTTTACTTCAGTAAATGCTGATTCATGATATACAAGCAAGATGAGGTTATGTAACCGTTAAAACAAAAGCAGGTGGAGTACCATAAACAGCTCACCCACTACCTATCAGCTCCTCTTTCTGCTGATTTATTTCGTAACTAACATCTATACATTTTGTGTTAGGATCAAACATACAATTTCACAACTGAATTGATACACTAGGTACTAAATTGGATTAATTGATTTAACATTATCTGACAAAAATAATTGCTGCTTACCGAATAAAGTGTATTATGAACGGTATGGAGACTTACTTAAACCACCTCCACCTTCCCTTCTTAAGGGAGCCAACCTGTAAAAATTTCAATTTCAAAGTTTTTTTAAGCAATTACGTTCATTTTACCCCACACTTCTATTGTTATGTGTAACTAATTCTGACAATTTGAGACATATGCATCAAGTAGCTTTTAAGAAAAAAGTGTGTTTTGTGTTTTTACTTTCTCTACAGGTACTATGTACATAATGTATACAGTAGGTATTGCATTCCATCCAAAAATTCTACTCCGAGATTTCACCGGAAATAGACGTTTTAGGATCTCCTGAATCCAAAAACAGTATTTTCAGAAAGAAAAGTCCGTGTATGTGTATGTGTGTGCGTGTCAGTGTGTCTGGGTGTCTGTGAACACGATAACTCAAAAACGAAAAGTTAGTAAACTACCAAACTTGGTATTTTAGTTTATTATCTTCCAGGATTGCGACACGAAAATTTTGAGCAAATTCCCCGCACACCAAACTACTCTTTATATGGAAAAAATTTCAAAAATTTTGATTTTCTCAAAAATGGCTCTAACGATTTTGATTAAAATACTGCATATTAAAGATATTTATATGGTAAATAAAATGTATATCTTATATTTTCTGGGAATAACTAAAGACCTCTTTATTCTGAACTGAGTTTTGCTTAATTTTGCACAACTGCTAAACCGTAAGAGATACACAAAAATTTACTATACAAAAAATGTAGATCACTTTAAAACACACTATTTATGATATATGTTGTTTTTTTTCGTAGAATTGGCCATTTTTGAGATATTCCTTGTTATTTGTTTCAGATTTTTAAAATACTTAAACTTTTTTTCCACGAAAAGTTGTAAACTCATTGCCCTGCATAGAAACGGATGTCAATCACATGACAGTCAGTTTTTAAAAGATTTGACCATGATTTTAGCCTAGTGTATTCCACTATTTCCCTTCAACTTACAAGGAAGCAAATAATTAACGCAAGTTTTATCTTGATAATCAAAAAGTAGCTAGAAGAATAAGCTTTTTGACAATTTGTTACAGTAATGCAGAGAAAGTCATGTGAATGGAACAAATCAGATTTTCTTAGCTATTCTACCAAAAAAAAATGTTTGTAACAAAAATTCATATTTAAATTCCAGAGATATCACTTTAAAAATTATCGGATGAGCTTAAGATTAATAAATATTACTATAAAAATAGTGAACAATTAATCGTCCGCGTTATTTCACTATTTTTGTGGATTAATTAACTTTGTTAATACGAATACATAATTAGTTTTACTTAAAAAATTAATTCGATACTTTTTATTTATGATTTAAAGTTTTCTGTGGTAGAAAAATCATACTGATTGGTTAAAATACGCACTGCAAGGAGTATTTTCAATATTTGCATGTATTGGAAAATGTATTTAGAGAAACACGTCCTTTAATATTTGAAGTGCCATTTGTTACCATTAAAACTTTCATTTAAAAGGTCACGCGACATGTGTGTAAATTGAAAGCGGCTGAAAATAACTTCGGTATATTAATATACAAGGAACACTATCTATATTAATGTGTTCAAATCAAAAATTCAATATTTTCAAAAATGTTGGTCAATTTCACAGGTTGATTCCTTTAATACTCTTTTACTCCAATTTGGTGGTATTCCTTACTTGAATCCAGGTTCCAGTTCATCACCGGGACAGTATAAAGGCTATCGCAATTCAGCTGATGTTGAAGTGCTGCCAACGGAAGATTCTAAACGGTAATTAAAGCAAGGTTAGGTTTGCGACATTTAAGCTGGTGTGTGTTTGTGTGTGTGTGTGTTTGTGTGTGTGTGTGTGTTTGTGTGTGTGTTTGTGTGTGTGTGTTTGTGTGTGTGTGTTTGTGTGTGTGTGTTTGTGTATGTGTGTGTTTGTGTGTGTGTGTGTGTGTGTGTGTTTAGGTTAAGGAAGTAGTACAAACATAGCTGCTTTCGAGACATACCTACACGGATACGGCTGAATAGACAAGCATCTTCTGCACATGCGCCGCAGCAACAAAATGTAGGGCTTTGTTTACTTATTGCGATGATTTTGATGTAAAAGTAGGTGCTTTAAGGGATGGCAGGTGGGTTACAGGTGGCAACTATTCAATGATTACTATCTCTACACGTACTATGTACATAGTGTATAGAAAAGGTATTGTATTCCACCCAAAATTTCGATACCGAGATTACACCGCAAATACATGTTTAAGGTCCCCCTAAATCCAAAAAAAGGTCATTTATGGTCCAAAAAAAAGGTAATTTCTGGGCAAAGGTCACTGTGTGTGTGTGTGTGTGTGTGCGCGCGCGCGCGGGTGTATATGTCTGTAGACAGCATAGCTCTAAAACGAAAATACCGTTAAATACCAAACATGGGGAAAAAAATTCGAAAATTTTGATTTTCTCAAAAATGTCTCTAACCATTTTGATTAAAATATCTATATTAAAGATATTTACCTGACAAATAATATGTATATCTTAAATTTTCTGGCAATAGCCTCTGAAGACTATTCTGGATGAATTTTACGGAATTTTGCATAACTGCTAAACCGTAAGAGATGGACAAAAACTTACCCACAAAACAACACACACACACAATTTATGTTATATATTTTTTTTTTTTCGTGGAGTTGATCGTTTTTGAGATATTCCTTGTTTTTGGTTTCAGCTTTAAAAAACATACTTTTCTCATACAGGAATTTGTCAACTCGTGTCCATATAAACAAAGGAGCTTCAGTCACACAGCAACCAGCTTTTAACTATCACTTTAACCTATGGTACTCCCTTAGTTCACTTCTACTTACAAGGAAGCAAATAATAAGACTATTTTTGCTAATTTTTCTCAACACACCAATCTCCTGTATTTCATTATATATAAAATACCTCATTTCGGATGTAACAAAGTATGCTCAGAAAACCAGCGAGCATTAATTGTAGCTCTAATTCACAGATGTCACGATATTTGTTAGTAGGTTCTACATTATTGTGTGTGCCAGACAGAAGCCCTTCTCCGTGCATAGCTTGCTGAACGATAGCCTCAATTCCGTAGTGCCATATTGATTCGTGGGTAACAGTTTACATTGGTTATAGCAGCTAAAATTACGCATTTAAGAAGTAAAGCTGGCGTTATTATCCAGTGCGGAGCGTCTAGAAGACACGTATGTTTTGTAATGCATTAATTAACATTAATGCAAGGTGCAAGGAAAGGATAATTTTGTACGTGAAAGAAGTACATTTTACTACGTTTATTTTAAAGCAATGGTGTGAGGTAAGAATCGTTGCTTTTATAACGCATTTGAAGAGAAACAGACATTATTAACTGGGGAGCGTCAAAAAGCAACAATGTTACAATACTTTTGTAAAGTATTTTAAAGGTGCAAGGAAATAATAGTTTTGTTTGTTAAAGAAAATAAATCGCATCTTTTATTAAACCCAAATACTAAAAATTGTATATATACCTTTCACATGACTTTCTCTACATCTCTGTAACTAATTATTGTTAAAAAAAATGTATATAATTAGTTGCTTCCTTTTTAAGTACCAGGGCTGTTTTTTTTTTTTTCAACCTCCGATAGGCTATAAATAAAAGACAAATTCATGGAAAACAATTATTTTATTACTAAAAGTTTTGTACACTTATGGTTACTATTCAACATAATCACCGAAAAGATTGAGACATTTATCATACCTGTGCACAAGCTTTGCAACACCCGCTTCAAAAAATGTTGCCGCCAATGATTTCAAATGAGCATTGACGTTATTTTGAAGATCTTCGTACTTTACGACGTTTGCGGAGAGCCATTCAAAACAAAGGAAGAGGAATGGTACTGCAGTCCACACATTGCTGGCACAGCCCACCGACTCCTTGAACAATTTCAATGGGACATTTTCGATCATCCGCCGTACAATCCTGACCTGGCATCCAGCGATTTTCACCTTCTCCCTGAACTGAAGACGTGGCTAGGAAGGCATCACTTGCAAACCAACGAAGATCTTCAAAACAACGTCAATGCTCATTTGAAATCACTGGCGGCAACATTTTTTGAAGCGGCTATTGCAAAGCTTGTGCACAGGTACGATAAATGTCTCAATCTTTTCGGTGATTATGTTGAATAGTAACCATAAGTGTACAAAACTTTTGGTAATAAAATAATTGTTTTCTATGAACTTGTCTTTTATTTATAGCAAAGGAGGTTGAAAAAAAAACGCCCTTGTAGAAGAGCAATAAGGGAATACACTAGGCTAGACCGAGCCAGACGATTTCGGTACGGGTTTGCTCCCCATAGACCATGCATCTGGCTCTGGGCTTTTCCGTAGTTTTCCTGGGGCCGTTTAGGTGAATGCTGGGGTGTTGTATATCTACCACGGTTCCTTTCTTTCATTCCTTCATTTCATTTTGCTTCATCTTTCAGGTTGGCGGCAGGTGTGGCTCGTGGCTTTGCAGGGAAATGGAACGATCGCTTGCTCGAGTAAAACTCTCCCTGGTTGCGCCGGTTGAGGCCACCTGCCGTTGTAGCGGCATATTTCCGACGTTCTCCCGACGCCTGTGTAACCTCAATAGCACGCCGGGGCTGCCATATAGTTTCACTGTTAGGGACTTCCATGCGTCTCTGCGCTTGACTCCGTCCGCTCCTGTTTGCTGACTGTGGTTTCCCCTCCTCTCATTCTTCTACCGCAGGGTGGTAGGTCGCAATAGACCAATACGTGGTCGCAATTGCCAGTGTGTTCCTGCCACTAGCATACTCATACCTCATTCACTAAACTAAAGCGATAGTCAAATATTTTAAAAGCTGGTTGTCATATAGTTAAATCCATGGCCAGGAGTTTATAAATTCCCGTGTAAGAAAAGTTCAAGTATTTTCAAACTGAAACCAAATAACAAGGAATATCTCAGAATTGGCAATTTCACGAATATATATATATAAACAAATAAAATCTGATGTATTACACTCACATGATTTTCTCTAGCTGCTCTACAAACCTCCTACAAAAGATTATTCTTCTTTGTACACAATGCTAATCCAGATAAATATTAGCAGAATCTTATTACTTAGTTCCTAATAAGTAGAAGAGAATAAGGGAATGTGCTATGTTAAAATGATTGTCAAATGTTTTAAAAGTTATCGTTATGCGATTGTCATTGCAAATTTTTTCTTTGCTTGGCCAGGAGTAGAACAAAAGAAAAGCAGACACTTCCTGTCTGAGAAAAGTTTAAGTACTTCACAATTGAAAACAATAACAAGGAATATCTCGGAAACGGTTACCTCCACAACAAAAACGCAAAGGACATAAATTGCGTGTTTTGTGTACTGAGTTTTTTTTTTTTTTTTTCTATCTCTTACGGTTTAGCAGTTAAGCAAAATTCATCCAGAATAAAGAGGTCTTAAGAGGCTATTCCCCAAAAATTCGAGATATGCATTTTATTTCGGACATAAATAGCTTAATATATGGGATTTTAATCAAAATCGTTAGAGCCATTTTTAAGAAAATCAAAATTTTCGAAATTTGTTCAATGTAAAGGGTAGTTTTTAGTAGGGGGATTTTTTTAAAAATCTTTGCCTCGCATCCTTGGAAGATACTAAACCTAAATACCAAGTTTGGCATTTAACGGTCTCTTCGTTTTGGGGCTATGCTGTCCACAGACACACACACAGACAGACAGACACACACACACACACACACACACACACACAAGCGCGTGTGCAGATCTTTTTTTAAAAATGCTTTTTTCGGACTCAGGGAACCCCAAAACATATATTTCTGGTGAAATCTCGGTATCAAATTTGTGGGTGCATTACAATACCTTCTCTATCCCTATATACATTGTGCATATGGGGCTAGAGAAAGTAAAAAAGAAGCAGGTCTTTGAAACTGATATCAACTCACCTAAGTTTTCTTGTAGACTAGTTCGCCTGTTCTTAGCAGCAATATCATTCACAACCTGGTCAAAGACGTCTTCATTTGAGCAAATATATTTTAAAGTAAGATATAGCTAAGAATAATTTCATTAGCAATAGCATTTTTCACTGTTAGCAATACATATATTTAATACTTATTTGTTATCTATAGGTTTCATTATGAATAGCTCCAGAAACTCAACGCAGAAGGGATTCCTGCTGAGAAGAGCTGCTGCAAATTATGCAACAGAATTATGATACAGAAGACTGACCTTTTGAAACACAAGAGCATTAACAATTACCTTTAATAGGCAATAGTTAATCTTATAAATGTTAAGCAATAAATACTGCTTAAAAACCTTCTTCATAAACTCAAAATGTTTGAAAAACCATTAGCTTCTGAGGAACAATTAATGCTTCCCCTGATACGTCGCAGTCAGAAGAGTACAAAACTGAATTTGCCCAAATATTTCGGTAAACAGTTGATAACTCAAGTAAATATTAATCAAACCAATATTCTGTTTGGTAATAAACATTGTCAAATCAATATCTTGGGTAAAAATAAGAATAAACCTCTGAATGTATCCAAGAAAAATCCAAGTAATTCTAAACCAACCACAGGTTCATCAGGCTCAGCTAAACTGCAAAACTCTTTGTCTCCAGAAAATTCACTCCATTCTTTGTATGAACCGTGTGTGTTTCAGGATAAAGAACATATTATGGGAACTATGCAAAATGAATTAAAAGTTTGCCAGATACGACGGGATTATCCTTCTAAACCAGCCTGTAACAAAGCAATTGATGGTATGCTTTCAAAGGTCCCAGAAAAGAAACATAACAGTTCTCAGGGAAATAAAACACATGTAATGAAAGATAAGTATATATCCGAGTCAGCGGATAGCATATTTATAAATATTTGCCAAAGCAAAGATCAAAAATCAGAGAGGAACCCTTCCCTCTTGCAATTGTTTCCCACAGATACCCTTCCAAAAGCTCTTTCAGCATCATCAGTGTTTCAACCCCTTCATAAAAGATTCAGTGTAAGTTTCTTAAACTCAAATGTAGCACACTGCAATATGGGCCCCAAAACTACTCAAGCTTCTGTTAAAAGAAGTGACAAAGCATTGAAAATTCACACAAAAGAGAGCAAGCAAAATTCTGCAAATACAACCGAAAAGCTGTCTAATCATACTTTATTGGATGTTTCAAGGTACAATAAAACAAACTCAAAATGCATTTATGTTCCTCAAAAGCTTTCAAATTTTGATGCAAATTGCAAAACTGATATTGTAGAAGGCATTAGCGATGAAGAAAATAATACTCCTTTAGCAGCATGCTGCAAAGAATCTTGTAGAATATGGGTTTCTCCAGTACTTAGTGTATCATCCAGAGATATAATACAAATGTATGGTAGTTATTTTAAAGAACTAGGAATTGAACCTGAAGGCTTAGCACCAATAAATACAATTTGTGAAAAACAACACCAAAAATAAACCCTAAGCATAATTAAGTTACACATAGCTAGAAAAACATAGAATTTTATGTGCTTGCCAGGAAATGCCAAAAAGTAGGATAATAGAATGTCATACAAATTATGTGAGTTTTCATAATAATCAAAACAAAACAAAAAATCAGCAATAGAAATATATTGTAATCACTTATAGAAAACAAAACCAGGCTTGTAGGCCGTGGTCCACTGGGCTTCTCCCCTCGTTCCCCAGACATTTCGCCTGCGTCTGCAGCAGGCATCATCAGGCGAAACGTCTGGGGAATGAGGGGAGAAGCCCAGTGGACCACGGCCTACAAGCCCGGTTTTGTTTTCTATAAATGATTCTAACACCGGCCATGAAAAACTTTGAATTTTAATTAAAAAATATATTGTATTAGCTCTGTGAAAATTACACACTATTTTATAAAGAAGGATTTGTGTTTCTAAAAAAAAAAATTATATGTATGATAACAGACAATACCAACTGGCTTGATTTTGTGCAGGCCTGCTCCATATACTGCAGTAAGTAAATACATGATAGCGACAAGCTTCTGATAGCAATGATGGCTCTTGTTTCTTGCACCACGTGTCGTGTGTCAGTTTATAATTTATAGAAAGCAATCCAACATTCAGGCGTATCAACTCAGATGTACAGTCAGGGGCAGTGTTTCAAATTACCCCTTACTACAAAAAAAGTGTAAGAAATAATAGCATAATCTAATTTTAATTCCAAATGCTGCACTTAGTCCATAAATAAAAAAGTTTTCTTTTAATATTTCAGGGAGGATAAGTTTATACTAATCATTTGATTTATATAAATTGTTTAAGAATGGATCTCTAAATATAACCACCTCTTTAATATTCTTTTGTTTATGCCTGCCTAGGAGGAATCTTTCATATTTATGGAAAGGTTTATACTTGATTGCGTTTCATCTGCTTTATAATTCTCAGTTATCAAGTATATTGTAGTTCACTTGAATTGTGTTAGATACTAATTAATATACCAAATTGCCTGTTCATGTTCACTGATATAAGCATAAATGGCTTATTTCTTTTTTGATTTGTATTGGATACAAATTAATTATCAGGATACCTGTTCATATATACTCCTGGGAGAAATGCAGATTTTTTTCATTACAAATTAATTCTCATACTGTTAGCCTTACAATGTGATTACAATAATTGTGGCCACCAAGTGAAGGAGCTTATTGTTTAACAATGTTACCACCATACTGATTGCTCTTATGTTTTGTAGTTGTTTTTGTTAGGACCAAAAATCCTCTGTTTGTATATATATATATATATATATATATATATATTCTTATTAAAAATATGGATACTAAAGTAAAAGACATTATTATAGAGAAATTATTTTACCATTTATGAACCTACTATAAGTATATTAATGTGTAAATGATGGATTACATATTAAAAAATCTGATGTTCACATGACTTTCTCTACATCTCAATAACAAATTATTATTAATAAGCTTATTCTTCTATCCACGTCATGCTAATCGAGATAAACATTAGCAGAAATAGTCTTGTTACTTGAGTCCTCCAATAGAAGTGAAATAAGGGAGTACCATAGTTTAAAGTGATAGGCAAAAGCTGGTTGCTATGTGACTGTTTGTATGACAGGTGTTGACAAATTCCTGTATGAGCAAAGTAACTTTTTCAAAGCTGAAACCAAAAACAAGGAATATCTAAAAAAAACAATCAACTCCACGAAAAAAACGTATATAACATAAATTGTGTATTTTAACGAGCTCTACATTTTTTGTGTGGTAGTTTTTGTCTATCTCTTACGTTTTAGCAGTTATGCAAAATTCTATAAAATCGATCCAGAATAAATAAGTCTTCAGAGGCTTTTCCAGAAAATTCAAAATATACATTTTATTTGTCAGGTAAATTATCTTTAATATATGCTATTTTAATCAAAATCGTTAGAGCCATTTTTAAGAAAATCCAAATTTTCAAAAAATGTTCCATGTGATATCTTTGAAGGATGCAACATGAAGATTTTCAAGAAAATCCCCCCACCCTAACTACCCTTTACATGGAAAAGTTGTCGAAAATTTTGTTTTTCTTAAAAATGGCTTTAACGATTATGATTAAAATACCACATATTAAAGCTATTTCAATTACAAATAAAATGTATATCTTGAATTTTCTGGGAAGAGCTTCTAAAGACCTGTTTATTCTGGATGAATTTTGCTTAATTTGGCATAACTAATAAACAGTAAGAGATAGACAAATACTTACTATACAAAAAGTGTAGATCTTGTTAAAATACACAAGTTATGTCATATACATTTTTTTCATGGAGCCTATCATTTTCGAGGTATTTCTTGTTATTAGTTTCAATTGTAAAGTGCTTACATTTTTCTCAGACAGAAGTGCCTGTTTTTCTTTTGTTCTACTCCTGGCCAAGCAAAGAACCGATTTGCAATGGCAATTGCATAACAACTGGTTTTAAAATATTTGACTATCACTTTTCCTTAATTCCATTCTACTTATAAAGAACTAAGTAATAAAATTCTGCTAATGTTTATCTCGATTAGCATGGTGTTGAAAGAAGAATTATCTTTTGTAAAGAGTTTGTTTGTAGAGTAGCTAGAGAAAGTCATGTGAGTGTAACACATAAGATTTTTAAGAATAGTTTGTTGCATAATAGGTAAAGAAGGTCATGTGAGAGTGACTCATCAGATGTTTTTGTTTCTCATCAGCGCAGGTAAAGAGTATGGGACATCAAGGTTTGCACATTCAACTTGGTTTTTAATAGTAGGATGTGTTTAAGTCCTTTCTACATGTCTGCATATCTGCACCAATATTTTGAACTAACAGCAAATATTTGTCATGGTTAACAAAAGTGCTTAGAAAATAAATTTTGTATGATTAATCATATTGAGAAATTTGTGTGATTGTTACATATCAGATTTTTGTAAGTTTCATTCTAAACCATTATAAATGTGATTAAAAAGTATCTACCTTAAGGTAGTTGATTTGTCTTAGTTTGCCTTGGACTGATTGTTGCTGCTAAGAATTTTCATTGGTCATTGAAAATAACTAAACTATTCATTCAGGTTCATATATTGACAGCTAACATTTTGCTCTTTATGTGTGCTAAAAATCCTTACTAATGCCTTCTTTAGAAGGAAAGTAAAGCCAGTGGCCCATGTAGTAGATTTATGGTACATAAAATAACCTCAAACCTGTAAAAGGGCCTCTGAACAACATTTTCAGTCTTTCACAACCAATATAGAATGGGACACTAAGAATGATACTAAGAACCATAACAGTTGAAGAGAATCCATAAACAAAAACTTAATTTCAGTTTTCCCATCTTACATTAAATCCATATAAAGACTGGTTGTTAGGCTCTCTTGATTATTGGCATACTAAAGGCATTTTCTCTGCATTCAAAAATTCGTTTAGCCCCATTTCCTGCAGTTGAAATTCTATCTAGAGTTCAAATGTTTGTATCCTTGATCTTGTAAATTAATAGTTTTAAGTTAAATTGTAACACATTAAACATTTTGTAAATTGTGTAATCTTGCCAAAGCAGTTGTTTATAATTAAACTTCTTAGAATTTTCCTCCATCAGCACGACTTAAGGTTTGTTGAGTTTGTCCCTTATAGCTGTAACATCTAATGTTAGAAAAATATTGTATTAAAACATTGAAAACATTGTAACCAATAACAAAACTTAACCAACAGTAGCAGTGTGCACATCAAAATATATTCAGATTTAAAGATAGGAACAAGTGAGTGATCTAAAGTGCATTTTCAGAATGAAGTGAAGCAGTATCCTCTGTGATGAATGTTGATACATTCAGAAGAATGGTAGGTTGGAAAGAAGTAACAGAATTTAAATACCCATTCGTCCCCTTAGTGGAAATTGTGTAATTCATTATAATTAAAAATAAAATGAAATTTAAGTTTATATGGTCCAATATTTTCTTTTGAAATTATTTGAGAAAAGAAATGCAGATTGCTTATTGGTCTTCTGTAGAAAGGGAACCCCGGTACACATCACTTTAAAGTGAACGATATTTCCCTTTGCTTGAATTCCTCTGCCAAAAATAGCCCTGAAACATTTTAAGAACAGCTCTTATTACTTTCTGTATCCAAAAAAAAACATCTTTAAAAAAAGGTGTGTGCATGCCTGCATGTGTGTGTGTGTTTTTTTGTGTTTGTGTGTGAACACGACAATTCAAAAACAAAAAGTCAGTAAAATACCAAACTTGGTATTTAAGTTTAGTGTCTTCCAGGGATGTGACACAAAGATTTTGAAAAAAAATCCCCCACCCCAAACTACACTTTATTTGGAAAAAAATTTTAAAATTTAGATTTTCTCAAAAATGGCTAACAAGTTTGATCAAAATACTGTATATTAAAGATGTTTATATGGTTAGTAAAATATATATCTTGTATTTTCTGGGAATGGCCTCTAAAAACTTCTTTATTCTGAATGAATTTTGCATAACCGGTAAACCATTAGAGATAGACAATAACTTACTACAGAAAAAATGCAGACCATGTTAAAACAAACAATTTATATCATATATGGTTTTTCCACGAAATTGACCTTTTCTGAGATATTTCCTATTTGTTACAGATTTAAAATACTTTAACTTTTCTCACGCGATGAGTTGTAAATCCCTAGCTCTACATAGAAACACATTTCAACCATATGGCAACCAGCTTTTAAAGGATTTGACTATCATTTTAGCCTAGTGTATTTCCTTATTTCCCTTGTAATTACAAGGAAGCAATTAAGACAATTTCTGCTAATGGTTATGTCGATTATCATAAAGTATATAGAAGAATATTCTTTTTAACAATAATCTGTTAAGTAGATGTAGAGAAAGCCATGTGAATAGAACACATCAGATTTTTTTATGTAGCTCTTTATAAGCAGAAGAAATGTGCTGAAGTACTGATGCTTAATTGTTTCTGTTACTATTAGTAACAGTCAAATTATGTTAATTATGGATTCCAAAGAAGCATTTAATTTATTGTAAGAAACTGTGGTTATTATACTTTCCTTTTAACCAAGAAACAATTTTGTAACGTCATAAAATGGAAGCTAAGAAAAGGGAAATTATAATCCCTTTCATTACTAAAAAGTCAGAGTTATTTAAGCATGTTAATACTGCTCCATTTCAGGACATCAAATTCAGCAATAATGGTAATTAAAGTATTGGTTTTAGAAAATGTTATTATAACATTATATACATGAACATGAACAAAACCAGTGAACTGTTGAAAAGGAAATAATATTATGAAAGCTTCTTTATCTTTTTTAACAAAGACCATAGAAATAACTTGAAGTTTTACTTGAATAAGACATAAACAAGCCTCAAAGCTTAAGTACTTGAACCCTGAAGTGCACAGCAACTGAGCTATAGACATCTCATCAACAACACGTACATATGGTAGGGAAGGGGGTGAGTAGAAAGAAATGTCAACACGCTGCTAGGTACAGTTGGTGTATCAAAACAGTAAATAGCACACCTGAATTTGTTTAGTGTATTAAAATCACCGAGTATCAATTTTATTGCACAGGGAGTTATTTATTGATCTGTTCCATGTAGAGTATGTAGAAGTTCTTTACAAGGCAAAACATCTATTAGTACATGTGTATAATAAATCACCCTTGAAAGGATTACTTGACTGAAGGTGTTACATATCAATTTTGTTACAGTACGCATTTAAGTACGTCTGAAGTTGTCAAACATAAAACTCCTTCAGTTATCAGTTCTTATACTGAGAAAAGGCTCTCTTAATATCTCAGAAAGTTATTGGTGCATATTTTAAATAGTTGAGATTGATAAATTGTACCTTTGTGTTGCCACAGATCCTTTTGCTATTTACAACAATAGGTGCTACACAATGTATAGAATATCCGGGACTATTTTCTGTATTACTCTCATGCCATTGGGTAATTTTCAGCTGTGCTATTTTCTGATCAAGTTTTGCACAGCACCTAAAGAATAACATATTTTGAAATTGGTAGTTTGAAGAATGGTGATGGTTTTTCTATGTATATGTAATTCCCTGCAATAGAAGAAACATTTTCAAATGGCTCTCTGGAAATAAGAAATGGCACAACTATTATTACTATCAAAGACATTGATTGCTTCACAATCTGATGATAATATTTTGCAATAATAATTCACTGCTTCTAGTCAAGTACTCCATCGAGTCATGATTGTCACCCTCCGTGGTGTAATGGTTACCATGCTAACTTCATATACCCAAGGTCACGGATTCAAACCCGGCGGAGGACGATGGATTTTTTCGGGCGTAAAAATCCTTAGCATGGCTTCCTTCAGAAGGGAAGTAAAGACATGAGTCCCATGTCGTAGATTTACGGCATGTAAAAGAACCTCAAGCCTGATAGAGTGGCCTCTGAGCAAAATTAAGCGGTGTTTCACCCTCAGTATAGAATGGGACAATGAGAACCATAGCTGTTAAAGAGCGTTCATAAATAACACGCCATTTCATTTCATCGAGTCACGATAAATAAAAATAACTGATATTAGAGAAGGTGTCAATGAGACAATGATAAGCATTATTTTAATGTCAGTTTGCTTTGGAAACCAAGTCACTGATAAGTTAGCTTATTCTCTGTTTAAGTAATGAATAGAAATTATGTTCTAGTAACTGCTGTTTTACTTTAACACTTCAATATCTACATATTATCATGACTTCCAGGACATTACGTGGGATTAATATTTTGGGGTTATGCTTTAAGCACAGGATATGATAATTCTGTGGCAATCAATGTATTTTAAATTAAGTAAAAACCATACAAGAAAACTCAGAATTCACCTGGGAGAGCAAAATATTAACCCTGATATAAAGTAAGTAATTTAACTTCTAGGTTTTTGTTACTTTACTTACTTACTTTCTCTAGCCCCATATGTACAGTGTACATACTGGATAGAGAAGGTATTGTACTCCACCCAAAAATTTGATGTACAGATTTCACTGCAAACATACTATGTTTTGGGTACCTGAGTCCAAAAAAAGCATTTTAGAAGACGCCCATATATGTCTGAGGACAGCAAAGCTCAAAAACAAAAAGACCATTTAATACCAAACTTGGTAATTAGGTTTAGTATCTTCCAAGGATGCTACAAGATTCTTAAGAAAATCTCTCCCACCCCAAACTACTTTTACATGGAACAATTTTTTGAAAATTTTGTTTTTTCTCAAAAATTTGCTTAATTCTGATTAAAATACATATATTAAGGATATTTACATCACAAATAAAATATATGTTTTTAATTTTCTGGGAATTGCTCCTTAAGACCACTTTACTCTGGATGAGCTTAGAATAATGGTTAAACTGTAAGAGATAGACAAAAACTTTTTACACAAAAAATGTAGATCTATTGAAACATGTAGTTTATGTCAGAGAGTTACATAGAGCAGACCATTTCTGGGATATTCCTTGTTTCAATTTTAAACTACTGTAACTTTTTTCAAATAGGAAATGACATTTCAATTCAACACTCTTGTTAATTCAAAATCTTCTTGGGCTTCTAACCTGGCTAGAAGCCCGAGAAGATTTTGAATTAACACGTCGCCAGGAAAGCTTCAGTTCTTATTTTAACACTATTGTTTTAACACAGGCCATGCAAAGCAAACCAAACATCTGTTGTTTCATATAAGACCAGCTTTTAAAACATATGACTATCAATTTAGCCTAGCATATTCCCTTATGCTCCTTCTACTTACAAGGAAGCAAGTAATAAGAAAATTACCTTGATTAGCACATTGTAGATAAAAGAATAAGAAAAGTTGTTTGTGTAACAGCAGTCATGTGAATAGAACACATCAGCCTTTTTTAATTTAAATGTTTTATGACTCATTATAATACCAATTCCTATTTTAATAAATTGATCCATTTGATCTTGAGAGAAAATTAGATAAAAGCTGTAAATATTTGCAAAGAAGATGTCATAATAATGAAAGCTCAAAAGTGTAATGTAGACTTTTATATTTAGCAAAAGGCACAATATCCAAACTTATTTTCTGCAATGTCATTAGATAAGAACTAGGGTAAAGTAAAAATTAATTGAAAAAGTGAAGAGCTTGCAGAAATGCACAATGTAGGTACCACTTTAATAATTTAATATATAAGACAGTGGGAATTGCAGAAAAGCAAGTTAAAATTGAACATAATGATTGCCTGTTTAGAGCAGATTAGAAAGTTAATGTGAATAATACTGTTTTTAGTCTTGATGGTAATGGAGGATTGCCTGTTTTGAGGCTATGAGATGTAGCATCTTTAAAATTAAAGAGGATAAAAATGTATTTCAGTTTCATCATCTCATATAACGCATTTAAGAAACTAACCTTATTATCCACTGCAGAGTATCTAGGAGTTAAGATGTTTTGGTCTGAACTTGGTATAACCCACTTCCTTGTAAAAATATCATCTTAAATAGTAAAATTTATGAAAACTTGCTTTCTGAAAACATTAATGGGAATGCACAGTAAAGAAACTAATTAATTAAGAGTAAAAACATTGATTATACTCAAACTTCATTCTTAAAATAGCATAATTTACTTCGGACATGTTTCGGTGGCTGTTGCCATCATTTTTCAATGGAGATTCACTGATGAACTCGTGGTAACAGCCTAAGGAGGTCTCTGTTCTGGATAGATGAATTTTGAGATGAGTCCGTTTGTTTGTGGTATGTCAAAATTTATGATCTTGTTTTTGTTTTTTAAAATTAATGAATTTTTCCCAAACTGTTAATCCAATTGGATCCTGCACTAATTTTAATAACTTGGGTTCACTATGAAAATTATGATCTTGAGTCCAAAAATGATATGCTACAGCTGAATCATCTGTCTGTTTATATTTTAAATATCTTATGTGTTCTTTAAAATGTTGTCCAATGTTTCTTTTTGTTTTCCCTGTATATATCTTTTCACATTCCTTGCAGCTGATTTCATATATCCTGATTGTTTCAATCGGGAGATTTTATCCTTTGTGTTTGTATGGAGGAGGTCTTTTAAACTGTGCTTTATTAACTGGGGCTAAGTTGATGTTCCATTTTTTGAAAACCTTTTGAAATTTTATGGTGTGTCAAAGGATGAACCCAAGTTAAATTTGATATACCACAATCTCGAAATTCATCTATCCAGAAGAGACACCTACTCAGGCTGCTACCAAGAGTTCATCAGTGATTCTCTGTTGAAAATGGTGGCAACAGCCAGCGAAACATGTCCGATGTAAGTTGTTATTTCAAGAGTGAAGTTTGAGTGTAATCTATGTTTTTACTCTTAATTGCCTACTTTCTGTTATTTGACATTTGAAATATTACAGAATCACCAATTACATGAAAGAGTTTCTTGCTATGGAAACAGTAAAGTAATTAAATGGATGTTTGCAGAAGCTAGCTTACCATCATTTGGTTAGAATAGAGATAAAGAAGGTTTGAAAATGTGAAGAGAGTATTTATTGCACCATCCATTTAGCATACATAGAAATTAGGTTTGCTAGCTTTCTTATTATGTTTATAACAATGCCAACTTCAGATATTCCTGTGCAGGTTTTCTTGTTATTAACATGACTATGAGATGATAGTATGCAATTTCTAAGATAGATTGTAGCAATTTATTCACATAACCCTAAGTCATTTAAGCTACTGTTAGTGAGGCGAGGGTACTCAGTTAAGTGGAATGGAATTGGAGACACATGTGTTGCTTAAGTATGTGTTTCCTGTAATTACACCCCCCAGCGGTAGTGCTGTCACTTCTGAGGATATTAAAATACACATCACAATAAAATGTTACCCATAAGATGTATGATGGATGAAATTTATGATTTCCACAATTTCATCACTACAGACTTCATATTTTTCACTCACATGAGGGTATAATAAGATACTTAGATGTAAAAAACATTTTTCAAAATTCATCTTCTCATACAATTCTTGAGTAAACTGGCAGTGTCAACGCAGCATATAGAAAAGATTCAGGCATCAGATTTTTCATATCTTGTTTTCACAGGGAGAAAAAATCTGACTTCTGATTTTCCCAAGCTGTTCTAAAACAAATGTTTCTTACAAAAGATTATTTTTTTATCTGCATGATGCTAATTGATGTATGCATTACCAGAAGTGGTGCTATTACTTGCTTCTTTATAAATAGAAGGGAGACAAGGGAATGCACTGGGCTAAAACGATAGTCAAGTCATTTAAAAGCTGGTTGCAATGTGGAACAATTAAAATGTGGTTCTCTTTGCTTGTTAGGAATAAGCAGCAAAAGAGAGACAAAAAGAAAGATGGATGACTTCCCGTTAAACAAAAGTTTTAAACTGAAACCAATAACACGGAACATCTTGGAAATGGTTAATTCTACAACAAAACTGCATATAACAAATGATATGCTTTAACGAGATCTACAGTTTTTGTGTAGTAAGATTTTGTCTATTCTTATACAAAAGTCATCCAAAATGAAGATGTCTTTAATGGCTGTTCCCAGAAAACTCAAGACATAAATTTTGTTGCCGTAAAAGCATATTAAGCATATGGTATTTTAATCAAAATCATTAGAGTCATCTTTGAGAATATCAATATTTTTGAAAACTATTCCATGTAAAGGAATTTTGAGGGTGGGGAGATTTCCCTGAAAATCTGTGTTGCATCCTTGGAAGCTACTGAATTTAAATACCAAGTTTAGTATTTAACCAACATTTATTTTGAGTTATGCTGTCCACAGCCACATACACATATGCATGGATCTTCTAAAAATATTTTTCTTGGATTCAGAGAACCTTAAAATTCTGTATTTCCAGTGAAATCTCTGTATCAAATTTTTGGTTGGAATGCAATATCTACTGTGTCCAATGTAAAAGCAAAATTTCAAAACCGTTTACTGTTTTACCCTTATTTTATTTGTTACTATAAAGATTAACATTCTAATAAAAAAGTCATACTTAGTTTTATTAAGAACGGCTTTGGGAAGATAAGTGAAAAGTTCAAATTTGTAGTATGTATTTTGTGAATTAAATTAAGATTTGAATGTTCAGATATGTTGCAAAAAATTAAGTATTGAAAAATGATTTAAATACCTCTACTAAGGAGCATTTAAATAGAGCAGACCTTTATATTTGATGTAAATAAGGTAACTTTCAGACATCAAAAGACTTTGAAACGTTGCATATATGTATTTTAATATATTTAGTATCTCGCCATAAAATATATTTTGCCTGAAAATGTCTGAAATTTCATCCATGATGACCTTAAAATGATTAGCATACTTAGATTAGATAACTAGCACCATTTGATGAAGTTTGACATTTAGTATATTTCTTTATGCCTTCATTGAAAACTCAGATACATCACTGGTTACCCGGTTGCCTTCCTTCACCCCAACTACAGTATCATTTTTTTCTTAACGTAAACATACTCGCATTGCTTCCAGCCACACGGAGTTTGGACACGTACTTTACTAGAGTCTATGTGACCTATGGTATAACTATCTAAAATTATGTGCTGCCAGTGTTCTGAAATTTTGTCCTTCAGGAGTTTTTTAATTGACTGTAAATGTACTGACATGTGGCGGTCACTTTTAAGCACACTTACAAATCATTGATCTGTGCTGGGTTTAAAACTGTGACCTTGATATCAAAAGGCAAGTGCCCAACTAACTGAGCCGCCCACGCTGACATTAACTATCTAGACAAGCAATAATAATTGTAAATAATAAAACAGGGAGAGATACTATATTAAACATACTATACTCCTAGATCACTGCCTTTACCAAAACTATTATTGCAAGTGAAACATAACGTGTAATAACAGACATAAATTTAAACAAAAAAGAAAAGATTCTAATAAATGAAATTAAATAAGAATACATTCATTTTCATTCCATTTACCCAGCAAAAAGTATTTTAAACCAGAAGCAGTCAAAACACTTTATTTCTAACAAAAATGGCAAAAAATGATTTGGTAGAGGAAAGTCACTAGATGGGGAAAATTGGCCTATAGGTATACAAAGAGTAAGGACTTGACGCCTGACAATACAAGAAACTATAAAATATATTTTATTCCATTTTTTAAGTTGCAGCAGTGATTTCGATGCGTAGTTAGTGGTACACGTTGTGAGCCATATGCAGGAGTATTTTAGTTTGTTGATTTTACGCTTCACTTTGGGTGCTTGTGTGCAGCGTAACTGTCACTTCCAATCAACTCCATTACACTCATGTACTTGGTACTGAAGCTCTTCTGGGATGGGTTTCCACGGCGTTGCTCAGTCTTGCACGAACATTGACTCTCCCAGGCGTGGATTTGGTTAGTGGGAGGAGTTGTAAGAGTGATCTTGTAATTGTTAACAAAACACTTGTTTTGAAGGCAAGCGCCTGGTTATACACTTTCATACTGCTGACTGATGTTCTTCACTTACTCACAAGTACTTTTAATTACACTGTTTTAGTTGAGTACATGGCACAATTCACTTTCACAAAATCACGAGTCGACTGTTAAATAGGTGAGCAACGTTACTTTACTTCACATACAGTTACTTATTATAATAAACTTACTTCGCGGGCAATGTTTTAATACCTCGCGAACTTCTTAACAATCGACCTTGCCTCACACATGGGCAAATTCTTAACATGCGACGACGTTGCCTCTCTCATGGGTGAATTCTTAGCAAATGACCTCGATGTGCCAAACCTTACTTCTTATATACAAAAAACGGTGTCATGGTGGCTTCTTTCTGATTGGTTGGAAGGTCCGCCAAAATGACACATTGTTACCCAAAAACCATTGCAAATCTCCCAGAATGCATCATAATAATCACGTGATACCACGAATATAAAGAAGAAGCCCTCTTGTGTGCTTTAAACTGTGGTTTCCCCTTATACTAAACTCGAATGTGACTTTCACAAAAGAAGCAACTTTTCACCCCTCTATCCAGTCCGGCGTCAGGATTCTGAGTAACTTTTAAGTAAACAATTGGCTTCTTGGTTCCTATGCATACAACTTATTAAATATTAACTTTCCTTACCTATATATTTAGATAATTAATAAAATTGATTGTTATTATTACTACGAGGCTAATTAACAGTCTCAAAGTAATACAAAACAAAGATTAATTCTTATTAGGCATGTGCTCTGGTAGGACATTGTGGTTGCCCAGGACTTGGTGGATCTGTGCTATATTTTTGTGGTTTTATGTCTGTATTTACTTTTTTTTTTTACATTTTGCTTCATTTAGATTAAATATACATTAGTATTATTTTACTATATAATGATACCAACTCAAATATAATATGAATATAGTATATATTACAATTGGTTTTAAAAGAACCTCTACAGAAAATACACTGACATTTTCAGATATATATTTGATTTGAAATGTTCTGCTATTCAGAATAATTTCCTACTATTTAAATGTTTTCTCTAAGCAACTATGGCAAATAATTTTGGCATACAATAAGTGAGTTGGGAATTTGTAATACTACACAAGTAAGTGTTTTTCAGTGATGTAGTGTTACAAATTCTCAACTCATTTATTATATAGTACGCATCACATTTATTAGCTTCTTAACCTTCAAAATTAGTAATTTTGGATGCGTGCTCAAGCATGTTGCATATTTACTTTTGCAGTTCTTTTTGTATTTATTTCATGGTTCACATTCATGTGGATGGTACATATTTAGGAAGTCCTCTATTTGGGGTCTCTTCGGGTTTATATTTTGTCAGTCACTGTTTTATATCATATCTCTGCTTTGTAGGAGAAGGGCAGTGTTTTCAGATACTCCTTATCCTGTGGAATATTTGTTTTGGTTTCTGTGGAAGACAACCCTAGAAATAATCCATGCAATTCTCAACAAATGGTAAAAACAAATGCCAACAATAAGCAACAATAGTAAGCACATGGGGTCCGATAGACCTGGGAGACAATTAACTGTTGATTAGTCATTCTTTGAACCAAACAAATAATCAGATAACATTGCAGCAAACAATTGAGTAAGGTGTTCTATTAGGTATCCTAGCCAGACGATTGCATAGGTGCATTCCTTAAAAATATTATAATATTTAAATAATGCTAGGGTTCTTTCAGACCTCTAGTGACTATGGAGGGTTAAATAATAAACATTGTTTAATGAATAAATTGAGTCATTACATCCCAAAGAAGGCCTAAACCTCCAACATGAGGGGGGGGGGGGAAGGTTGGGCTTATGATTTGTCTTATATTTACCCATTGGAAATGAATATTTAATAAACATGTTAAATTTTTTTTATTTTGAGGCATGTAATAGATTATAACAAATGCTTTCTAGTTAAAAAGTTTACAAAAAGTTTAGTAAGAAGTGGGTTTAAGTCAGGATTTTGTATGGTTGAAATTTCATTTCACTATTTCTGCAAACTAAAATTCTCAACAGTTTCACTGTTTTAAATCAAAAGTATTACGTTTTATAATTAAGCCATAGACCTCATTCACATATAATTTTGAAGCTGATTAGGCAGAAAGTGATGTAGACCAACATCTATGGCCTTAACTAGGTTAGAAACAATTCTAGTCATTTTAAATCAAAATCTAATTGGTAAAAATACTTATTTTGAATTTGAAAATTCACAACACCTGGTTTACTTGAAATATATGAGGTTCACATTGTTGTACACATTCAGAGATATAAATTAGTATATTCAAAATTGAGATATTTATTTTTTTATAGATTGAAATTGAGTTTTATTGATGAATGCTCAACAATTGTTGGTTCTCAGTGTCCGATTATATGTTGGGCATGAAAACCATTTAATTATGCTCACAGGCCTCTTTATCAAGCTTGAGGTTCTTTTATCCATTGTAAATCTACAACACATGACCGACAGCTTTCCTTCCCTTCTGAGGGAGCAAGGTTAAGGATTTTTATGCCCAAAAATTCCATTGTCCTCTGCTAATTTAGCAACCAAAACCTTGAGAACCAGAGGCTAGCTAGTATATTACTCCTCGGCCACAGAGGACAACTTTTTATAGATGCTGCAGCATTTTAAAAATATCTGATGTGTTGCATTAACATGATATTCCCTTCCTGTTCTGCAAACAAGCTATTCTTACAAAAGATTATTCTTTTATCTGCATCATGCTAATCAAGATAACCTTTAGCAGAAATGGTATTATTATTTGCTTCCTTGTAAGTAGAATGGATATAAGGCAAATCACTAGTTAAATCTTTTAAAAGCCAGTAATATATGAACAATAGAATTTTGGTTCACTTTGCATTTTTAGGGGAAAAAAAAAAAAAAAAAAAAAAAAAAAGGGGGAGATGAAACAAAAGGTGAGAAGATACCTAATTTAAAATTGAAACCAATAAGAAGGAATATCTTGAAGATGGTCAACTCTTCAACAAAAATGTATATGACATAAATTCTGTATTTTAATACATCAACATTTTCTGCATTGTGAATTTTCGTTTATCTCATATGGTTTTCCAGTTATGCAGAATTCAGCAAAATTCACCCAGAATGAACGGATCTTCAGAAGTTATTCCCAGAAAATTCAAAATATGTATACATTTTACTTGTGATGTAAATAGCTTTAATATACAGAATATTAATCAAAATTGTTAGAGCCATTTTTGAGAAAATCAAAATTTTAAAAAAAATTTCCATATAAAGGGTAGTTTAGAGAGGGAGATTTTGTTGAAAATCTTCATATTGCATCCTTGGAAGATACCAAGCTTAAATACCAAGTTTGATATTTGGTATTTAATGGCCATGCATTCTCACATATGCACGCGCCTGCACATGAGCATGCACACGAACACACACACATACATACACAAACACACACAATCTTTTTTTGTCTTAGGGGACCTCAAAACATATATTTTCCGTTGAAATTTTGACATGAAGTACAATACCTTCTTTATACATTATGTACATAGTACATGTAGAGAAACTTACAGTATGTAACATTTTCAATTTAGAATTTATTTTTGTTTGTCAAAAACTGCATCACAAATTGTATGTTTTAACAAGATCTGAGCTTTTGTATGATAAATTTTATCTATCTGTTAAAGAATTAAGAGGGCTTCAAAAGCTATTCCCAGAAAATTCATGATATACATACATTTTATTTGTGATATAAACATAATTTTTGTTAAAATCATTTTTGTGAGCATTAAACACATTTGTAAAAATCTTCTATATAAAGGGTAGTTCAGGGTATTTAACAACATTTCATTTAACCTTCTCTACTCAATACATATACATAGAAAGGGAAGGTATTGCACTTCACCAAAAAATTTGATACTAAAATTTCACCAGAAATACATGTTTTAGAGTCCCATATATCCAAAAATATTTTTAGAAATAGGGCCATGTATGTGAGTACATGCATGAGTGTGTGCATACATGGATGTGTGGCTGTGTGTGTGTGTTCTGGGGGTACTGCATCTGTGAACACAATATTTAAAAAGCAAAAAATTCGGTAAAATACCAAACTTGGTATTTAAATTTAGTACCATCTTCCAAGGATGAGACCAAAAATTCTGAGGAAAATCCCCCACCACAAAATACCCCTTATATGGAAAACATTTTGAAAATTTATGTGTTCTTAAAAATGGCTTTAACAATTTTGAATTAAAATGCAGTATATTAATGATATTTACATTACAAATAAAATGTATATCTGAAATTTTCTGGGAATAGCCTCTGAAGACCTCTTCACTCTGGATGACTCTTGCATAACTGGTAAACCATAAGAGATAGCCAAAAACTTATTACACCAAAATGTGGATCTTGTTAAAACACACAATTTATGTATGTACATATTCTGTTCTACATTTCTGTTTTCAAGATAGGAGTAATGTATAAATATGGTTTATATCACCCATATAGATATAATGATACCTAACCTCCAACCATGAATTATGAACACCTGCCACTAAAGAGACAGTATTCAGGTCATCTCCAAGATTGCTACTGCAGGTTTTATGCTACTGTAGAGAAATTTAGTATTAACAATCCTGCCACCTAGCAACCTTGTTGGCTATTCAGAATGGCATCATATTAAATGGGATCTCCTGTCACTAGCGGGACAGTATCCAACTGCTGTTGGTTCCTTTCATAAATTTACATCACATAAAAGAATCTCAAGCCTGATAAAAGAGACCTCTGATCAAAATTAAGTGGTCTTTCACTCCCAGTATAGAATGGGAAGTTGCAAACCACAGCAGTTAAAGAGCACCCTTAAATAAAACTCCATTTCCATTTATCCAACTCACTTCATCATCCTTTGCATCACAATAAATATGATCTTCTTTCACTATAGGGATAGCATCAACTGCATCAGGGATGTAATCAATGATGATATTTCTTATACAGGAAATCACAAATAAAAATGAGCTTCCAGTAGTGTCCTCAACATATGATTGGTGGCAATCTGCAGATCGTGAAAATGAGCTGAGGTGCATATGGTGATGAAAACTCCACCTTTCTGCAGTTGACTATTTGCAGGAGAATTGGTAGCCCTTTTACTTCATAGGCAGCCATACGACAAAATTATTGTTATATAGTGGTCCAAGATTTAAAAACAATGATTTAAATTTAGATAAACTAAACCTTCTGTTCTGCTAGGATTCTTCATATTTCCTTAAAACAATTGCCAAGAACTTATGAGCTCTTAGATGTAAATGAACAAAAGAATACTTTTTCTTTTTTTCTTTAATAGTGTTTAACCCTGCTTTTATTTCACATGGCACTGCAGGCAATGACACTGATGAAGATGAGGCACCAGTGGAATGGGATGGCAGGAGAACCCGGAGAAAATCTGACCCTGCACCACTTTGTCCACCACAAATCCCACATGCAGTCATTTGGGATTGAAACCTGGCTGCTAGGTGAGAGGTGAGTGGTTTAACCACTCTGCCACTGTGCAACCAACAAAAGAATAATGAGAATTTCCAGGATGGAAATAAACATTAACAGTGACATCATTCTGAGACTACAGTTAAAAGCATGGAATTTTAAAATACTGAAAAATGTAGAAAAATGTAATCATATAACAGAAATAAAAAGTTTATGCATTACATTTATATGATCTCTGCTACCCATTATTTAACAAGCTATTTTTTGAAAGCTTAATGTTTTATCTATTTCATATGAATTGAGACTTTGTAGTAATATATTTCCTTTTAGGCACAATGGGAATAGGGCAATACCATAGGTTTAGTCAGTATTCAAATCTTTTAACAACTCGTTGCTTTGTGAATATGATTGCTTTGAAATTCTGTTCTCTTGCATGACCAGGAGGGACAAAGTGAGAGCAGACTCCCCATTTGAGAAAAGTATGTGTCTAAAAATTCAAACCAATAACATGGAATATCTCATAACCTTGGTCGATATCACAAGAAAAGTTTCTTTTACATAAATTGTGTATTTTATAAAAAATTACCTCTATTTTTAGTGCAGTAAGATTTTGTCTACCTCTTACAGTTAACCAGGAATGCAAAAATTATTCAGAATGAAGATAACAGAGGCTATTCTCAAAAAATGTAATAATAATATTAATAATAATAATAAATAATAATAATAATTAATAAATAATAAATAATAATAATAAAAAACATAAGCATAATAATAATAATAACAATAATAATAATAATAATAATAATAATAATAATAATAATAATAATAATAATAATAATAATAATAATTGAAAGATGCACTCAAATGAGCATTAAGTGGTTTGTCTATCTGCTTTCTTTTATGAGTTCCCATAGGGAGCAAGTCTTTTTTTCGCACTTGTTTCTCGGTTGTGCACATCAGATGGTGGTACCTATGAATTGCCAAGTCCTACTATTCCATGTGTCTGTAGTTGGTTGCTCTCCATCCATTGCCTGTTGACCATGGTGTCCGTTCCCTAAAGAAATCGGGGTTTATCTCCTTCTCCTTCTTCTATTTCTTTCTTTTGTACTTATCTATATGCTTCTGTACTTGGTAGTAAGGTACCTATAATTTCATTTTTAAAGTAAATATGTTAAAATTATGGTATTTTAAACAAAATTATTAGAGACATTTTAGAGAAAGTTAAAAGTTTGGGGTGGGGATTTTCTTGCAAACGTTTGTATTTCATCCTTCGAAGATACTGAACTTAAAAGCAAAGTTTGGTATTTAATCCATTTTACATTTTTGAGTTATACTGTTCACAGTCACAGGGGAAAACCATGCACACACACATACGAACGCCACCCACACACTTTTCTAAAAAGACTTTTTATTCAGGGGACCTCAAAACAAGCATTTCCAGTGAAACCTTGGTATCAAATTTTTGGATGGATTACTTCCACTACTTACTAAAGCTAAGCAGCAGAGAAAGTAAAAGGAATATTACTTCAAATTGTCCTCAGGAAAGGATTACCAAAGAGCTATAAGCAAAAGAATACCTAGGCTATCAGGTTAAAGGACCTTTCAAAAGGTCCACCACAGAACATTCCAGCAGCAACAAACAAAGTTATTATTGCTATAGCACTTATTACATTTGAAATGAATAGGTATTTCAAGATGAACATGAACAAATAGGATTTTATAGATAAAGGTCTCATTGTTGGGAGGGATCTGTATTATTGGGAGATCTGCAGACGCACAGAGAGAAAGATATGTAGATAAATGTCAAACAGGTGAGAAAGTTCTTCTGAGGCAAGAATGAAAGTGGAATTAAGTGGATTACTGGAGAAATGTGACATGAATACTTGCTCAGAATGTGGAAATTAATTGATATTGAAAGTCTCTAGTTCATAGTTTGCTGGTTAGATACCTGAATAGATTTTTGGCAGCTTCTTTTGGAAAGGTAGTATAATTAGGCTTATTTGTTCACAAAGGGAACTCATCTCCTACAATAAAGATGCCTCAGCAATACTGACAAACATTTTTGTACTCAAAATGCATTGAACTAATAGCAGAATAAAGAAAACTTTACTAGAAACACCCATACATCTTGGCTGTTGGGAATGCTTTACTGTGAACTAGAATCCAAGAAAAGTGTGGTGAGACAGGAACTGAGTTTTAAAAGGAAATGTTTGTTTGGAGAATGTGAAATTGCCAAGAACAATTGTTGATAAAAATACAAAAAAGTTTATTATAGATTTGGTAAACTTTTTATGGAAGGTAAAAGAAAAATATTTAGAATCATAAGAAAATAAATAAAGAGGGTAATGGATTGAGCGTGATAATGAGTGAAATACGGAATTTGAGCATTTTTTGTAAATTGGACTTTTGTAAGTCAATAACCTGGACATATATAAGATCTAAGAGACACAAGCAACACTTAATATTATAATTAATTATAAAATTTAGTTTTACTTTAGGAGATTTAATTGGCATTTTAGATTTCTTTCCAAAATGAATTTCAATTCGATTTAGCTAAAAATTTTATAATCTTCACATCAGTTTTAAAAATATGATTAAGATTTATACTTTTTGAATGAATTAATAATACTATATACATACTTGTTCAAAGTTAGTGTAGTTAGTGTAAATATTAAAATTCAAGTGGATAGCACATAGTCATTTAAGTTCTATCACACTATGTCAGCATATATTGGGTCATCTTAATAGTGGTTTCTTGAGCAGGGAATTTGTAGTTCATGAGTTTGCTAATACATACACATGGTAGGTGATAAGGGACCAACTCAAAGTCCATAGATTGCATTTCAAATGCAACTATGTGATTTAAATACGCAGCTATGTGACAAACTAATAGATTAATAATACAAACTAAAAGATGTAAAAGGCGTGAAATTCATGTGAGATAGGTAGAGAATTGAATAACAGAAGAATAAGAAATGTAAGTAATAATAACAATATAGATGAACATAATATAAAGTCATAGAAAGAAAGAAATAGCAAATAAAGGAAATATTATAGTCAAATGTAACAAATTCATATTATATACAAAATTATTTTGCAAATTTTCAGTAAGGTTCACCTTGTGCAAGTTATTGTTGGAAAACCAACCATTAATTGTTTCTTTAACAAAAGAAGTTGGGAATTCAGAGCACTTATGAGACAATGTTAGGGAAGTCAGCCCAAACGTGTGCTGAGCTTTGCTCATATCATATACTTCTGATATGTTGCCAGCAATGGAAAAACTTGTATATAGGAAAATGAGAACCAATAATATTCATGATGAAAGTTGTAAAATTTATGTAAGATCTGCTCATAGGCTAGAAAATAGGTGGAGTTTAGGAGATTTGTGCAGGTGGAGAGCAGCTCAGAAGACATGTTGAGATGAAATGGAAAATTACTTCTAAATACTTAATCATCTGGAAGGGCATAAACTCTTTTGTGGAATAATGTGCGATACACAATGTAACAATGTGTTAACGTTTTGGGTATTAAAAACTTGTAAAAATGAGTGTAAGAATAATGATTTGTTTACCAGCATGCTCAGGGAGAATCGATAGGAAAATATTCATATAATACTAAAAGACTTGTGGTTTAAATTAATAATTTATTCTGAGATAAAATGATGTAATTTTATGTGGTAGGAATTGACTAAGACAAGGAGTACGAATAGATTCAAAAGGAAGTCAGAGGGGGGAAAAATATTTTAATGTGTGTGGTAAACTTGGAGAAAGAGGGGAGAAGCTCGTGACTTTAAGCATGTTTCCACATACAAAACTTGAGATCCAAATTACCACCTAAATTCCTGAAATCCTAATTGTCAAAATTTCTTTACCTCCGCAACTTTCCTTCACTGGATCAGTGTTACTTGTATTTTACATACACACACCCAAAAATCCTGTATTCCACAATAGGGCAAAATCACAACTTGTACACATGAAATATGGCAAATTTAGCCCAGGGAACTTTTCTTTAAAGATATAGGTTCCTTTACAACAAAAAAATGTAAAAAATGGCATGTTATTTACAGATGCTCTTTAACTATTGTGGTTCTCAGCATCCCATTGTAAATTGGGTGTGAGAGACCATTTAATTTTGCTCAGAGGTCTCTCTATCAGGCTTGAGGTTCTTTTACATGCCATAAATCTATGATATGGGACCAACAGCTTTACTTCCCTTCTGAAGGAAGCCATGCTAAGGATTTTTACACCCGAAAAAATCCATCGTCCTCCACTGGGTTTGAACCTGTGACTTTGGGAATATGAAGTAACCATTACTCCACGGAGGGCAACACAAAAAAAAACAATTGGATATTAGTGGCTACCATGGTAACCACTATTATGGAGGGCAATAGTATAAATAATACCTAAATGTACCTAAATGTTTACAATTTAAATTTTATATGTTAAGAAAGTGGAGAATATATTAATTCATAAACATACTCTGAAGCTTCATCAAGACTGAAAGTCGCCATGTTATCTAAGGTTTGAAGTCACTCCATAATCTAACAAAAAGCTCATTAGTGCCAGGATATGCAAATTAAAGTCTAATACATACTGCAACTTTCTTTAATTGTAATCTTTGGTGAATATCTTAGGTTACATTGTTCTGCCTATGAAAACTACATAGGTATCTGAATAATTTAATTTGTAAAAATTATGTTACAGTGGCAACTGTGAAGGCAAAGCCATTATTCAGACTTGGTCGTAAAACCACACTCTGTGTGGTTTTAGCCTGTTTATTTATTATGGCGATTCTAATTCTAACAGCCACACTGTTTCCCTATCCTTTTCATGCATCATGCAGAGTATCGTGGTAAGTAATTTACTTTGATTTAGGAAGTAAGAATAGTCCTGAAGTTCAGCTTCATAATCATCTATCTATCTAATAGCTATAGCACATTTAAACCAGTCTTTTACACTTACAACACATGTGTTAAACTAAAAATGATAGCTGAACTTCATAATTAAGACAAACTGTTTTTATCAATTGAGAGAGAGAGAGAGAGAGAGAGAGAGAGAGAGAGAGAGAGGGAGAGAGAGAGACAGAAACAGAGAGAGAGAGCGAGAGAGAGAGAGAGAGAAGAGAGAGAGAGAGAGAGAGAGAGAGAGAGAGAGAGAGAGAGAGAGAGAGAGAGAGAGAGGAGCAATAAACCTTCAGGTGAAAGTATTTGATTTTCAGTAGCAGTAACCCTAACAATGTAAATAAACAAAAAAATTTGATGTGCCTCATTCACAAGCCTTTCTCTAAACTTATTCTTCTATCTATTTAATGCTAAAGCACCAGCAGAAACGGCCTTATTACTTAGTTCCTTTATAAGTACAAAGGAAATAAGAGAATACACTACACCAAACCAACAATTGAATGTTTTAAAATGTAATTGCTATGGGATTGAAATCCATTTTTTTTTTGCATGGCCAGGAGTGACAATTTCTCTTATGAGAAAAGTAAGTGTTTTAAAGCTGAAATCAATAACAAGAAATATCTAAAACGGCCAACTTCACGAAAAAATGTATATTACATAAATTGTGTGTTTTATTATCTACATTTTTTTTTTGTAGTAAGTTTTTGTCTATCTCTTCCGATTTACCAGTTATGCAAAACTCCACAAAATTCTTCCAGAATAAAGAGGTCTTCAGAGGCTATTCCCAGGAAATTCAAGATATACATTTTATTTTTCATGTAAATGCCTTTGATATACAAAATTTTAATCAAAATTGTTTGAGCCAATTTTGAGAAAATCAAAATTTTCAAAATTTTTTCCATGAAAAGGGTAGTTTGGGAAGGGGGGTTCTTGAAAACCTTTGGGTCGCATCCTTGGAAGATACCAAACTTAAATATTCAACGGTCTTTTTATTTTTGAGTTACGCTGTCCAAGACACACACACACACACACACACGCACACATGGACCTTTTTCTGAAAATCCTTTTTTTGGATAAAAGGGACCCTAAAACATATATTTCCGGTGAAATCTCAGATGGAATGCAATACCTTCTCTATTCACTATGTACACAAGAAGTTAAGCTGGTAATGCAATATAGTTCTGAATTTTGAAACTATTCCTTTGAATTTAATTTTATTCATACAGATAAATGAAGTTTTGTTGCATATTATTAACTTTTATATTAATATTTAAATAATATTTCTTTAAAACAATTGATGTGGATGCATATGTGATAAATAAGCATCAGATGTTTAGGCATTAAAACATCAGAAACAGAAGGCAAAATAGGCATTCAAAATTATAAAATAGACACCTAAAAAGGAATAAACAATATTCTTACCACAAAAAATTATAATTATACTGTAGCATTTACACTCATTAGAGATGTCATTTATTAATGACTCATTATTAATTAATCAATCTTATTCTGGCAGTGAATAATGAAATATTCCTCTACTGAGAACTGATGTCAGAATATTTTTATATTGGAAGAAACTCCTCTCACTTTACATGAATCTTCAGGAATAAAATCTAAACTGGGGTCAAAGCAGTAATATCAGTATCATTTCCAACCAGTGCTTCTGCCACCATTAACATTTCCTCCTCATTAGTATTTATTTCTATGACTTTCAGATACTTATTACTTTCTCTACTAGGAAGAATTGAATTTCACTAAATAATTTGATGTCAAGAATTCACCTGAAATATATGTTTTGAGGTCCCATAAATTAAAACAATCTAATGTGTTCCATTCACATGACTTTCTCTACCTATTCTGTAACAAACTATTCTTACAACAGCTTATTCTTCAATCTTTCTCATGCTGAGCAATATAAAAATTAGCAAAAATTATCTTATTTGTTAGTTCCTTAATAACGAAAGCCAAAGTTGTGCTCCAACTGGTTTGAAGATTGTTCATAAAAGTTGAGCTTGTTCCCAAAAGGAAATTTGATCTTATTTCTTCAGTCAGTCGGTGAAGCGTATGTGCAGAATAAATTTTTATAGTCAAGGGGTAACCTGTGAGCCTCAAACCTGGCAGAGGGCGATGATCTTTTTCAGGAGTAAAAATCCTTAGCATGGCTTCTTTTGGAAGGGAAGTAAAGCCATTGTTCCCATTTTGTAGATTTATGGCATGCAAAACTCCCTCAAGTCTGATAAAGAGGCTGTATTAGGCAGTCTTTCATGCCCAGTATAGAATAGGACTCTGAGAATCACAGCATTAAAGAGTGTCTATAAATAGCACTTAATTTCAAGTCACATGCAGCATTTTTGGTTATCACATCTTTAGTGTCTGTCCAGCATCAATCATATAAGCTGCACTGTCTAAGGAAAAAAATTTAATGGCTTTTTCTTTATTTAAAGCATCCCTAGCCTTTCATAGAATCAATGAATAGTGCATCGATGAATGGTCCATATCCTCAACTTCTTTGCATAATAGTAAATGTGATATTCTTGCATCATTAGAAAAGAGTTCCCCAATAGTCAGTTCGTTACACTTGTCCAAGGGTAAATTAAGGGTTAATTTCCCAAGTCAATTTTTATTTCATCAATGGTCTGCAACATACATAAGAATAGCCAAGTCCAAAAAAGTATTTTTAGAAAAAGATCTGTGAGTGTGTTCTGTGGACAGCATAGTTCAAAAACAAAAAGACCATTAAATACCAAATCTGATATTTATCTTTAGCATTTTCCAAGGATGAGACACTAAGATATTCAAGAAAGACCTCCACCACAAACTACCCTAGGAAAAACTTTGGTATCTTTGTTTTTCTCAAAAATGACTCTAACAATTTTAATATATAGGTAGAGTCAGACTGAAAAATTCAATGCCATAGCCAGGATTTGAACCACGAATCTCCTGGTCTCTAGCTGTTGCTCTGCCACTGAGCTACCATAGCAATATCCAAATCCTATTCTACACACGGCTTGTGTGAAAAAACAATTAATCCAACACCAATTTTAATACACCTTATATTACAGATATTTACATCACAAATAAAATATACATTTTAAATCTTCTGAAATTGCCTCTGATAACCTTTTTATTCTGGATGAATTTTGCTAAATTTTGTACTGTTAAATTGTAAGAGATGTACAAAAACTTACTACATAAAAATGCAGATCTTCTAAAAACACATAATTTATGTCATATACATTTTTACTTTCTCTAAATTTACTATGTAAATAGTGTATAGAGAAGGTATTGTATTGTACCCAAAAATTAGCTTCAAGATTTCACCGGAAATATATGTTTTGAGACCCCTGAAACAAAAAAAAGGTATATTTGGAAAATGTCTGCGAGCGTGTGCATGTGCATGTGTGGTGCATGTGTGCATGTGTGGGAGGTGGGGGGCAGCATAGCTTAAAAATGCAAAGCCCATTAAATACCAAACTTGACAGTAAAGTTTATTATATTCCAAGGATTCAATACAAAGATTTTCAAGAATATCCCCCCCACCCCTAATTACCCTTTTTAAAAATTTTAATTTTTTCAAAAGTGGCTCTAACGATTTGGATTAAAATATCATATATTAAAGTTATTTACGTGAAAAATAATTTAGATTTTCTCAAAAAATGGTTCTAATGATTTTGATTAAAATATGTTTAAAATGTTTAAGATATTTTCATAACAATTATCTTGCATTTTCTGGGAATAGCCTCTGTAATAATTCATCGTAATGGATGACATTTGTATAACTGTTAAACTGTAAGAAAAGGACAAGAACTTAACTGCACAAAAAATGTAGACTTCTTCAAAAACACACAATTTATGTCCCATACAGGTATTTGTGGAGTTAACAGTTTCCAAGGTTTTCTTTGTTGTTGGTTTCATTTTTAAATGCCTAACTGTTCTCAAATAGGAATTTGACACTCATTTTCATTTTGTGTTACTCCTGGTAATAAAAAGAGAATCAAATTTCAATCACATTGCAACCAACTTTTAAAAGATTTGACTATAGCATCAACTGTACCAATTCAACTATCAACTCCATCGCTGTGTATTCCCTTACCCCTTCTACCTAAGGAAGTTAAACCATTTCTGCTAATTTTATCTTGAGTAGCTTGAAGAAATTAGAGAAATAAAGTTTTGTAGGAATAAAAACTTTCTCAACAAATAGTAATGCATCAAAAGCTTTTTCTACAATTTTTTGTAAAACCATACTTTTCAAACAAATCATGTTTTGATGTTTCCTTAGAATCATAAATTTGTTAATATACATTTGTGGGAAGTAAAGCTAGTGGTCCTGTGTTTTAGATTTACAGATCCTCAAGCCTGATAGAGATCTCTAAGCTAAATTTCCAATCTTTCACACCCAGTATAAAAAGGATTGCTATGAACCATAGTAGTTTAAGAAAGACTATAGGTAAAACTCACACTTTTTCCATTTTAACGAAAATACATAGAATGACTTACTGAAATTCCTGCAAAATCCAAACTAACCTATGAATCAGTACCGAATTTGCTCTGGCAACATTCAGTAAATGGCAGTACATGATGGTAACACCGACTTGCCGAAGTAATACTATTCATTTTACTAAATCCATAAATGATATAGTACTCTGACCTGTATAACAACACTTGTGTTTGGGATTTCAATGAATAACAGTGCTTGAACTTTGTACTGTGGTAAAACTAGATTAAAACTTAGCATAAAGATGTAACCATTTCACATATCAATAATAATTATAAATTATTTGCAGAATTGAGATGAAACTAGAATTTATGAAAATAAGTTGTCTATCAGAAGGTTCTACAGGTGATCTGTTCATGTTGAATGCAGAAATGGGAAATATGAATCAATACAATCAAAAGAGGAATGCAAATGCCACTTTAAGCATTCATAATGCAGAAAAATGTATTCTGCTGCTTAGAGGGTAAAATATTTAAATCAATAATAATTTGACTAGTTGAAATTCTTTACTGCAATGCTTCACATTCACATAAAAATGTGTTGGAAACGATATACTCAGCATTATACACATGTGTGATATTTCAAAAATAAGAGTTCTGAAATACAGAAGATTTATTAATGACTATTACATCATTCATAAAATAATAATGGTAGTTGAAACATGTACTAAATTTAGTATTTTCAGTTTTCATAAATTCCATCTGCACAGATGAGAATATACATATCTAAAGGCAAGTACATTTTTATTTTCTCTACACTTACCTGAGGAAGAAGAAGAAATATTATAACAATTTGGTTTCAAGATTTCACCATAAATACATGTTTTAAGATCCTCTGAATCCTAATTATAATTTTTAATTTCTCTAACACATTTAGTATCTAAATAGGGGAGGTACTGTATCCCACCCAAAAATGTAATGTCAAGATTTCACTGAAAATATGGTCCATGAATTAAAAAAAACATTTTTAGAAAAAGGTCTCTATGTATGTGGCCATATGTGTACATGATGTACGTGGTGTGATGAAAAGTTTCTAGAATGAGGCCATAAACACAATACTTTGATTTGTCTATCTTACAATGTCACCATCGAAGTAACCTCCTGGAGTTGGTACATTTGTCCCAGTGTTTTTGTCACTTGGCAGCACCTCTGGAAGTCATCTTCTTAAAAAACATCCAAAGCCTTCAACAATTCTCGATGATTAACATCAATGTCCTCAATGCCACATTATGTCATAGGAAAAGAAAAAGTTAGCTGGAGCCAAATATGCAGAGTAGGCATGATAGGCGACAGTATTCATCCTATTTTTATCCAAAAATCAGCAGACAGAAACGGCTTTGTGTGCAGGCACATTGTCGTGGTGCAAGTAACCTGTCACCATTCCTCCATTTCTCTACCCATTTGTGTAACACACTCTCCCTTAATCTTTGCAACACTTGTTTGTGGTACACTTGATTCACTGTTTCACCTTGTGGTGCAAATTCCTTATTTACACTTCCTTTAATGTGAAACAAAAAAAGAAAAACAATCACCATCTACTTCAGCTTGAATCGAACTTGTCTGGCCTTTTTGGTGTGTCAAGAAGAAGGACTCTTCCACTGAAGGTTGTTACTTGGTTTCTGGATTGTACCCATAAATCCATGTTTCATCACCAGTAATAACATTTTCTGAGTCCTACTGAGTCAGCAAACTCTCTTATAGTAATGTGTCTCTCATTTAATAACATTTCCCTTCCCTGACTGATGCTTTCATCCTTCGACTGCTGGAACAGGGTCGCCTCAAACATCTGCAACTTTAACTGTTGTCACATCACTTTTAAATTTTGAAACCCACTGAAATGCTTGAGTTTTGCCAATTATTTCCTTCTCATAAGCTGCTCTTAATATTTTATAGGTTTTTGTTGCAGTTTTTCTGAGTTTAAAGCAAAATTAATGTTTGTCCTTTGCTTTTCAGAACCTGGCATTTTTGCTACACAGAAAAATTGCAACAGGTGCAAAACACACATTTACTTCAGATTTACTCTGCACCGCAAGGTCAAATGCTCTCATTTTTATCAATAAGGAGCACTGCATGTACAGTCTCTCTAAGAATTAAAAGACAGCTAAATGAAGACATTGTTTTTTTTTTCATTTACATCTAAGGTCATATTAGGGGCTTTGAGTTAGAAACAACTTGTTGTCTGTAGGTTTACGTTGGGTTTAAACCATTTTATTTCCTCATTTGTCCATTTCCACACACACACACACATTCACTCTCACATACATACTTCCAGACTCTGTGGGGGATAGGGAATCATTCTGGTTAAAGAAAAACTCCCTGCCCCATCCGGGAATCGAGCACGGGACCTCTGGGTGAGAAGTCAGCTCGCTGACCACTCGATCACAAAGGCAGTCCAAGAAGACGTTGTTGCAAAACCAATGTGGAAACTTTTTCACCACACCTCATAATTATGTGTTCTATTTATTTAAGTTCATCATCTTCCAAAGACATAACACAATGAGTTTCAAGAAAATCTCTCCACTCCAAACTATCATTTACATGTAATATTTTTCAAAAATGTTAATATAAAATGTTAAATAAATACCATATGTTTAAGATATGTTTATGACTAACAAAATATATATCTTGAAGTTTCTGGTATTCATTCTGGATAACTTTTACATAACTGCTAAATCTTAAGATATAAATAAAATCTTACTAAACAAAAATGTTGATCTCATTAAAACGCATGATTAGTCATATACATTTTTACCTTCTCTATCACAAATAGTGTACATAGTAGATATAGAAGATATTGCACCCTTCCCAAAAATCTGATACCTAGGTTTCAACAGAAATATATGTTTTAAGGACCCCTGTATCCAAAACAAAATCTGGTGTGTTCCATTCACATGACTTTCTCTACATCTCTGCAACAAATTATTATTAAAAAAGATTATGCTTCTTTTACTTCATGCTAATCAAGTCTTATACTTGCTTCCATGCAAGTAGAAGGGAAATAAGGGAGTAGTATAGGTTACAGTATTAGTCAAAAGCTGGTTGCTATGTGACTGAAGTTCCTTTTGTTTCTATGGACAGGAGTTGACAAATTTGCATATAAGAAAAGTATGTTTCTTAAAGCTGAAACCAATAACAAGGAATATCTTAAAAACGAAATACTCCATGAAAAAAATGTATATATAATAAATTGTGTGTTTCAACGAGCTCTACATTTTTTGTTACATAAGTTTTTTTCTATCTCTTAAAGTTTACCAGTTACACAAAATTCCGAAAAATTCATCCAGAATTAGTCTTCAGAGGCTATTCCTAAAAAATTCAAGATATACATTTTATTTGTCAGGTAAATATCTATAATATACAGTATTTTAATCAAAATTTTTGAAAATGTTTCCATATAAGGGAAAATCTTCAAGTTCACATCCTTGGAAGATACTGAACTTAAATATCAAGTTTAGTATTTAACAGACTTTTCATTTTTGAGCTATGCTGTCCACAGACACACACACAGGCACGCATGCCCACACACATGCACACACACACACACACACACACACACACACACACACATGCACGTGCACAAACACATCTTTTTCCAAAAATGTTTTTTTTTTATTTATTCAGGGGACCCAAAACATGTATTTCCAGTAAAATCAGGGTATTGAATTTTTGGATGCATTACTATACTTTCTCTATACACAATGTGCATAGTCTGTGTAGAGAAAATAAATATTTAAAACTCATTAAAGTACACAGTTTATATTTTATACTTTTTTTTTTTTTTTACTTTCTCTACACGTACTATGTACATAGTGTATAGAGAAGGTCTTTTATTGCACCCAAAAATTTGATACCGAGATTTCACCGGAAATACATGTTTTGGGTCCCCCTGAATCCAAAGAAAGCATTTTTTAAAAAGGTCCATGTGTGTATGTGCGTGTGTATGTGTGTGTCTGTGTGTCGTGTGTCTGTGGACAGCATAGCTCAAAAACGAAAAGACCGTTGAATACCAAGCTTGGTATTTAAGTTTGGTATCTTCCAAGGATGCGACACGAAGATTTTCAAGAAAATCCGCCCATCCCCAAATACCATTTACATGTAACTTTTTTCGAAAATTTTGATTTTCTTAAAAATGGCTCTAACAATTTTGATTAAAACATTGTATATTAAAAATATTTACCTGACAAATAAAATGTATATCTTGAATTTTCTGGTAATAGCCTCTGAAGACTACTTTATTCAGAATGAATTCAACGGAATTTTACATAACTGCTAAACTGTAAGAGATGGGCAAAAACTTATCATACAAAAAATGTAGAACTCATTAAAACACACAATTTATGTTTATACATTTTGTTCATGAAGTTGGTCGTTTTTGACATATTCCTTGTTTTTGGTTTCAGCTATGAAAAACATACTTTTCTAATACAGGAATTTGTCAACTCCTGTCCATACAAACAATTACCAGCTTTTAACTATTACTTTGACCTACGGTACTCCCTTATTTCGCTTCTACATATAAGGAAGCAAGTAATATGACTATTTCTGCTATTTTTTTCTGATTAGCAAGAAGTAAATAGAAGTATAAGCTTTGTAAGAATAATTTGTTACAGAGATGTAGAGAAAGTCATGTGAATGGACCACATCAGATTTTTTTTTTTTTTTTTTTTTTTTTATGTGTAGTTAACTTCTGGGGTATTCTTTGTTATTGGTTTAAATTTTCCATTACTTATGCTTTTCTCATATGAAGAGTCATGTGTTTTTCATTTCTTATTCACGCCAATAGAATGAGAACTTAATTTCAAATCTTCACCTAACAGCCAACCAGCAGTTATAAAAGATTTTAATCTCACTTTAGCCTAGTGTAGTCCCTCATTTCCTCTTGAAGTATAAGGAAAAAAGCAATTAGAACATTTCTATTAAAGTTTAGTATAATGATTAGCTTAAAATAGACAGAATAAATAAGCTTTTGTTTGTTGCAGATAGGTAGAAAAAGGCATGTGATTCAAACACATGAGAATTTTTTCTCTTCTTTTTGTGTGTTAACCATTTCTGATATATTCAGTTATTGGTTTCAATTTTCTGATTATTTATACTTTTCTTAAATGCAAGTCGTCTTCTCCTTTTCTTTTTTCTTCGTTTGTTTATTTATTTTTTAACTGCAGGCCATGCAAAGAAGATGAATTTTATATTTCTTTTAATCTTATATCATCCAGCTCTTAAAACTCTTGACTATTATTTTAGCCTAATATATTTCCTTATTTCTCTTTACCTACAAGAAAAATAAAATAATTTCTGTCAATTTTTCTCTGGACTCTCAATTAGCATGAACTAATTAGAAGAATAAGCTTTTGTAAAAATAGTTTGTTGTAGGCAGGGAAAATTATGTGAATGTAAAACATCAAATTTTACTTTCTCTTCTATGTACATTGTAGATAGTGGGTAGAGAAGGTTTTGCAATCAACCCAAAAATTTGATACCAAAATTTTACCAGAAATATATGGTTTGAGAAACCCTGAATAAAAAAAGAAAAATTTAGAAAAGGGTCCACTTGTGTGTTTCTGGACAACATAACTCAAAACCAAAGACAGTTAAGTACCAAAGTATCTGGTATTTAAATTCAACATCTTCCAAGGAAGTGACACAAAGGTTTTCAGAAACCCTGTTCTATCCCTAGCTACTCTTTTTCAAAAAATATTATATTTCCAAAACTGGCTGTAACTTTTTTATTTTTTAACTACCCTGTATACAAGATATTTTCTCGACAAATAAAATGTATATTTTGAATTTTCTGGGGATAGCCTCTGAAGTCCTTTTCATTCTGGATGACTTTTGTATAAGTAAATTGTTACATATAGACAAAATCTTACTGCACCAAAAATGTAGATCTCATTACAGTACAGTATTTTGTTTTTTTGTTGTTTTTTTGTTTTGTTTTTTGTTATTTTTTTTAATTTTAAAATTGGAAGTTGCTGTTAGTTTCATCCTGGTCATGCATAGAATTTCAAAGCTATCATATGGTGACCAGGGGTTTCAAATTTCATTACTGCATAAACATACTGTATTCCTATTCTTATTGTATCTAATAAAAACAAATATACATATGATAAATTAATTTCTACAATGTTTATCTCGATTTATCTGAAATTAGGGGCATATATTCCATGGAAGCATTGCTTCTGCTTTAATTGTGAGTAATACTTTAATTTCTCTATTTCCATTAAAGACACCATAGTATAAAATTTAACTGAAATTTTTAAATAATGCACCCAAATTCCCATGAATAAATAGAAAAAATGAATTTTTGAAAAAGGCCCATGTGTGTGTGTGTGTGTGTGTGTGTGCCTGCCTGCACACGTGTGTGTGAGAGGGGGAGAGATAGATAGAGAGAGAGAGCGAAAATTTTGTTAAGCACAAACTTGGAATTTAAGTTCAAAATCTTCCAAGGATGTGTAACAAGGAGTTTCAGAAAAATCAATACCCTTTGAATGGAAGATTTTTTTGAAATTTCTATGTTTTTAAAAAATGACTCATTATTTAAATAAAAATTCCATGTTTCAAACATATTTTCATGATAAATAAAATATTATCTACCTTGAACCTTCTGGGAATAGCCTATGAAGCTCCTTTATTCTGGATAACTTTTGCCTATCAGGTAAACCGTAACACACAAAGTGTGGTTGGTTGGTTGGTATCTAATGTTGAGCAGTTGGCAGTGAAGCCATTCGCTCTCTTCCATTCCAGTATTTTGATGTCACATTATCAGGTCGACTCAAGGTTGGGCAGCACAGTAGATGCTTTATATCCATATCTTCTTTAAGTGTACAGAAAGGACACAGAGGAGATCTCACTATACCAATTCTGAATAAATGTTTATTGAGACAGTTGTGGCCTGTTAGGAGTCTAAAAGTTGCTACAGAGGATTTTCTTGGTAATATAGTGATTCTGTCGTGTTATTACATAAATTTTCCCATGGTTTTCCTTTTGTGTGTAATACATTGTCTTCTTTAATTTTGTTATTATATGTTGATATAATGATAGAGTGATAACTTATTGAATCTGGAATTTGATGTAATTTTACTACCTTTCTTGACTAGAAAGTCAGCTGTTTCATTACCCTGTATTCTGCAATGTGCTGGTATCCATTGAAGTATTAATCTTTTATTTAAATTCATTAGTTGTTTTATGATTTTGCAGCATTCTGCAATATTTAAGTTATTAGGTGTTACATCAGATGTTATGGATATAATAGCTGCTTTAGAGTTAGATAATAGTACAACTTTTTCAAATTTATTTATATGGTATAGTAGGTTTTGTAAGCTCTGAAGTATTGCCAAAATCTCTCCATCAAAATGTGTAGTATTTAAACTTAATCTTTTGTAGAAAGAGAAGAGAGGCCATATTGTACCTGCACCAGTACCACTGTTATTTGGTAAGATATAATTTATTTCATACAGATTTTTTTTTTTTTTTTTTTGAAGTTAATCATTTCTGAGATACTCCTTGTTTTTATTTAAATTTCCCAAATTAAACTTTTCTTAAATAAGAAGTCATCATTCCTTTTTCTTTTCATCCTCATCAAACATATCTGTAGATTGGAATTTCAAGGTCGTCTGATAGTGACTTGCCATAGCCATTTTAACAGATTTGAATAACTTTTAGCCTACTGTGTTTGCTTATTCCTCTTGAACCTATAAGGAAATATACAATAAAACAATTTCTACCAATGTTTATCTTGATTGGCATGAAGTGAGATAAAAGAATAAACTTTTGTAAGACTAGTTTGTTTTAGAATAGGTAGTGAAAATTGTGTAGTTGTAACACATCATGCTCTTATACATTACATTATTTGTGTTTGAAGTTGGCTTTAGGGTGCACACTACTGTGCTGAAGTCATTAGTAAATATAGTTTATCACTGCTCCTAATAGGAGTTGCTGTATGGTACTGAAGATTGATTTTGTTTTAAGAATCTATCCCTTCATCAATACAAAGGTTAATTCACTTCTACTAAATTTGTTGTGGATTTTATGTAATATTTTGCCTTAAGATTTCAAGAGGAGGAAGCTCAGAAAGGTATACCTCATCTCCAGTCTGTTGTTACTAATTGATGTGAGGTTGTCATTTCAGTAGATGTTTATATAAGTATGGTACTTGTGGCGTCCCCAGAGGAGGGTATAGGTGCTTAAAACCTGTCTCAAAAATATGTTTCAATAAAAGTATCTTCTTCTATAGTCCACTCAGATGTCAGAATGGTTTTTAAGTGTGCTTGAAAGTAGCAGCTCGATGTTAGTAGATTTATTGGCATGTAAAGGCACTACAGTGGGATGAAATTCCAGCACACTGGCAGCACTGTGTCATTAACAGCGTCATTAATGTACAACTAATTCATTCAGTGGTCAGTGCCTTCTTTACTCTTGTCATCCCCTACATAGCACTCAGCAATTGATTATTTGCTTGATGCTTTGAGGGTTTTCTAGAAGCTTCTCATTTCTCAAGTAATACCATATATAAAGAAGTTCTTCTGGCATCGGAATAATGACAAATCTGATGTGTTACACTCACATGCCTTTCTCTTACAAACAAATTTCTTACAAAGAATTACTCTTCTTTCTACAACATGCTAATCGAGATAAACATTAGCAGAATGTTCTTCTTACGTAGTTCCTTATAAGTAGAAGGGAACTAAAGGAATATGCTATGCTAAAGCAATAGTGAAATGTTTTAAAAGCTATTGTTATGTGGTTGTGATTGCAAATCGCTTCCTTGCTTGGCCAGGAGTACAACAAAAGATAAACGGACACTTACTGTCTGAGAAAAATTTAAGTACTTTACAATTAAAACCAATAACAAGGAATATCTCGGAAACGGTTACCTCCACAACAAAAACATAAGGGACGTAAATTGTGTGTTTTACGAGATGTATACAGTTTTTGTGCAGTAAGTTTTTGCCTATCTCTTTTGGTTTAGTAGTTAAGTAAAATCCGGCAAAATTCATCCAGAATAAAGAGGTCTTCAGAGGCTATTTCCAGAAAATTCAAGATATACATTTTATTTGGGATGTAATAATCTTTAATATATAGAATTTTAATCAAAACCCTTAGAGGCATTTTTGAGAAAATCAAAATTTTCGAGCATTTTTCTATACAAAGCGTAGTTTGTGGTGGGGGGATTTTCTTGAAAATCTTCATGTCGCATCCATGGAACCTAAATATCAAGTTTGGTATTTAATATTCTTCTCATTTTTGAGCTATGCTGTCCACACACATGCACACGCACACATGCATGCATGCACATATGCGCACACGCACTCACATGGGCCTTTTTCTAAAAAAACTTTTTTCAGACTCAGGAGACCCGAAACATATATTTCCAGCGTAATCTCCACATAAAATTTTTGGGTGAAATACAATACCTTCTCTATCCACTATGTACATTATACATTCAGGCTAGAGAAAGTAAAAATTTGCCTTAACTTGAGTTAGTGAAAATGTCACAGTTCTAGTGTTACAATATGACTTTTATGGATTAGTACTTGCAATAAATGTTTAAATTATTGAAAGCATATTCTCAAAATTTGTATGTCAGAAATAAAATAATTACAAATAAGTGGTATTTGATACTGAATAAAATTAACAAACAATTATGTAGTTATTATTTATTAAATATGTATGGATTAACAAATTACTTGTAAGAATTTCTGATGAACAATTGAATAGCTGAATGCATAAATGTGATAGGGTTTAATTATACTATCAGACATCTTCCTGCATTTAGCAATTCAATTTATTCCTAACATATGTTTAAGATGGAAATGGTGTACATTCATTTAAAAAAAATATTATACTTCTAGAAGTGAGATTTAAAAATTGAATGTGTTTCATTCATATGACTTTCTCTACCCATTTGTTCACTATTCTTAAAAATGTGCATTCTTCAAACTACTTCCATTAATCCATAAATACTTTTATTACATATTTCATTGTAGATGCAACGGAATAAGGGAGTACACTAGGTTAAAGTTTTGGTCAACTCTTTTAAAAGTCTGTCACTATGTGATGGCTTTTACTCTTTGCTTAACCAGGAGCACGAACTATTAAAGCATAAATATTTTAAAATTGACTCCAATAACAAAGAATATCTCAGAAATAGTTAACTTCACAAAAAAGAAAAGGTGTACATCAATTGTGTACTTTTATAAGATCTAAACTTTTCCTTTAACAAAGAATATTTCAGAAATAGTTAAATTCACAAAAAAGAAAATGTGTATGACATTAATTGTGTGCTTTTATAAGCTCTAAACCTTTTGCATATAGCTTTGTCTATCTTTTATGGCTTTCCAGTTACGAAAAAGTCATCCAGAATGAAGAGACCTTCAGAAACTATTCCCAGTAAATTGAAGATATACATTTTATTTCTCATCTAAATAGTCATAACCAATTTTAATCAAAATTAATTAATGGTTAGAACCATTTTTTAAAGAAATCAAATCAATAAATTTTTCTAGAAAGCATAGTTGGGATACGGATATTCCTTGGAAGCACTGAACTAAATACCAAGTTTGATATTCAACCAACTTTTTGTTTTTGAGGTGTGCAAACATCAGTCTGATAGTGCTGGGTAGGCCTGGGTTCAAACCTTTCTCAAAGTCCAAAACTTTTTTTTCCCAAGCACATGAATGGCATACGTTTGGAGTGAACCCAATTTTCATTCTTAGTGTTTCTTTAAAACTTTAAGTGATTTTACGGAGGTACCCACATCTAACTTTTAACATATTGCATAGGAAGAAGAAAAAATATTTTTATTCTTTCTGTGCTTGGTTTATAACACGGTTTGCCTGTATCGGGTATGCAAAAAGAAAAAGTAAATGGCGTGTTAATTATGTACGCTCTTTAACTACTGAGGTTCTCAGCATCTCATTCTAAATCGGGTGTGAAAGACCGCTTAATTTTGCTCAGAGGGCTCTCTATCAGGCTTGAGGTTCTTTACATGCCGTAAATCCACAACACGGGACCAAAAGCTTTACTTCCCTTCAAAAGGAAGCCAGGCTAAGGATTTTTACACCTGAAAAAATCCATTGTCTTCCGCCAGGCTTGAACCCGTAACCTTGGATATATGAAGTAAGCATGGTAACCATTACACCATGGAGAGCATGCAGATGTGAATGTATGCCTTTAAAGATATCTTCAGACTAATAGCATATACCACTTCTGATTCTGTTACTTGAAGTAGATTACTCGTTTGCAATGGTGCAGTCAGTATCGTGTTTTGTTTTCAATTAGATGGTGTAAGGTCCAAACCACATTCAAGCTGTCAATTTTTTCCCTGAATCATGTGAATGGTATAAGTTTGGGATGAATCTAGTTTTCATTTATGATATTTTTCTCTAAATGTAAGTAAATTTTATGGAGGTATTCTCATGGCATATTTGAACATTTGTACATAGGATATATTACTGCATGCATATTGTGCATGCATTGTACCATGAGTTAATGAGCAGGTATTTTGTATGAAAATGTGCCCACAATAACTGTGCTTGTGTACCTTCAAGGCCATTAAGCTCTGGAAAGCACATGTGTTGCATTACTGCTCTGTCTGCTACTGGGACTGAGCTATTCACATCACAGTCATGGCATACTCTTTTTCGGAGTTGGCTGATTTGAATTTTGTTTATACGGAGCAGGAGGAAACTCACATGAAGCAGCATGGTCCTATGCAGTCAGATACCTTCAACAATACCAACCACAACATTCTACCTTCCAGTTTATTCACCAGCACCTGTGGAAAACTGTATCTCTGACTGTGCATAGCCCTAACGCTGTACAAAACAAGCCCATTATATGCCAGGTTTCGAGGAAGAGATGCTTGAAAGGATTCACAAAATTGTTCAACCAATACCTGTGCTATTGCATGTACTATGGGTGCAAATCTTGTCAGCATATGGCGAGCGATACAGGAAGATGGACTCCTTCCCACCCACCTTCTGGCTTGACATCAGCTGATAACATGCTGTGAGTGCAGTTTTGTAATTGGGGCTCTGAGCGGCATGGCGAACAGCCAGACTTCTTTTCCCAAGTGCTATAGCCTTCAAGACGAAAGAATGGCATTAAATCAGAAAAAAACAGAAATGCCTGGGATCATGTAAATGCACATGCAATTGTTTAAAGAAATTATCAACACATGCCCGGAGTCAACATATGGACTGGCATAGTTTCATATTACATAATCAGCCTGTATCTTCTTCCATCACAGTGAAATGGGAATGTGTACCTCCAGTTCCATTGCTTTGCATGGCTACAATTAGTACAGTTAGCAGCAGCTCAGAGAAGTTTTATCAATGGCATACTGGCTTCTAATTGATTTTGATCTATTGCAACTCACTATGACCTCAAAGACCATAAATGTCCTATATCAAAATGTTCATTTAATTTTCCTCAGCAATTCCTGAAAGTTTGTCAGTTGAATTCTGTAACAATCTGTATACATTAAAACAAGCAAATTATGCTCCCCGTTCAGCTCCTCCTGATTGCATCTCTTAATAGTATACAGTATCAATTCCGACATGATCCAGATAATAATATATATATAACAAAGTCTAACTTTGTGAAGAGAATGTAATTTTCAAACACTGCTATTTTTTCATGCAAGCACAATTAAGTAAAAGAAATGGAAAGGGATGTCAGACTGAAAAATTCAATACCCTTGCTGAGAGTTGAACCATGGATCTCCTGGTTTCCATTTAGTTGCTCTAACCACTGAGCTACACATGGCTAGTGTGGAAGAAACAATAGAACATTTTTAATTTCACAATCTTATTCTTCAGTTCCATTGCTGTCCACTGAGTCAGATGGTTCCATAGTAACATGTGAGGCTCACATTTGGGAGGTCCCAAGTTTGATACCTCTGACCACACACTCTGACCTTGGATTTTTATGGTTTCCCATGTCAGTTGGCAAATGCTTGACAGGTGTCTCATCTAACATGATTTTTTTCCCATCATTTCTCTTTCATTCAGCATCCTTCTCATTTTTCAGGTGTGATTCTACATGTCATACTATGTGGTGTTACTGGACAAATGGTGCAGATGCTTTTTCTATGGAAAGACTACCATGTAAACACTAGATGGCTGCCAGATTGGATAGATCCTCTCTGGGATACTGGGGGTCTTCAAGCCAGTTTGCTCCTAGGGACTTGTAAACATCTCTTTGGCCTGTAAGATTCTGTGGTTCCTTCATTCTTTTCTTCCTCCTGGTCAGTGGTACCACAACAGAAATCACATAGTGATCAAAGTGCCTGCCTTCCACTGTATACCCTGCACTATTACTGTGCTCTGTAGTAGATAATGTATAAGAACAGGTGGTTTCTAATCTGTCAGTACTCATAGTATTGCTTGCATATTACAACAATATGATTACATTAGTCATGTTAAGAAGTAAAGAATTTGCCAAGTTTAATTGCAAATTTTCAAAGCAAGAGCTGTTTCCATTTAATTTCAGGAATGTCAGTACAAAATGTCCTTCTGTGCATGTGGCTCTGTTACGTGAAATTGAACATGTGCTCCCCTGTGAGGATTGCTTGAGTTTCTACCAAGTAAGTATCCAACATTAACTTATAAATGTAAAAAAAAAGCTAGTAACAGTGAAGTAACACAAATATTAATATAATAATTAATAGTTGTAACAAATCTTCACTTATCTTTTGGAATCCTGGAACTAGTTTCGCAAAACAATGTTCTCCGCTGGGCAAGGGGATGCTTTCTAAGGCACTTGGTGAAGAACCTATGGGCCAGTAAGATGTAAAATTTAGAATTTGTAGTGGAACCAAATAGGCTACCTTTTAATTGTGAAGAACCTCCGAACAACCAAGATGTGAAATTTAGAATTCGTGATGGAGCCGAGCCGAACAGGCGACATTTTAAGGCACTTGAAGAAGAACCCCCGCACGACCAAGATGTGGTATTTGAGCGCGTGGTTGTGACGGAAGTAAGTGATTTTAAGACTGATCATAGTACGTAATAAATCACAGCCTCAACATTAATAAACAATAGCATTAGCGGGCGAGTAAAGTGTAACATCACAGTAAACATTAATAAGTATACGCGTGTGTTCTACAGCGGAAAAAGGCCGGACTCAATTAATAAAGCACTTGTGTCTCACCACAACCTGAAAGAGTCTCCATGTTAATAAAAACCCTGAGCTAAGCCAACTACATATCCACACCATTTCAAAACCATAACCTGCACCCTCGGATTCGAACAGTGCCGCCCCAAATTCTAGGATCAACTTAATAGTCTGCAATATTCCCTTCTGCATGAAGACTTTCTTGATCATGGCAATCTATGATCTAATCTCCTTGGTGCAGTAGACGCCCTTCGCCAATAAAGTATTTGAATGGATTCATGTACAAGGGGCGTTCAGTAACTCCTTAGAAAATCCATGAAATTACACTCATAGTATCAAAAAAAGTTTCTATTTAGTAACTCATCTCTTATTAGATGGCAGTTAAAGTTTCAGCTTTATCCATCATGTGGTTTCGTTGCCATAGGCAATTGAATCAATAATATAAAATGGACAAAAATGAGCTTCATGCAGTGATTAAATACTTGTATTTAAAAGGCTTAACACTGAAAAAGATGAAACCTGAGTTGGATGAAGTTCATGGCACATCTGTCCCTGTGTTTGCAACAATTTGATAATTGAATTTAAACGTCGCCATACATCCACAAATGATGAACAACATTCCTGACATTAAATAGAAGTGACATCCTTCTAAATGATTAACAAAATCCAGGATATGTTTTTGAGTGGTAGACAAATCAAAGTTTTACAAAATAGTAGAGGTCACAGATAGTGTTCTCAATTTTGCATTAAAAAATAGGTTTCACAAAGATATTGGCAACATGAGTTCTCCATTTTTTCTCAATGGAAAATAAACACAATCATGTGATCAATTCGGAAGCTGGTTTGGCACTTCTCCATCGCAATCCTGACGAGCTTCTGTGTCGATGATACATATCTGTGGATGAAACATAGATACACTATACACTTCAGAGACAAAATTACAGTTGAAACAGAGGGTGTTTAAAAGCGAACCGGCTCTGAAGAAGGCAAAGGTAGTGAAATCTGCAGACAAAGTGATGACCTGGTGTTTTGGGATGCATGCAGAATCATCTCACTGATTACTTGCAGAAAGGAAGAATGATAAGTGGAAAGTATTATGCATTGTTGCTGCACTGGTTGAACTGAGAGATCAAGAGAAAATGCCCTCATCTGGCAAAGAAAAAGATTCTCTTCCATCAAGATAATGCAAGGCTGCACACCTGCACATTTTCGATGGCGAAAATTGAGAATTAAGGTTCAAATTACTTCAACATCCAATTCTCCACATTTGGCCACCAGTGAGTTCTTTTTATTTCCAAATCTGAAAAAGTGACTCAGCAGAAAATAAGCAAAGAGGTCATCTCCCATGCAGATGCCTATTTTGAGAACCTTACAAAATCCTACTTTTTGGAAGGCTTAAAACAATTAGAAAAAACATGAAAAAAGGTATTGAGCTAAAAGGAGATAATGTTGAAAAATAAAAAAAAAATGTATAAAAATAATTTGTTTTTCCATATTTTTCTAAGGTCGTATTAAACATCTCTTGTATATACATTACAGAACTAATATGCATAGGATACAAAGGAAAATGTGTATCCTAACAAATAAGTTTAAATTAATATTTACTTTTAGAAGCACACTCTACTGCGGAACAGTAATTAGTGTGACTTTGTCCACCTCTGTCTCAGATACACATGAAACCATTCACCAATCAGTGTAAATGTGGAGCTGAAATGTTTTTATTTATTTGTACATGTAAACAGTTTTCAAAAGTGGTTGAAATTTGTGCAAATCAAGAGTAGACTAGATTCTGGATGAAGCAAGATTTTATCAGTTCAAAGAAATAATGCAATGAAGCACACTGTGACATTGTATATATGGTTAAAGTTTATTCAAAATAAAGAGTAGTCTAGATGGAGAGGCAAAACACTGCATTTAAGGAGCTGAAATTCTATACCTATATAAGAGTTGAATAAAATTGTGGGTGCATTTCAAATTTGGAGAAAGTTGGTACAGAATTAAGGGTAGTTGATTAAAAAAGTTGTAATTAGGGTTGAGTTTAATATTTATGAACCAACTGAATTTTTCAGTCTGACTCTACTTATCTAACTCCTGTCCTACTCATCATTTGTGTGAAAAAAAAAATTAAATTAAATTAACACTAATTGACCTAATAGTTGGCTAAACTATGAAGCCTGGAAATTTAAGTACTTACAACATTGTAAGTTGCTATTGGGGTTGTCATCTAAAATAATTGTAGATCCTCTTGGGTTTATCAGGATACATGTAAGTGAGTTGAGAAATTTAATGCCATGCCAATATGTTGCCATGGTAGCTCAGTGATTAGAGCAACTGTCTAGAGACTGGGAGATCTGTGGTTGAAATTCCAGCTATGGCATTGAATATTTCAGTTTGACTCTCTTATCCAACTCTTGTTCTTCATACAGCTTGTGTAAAAAAACAATTAAATTAACAGCTGATCTTCATTTTGTAAGGTTTTCAAGTTATGTATGTATACTGAAACAATATTGCTGCAAAACTATAGCAGGTATTGTTAAACACTGATTTTAAGTTTATTAATGTTCTAGGTTTTACAGAGCACTGGTTTAAACCTCCACAAATTTCAGTAAACATTATTGCTAATTTTATTATAGCAGATGCATATTGTGGGAAAAACTATGAATGAGGTGGTTCATGTATATAAGTCAAAAAGAGTTAAAAACAAAAGCTGTAACAAAATTTGAAGATCTAAAAGAGGACAATAACTTTTGAACTGTCAATAATGGAAATTTGTACACATAATATAATCATTGCTTGCATCTATAAATCTCAAGATGGGGAATCATCCATATTTTTTAAAAAATTAGAACTTTTAATAAGTAGAATGACACAAAAAAGAAAAGACAATACTTTTGTGTGGGGATTGAAATATAGAATTTTCACAGGAGCATGTGACTCATAGAGACTTAAAGAATACCTTAATTTGACATAACCTTATAAACACTGTTAATACAGATACTTGAATCACACTCAGAAGAATCACTGTTGGATGTAATGGTAGTGCACAAAACAAGATATGGGGCATCAGCATTGATCACAGATTCAGGATTTTCAGATCATTTGGCACAAATTTTAGAAATAAAGACAAAAATTAAAAACTAAAATATATATCACTTAACGGACAAGAATATACAGTGAAGAAAACATACAGGGATTTAATAATCTCTTAAAGGCAGAAGATTGGATGGGACTTTATTCCAAAGTTGATGTAAATGAAAAAAAGTAATGAGTTTTTAAATATCTTTATATATTTGTTTGATATTGGATTTCCATTAAAGAAAATCTGATGAGATCCATTCACATGACTTTCTCTACATCTCTGTAACAAATTATTAATAAGCTTATTCTTCTACCCTTTTCATGCTAATCGAGATAAACAACAGCAGAAACAGTCTTATTACTTGCTCCCTTATAAGTAGAAAGGAAATAAGGGAATATATTAGACTAAACCGACAGTTAAGGGGGGGGACATAGGTAGAAATATCTTGACACAACAAAAATTCTAACATGGCCATAGTTTTTGTCCTAAAGCAATGAAATTTTGCACAGCTAATTGTCTTGAGATCTTCTATGGCTGTCAAATTTTGTCTACAAATAAAGAAATTGCACTACATTGGAATTTTCAAAACTTCAAAAAATTTATGTACTTTTCCTTAGTATCCCTTTGGTGATGTTGCTTGAAAACAAGTGTACATAAAGTATTAAAATTATGCTATATTTTGGCACAGAAGTTTTTTCTCCATCTCTCTTCAATGATTTTTAAAGTATTTTCCAAGGTATGTGAGTATTTTTATTTCAAATTATTATGTATTTCATAGCACAATACATATAGAATCTAAATCAAAAGAAAACTAGCTGCCCCAAATTACTCATTGTGGACTGAAATATGTGTGCACAAAATTTCATTGCAATATCTCAAATAGTTTCCAAGAAAAAGGTATATAAGTATAAAAAATTATAAACCTGAGAAAATGAGAAAAAAAAAATTGTTTGATTGTTTTATTTAGGGAATAATCTACATACTTTAGATACTGCCTAAAATCCACCATACTTGTAGTCAGCTTCTTCTTCCTGGTCAGAAATTTAAGAAACATACCTTCTAAATATTGATAACTATGTTTGCCTGTAAGAAATGTAGAGAAACAAGGGATCAAAGCTGATAATCAAGTAAGCAGAAAAAGTGGGCATGGCAGTCCTAAGCTTTTAATTTATTTGGACCACTAAGAAATCAAAATAGGTTATGACACTTTGGGAATATAAAGCAGAATGTTTAACAATTAATTAGTGAAATAAAAAAAATTTGAAAAATTCGCCATTTTTAGCCTACATCCCCCCCTTAATGTTTTTAAATGTAGTTGCTATGGGATTGAAATCCATTTCTTTGCGAGGCCAAGTGTAACAAGTTCCCGTATGGGAAAAGTTTAAGTAAAACTGAAACCACTAACAAGAAATAACTCGAAAACAGCTAACTCCAGGAAAAAAATGTATAGGACATGTGTGTTTTATTGAGATCTACATTTTTTGTGTAGTAAGTTTTTGTCCATCTCTTACGGTTTACCAGTTATGCAAAATTCCGCAAAATTCATCCAGAATAAACATGTCTCCAGAGGCTATTCCCAGAAAATTCAAGATAAACAGTTTATTTGTCATGTAAATATCTTAAATATACAAGGCTTTAATCAAAATCATTAGAGCCATTTTAGAGAAAATAAACATTTTCAAATTTCTTTGCTTGTAAAGGGTAGTTGGGAGTGGGGGGATTTCCTTCATAATCTTCATGTTGCATCCTTGAAAGATACTGAACTTAAATACCAAGTTTGGTATTTAACAGACTTTGTATTTTTGAGTTGTGTTGTCCACACACACACACACACACGCACACGCGCACACCCAAACCCACGCCCACACACACACCCACACCCACGCCCACACACACATCCACACACACACACACACACACGCACGCAAGCACGCATGCATGCACGGACGTGCGCGCACATGCACACGCATGCACGCAAGCACTCACACCCACATTTACACACTCTAATGCACTCTCTCGCACTCTCTCGCACTCTCTCGCACTCACTCACACTCTCACTCACACACATTTTTCTAAAAATGCTTTTTTAGGATTCTGGGGCTTTTTGGGTATCGAATTTTGGGGTGCAATACAATGTGTTCTCTATACACTATGTACATAGCATGTAGAGAAAGTAATAACATGGTCAAATCAACTATAAAACCAACTTGGATTATACAGGACATAATAGTGTCTGGAAAAAGATTATGATTGCTTAATTGTCTCCAGAGAAAGGAGTCAGCAAATAATGACACAAAAAGCTGCATCAATAGGTAGAGAAGGAGCTTATAAACATGTAATACAGGAATCTAAAAAGGTAGCAAAGGAAAAAATTATTGCTAATACAGAAAACAAAACAAAAAAATCTGATGTGTTACACTCACATGACTTTCTCTAGCTGCTCTACAAACTTCTTACAAAAGATTATTCTTCTTTCTACATTTTGCTAATCAAGATAAACATTAGCAGAATCTTCTTATTACTTAGTTCCTTACAAGTAGTAGGGAACTAAGGGAATGCACTAGGCTAAACACAATTAAAACCAATAAAAAGGAATATCTTAGAAACGGTTACTTCCACAACAAAAGCGTAAGGACATAATTGTGTTCTTTGATGAGTCCTACATTTTGTGTGTAGTAAATTTTTGTCTATTTCTAACAGTTTAGCAGTTAAGCAAAATTCAGCAAAATTCATCCTGAATAAAGAGATCTTCAGAGGCTATTTCCAGAAAATTCAAGATATACATTTTATTTGAGATGTAAATAGCTTTAATGTATGGGATTTTAATCAAAATCGTCACAGTCATTTTTAAGAAACTCAAAATTTTCAAAAATTTTTCCATGTTAATGGTAGTTTATAGTGGGGAGATTTTCTTGAAAATCTTTGTGTTACATCCTTGTAAGATACTAAACCTAAATACCAAGTTTGGTATGTAACGGTCATTTCGCTTTTGAGCTATGTTGTCCACACACACACACACACACACACATACACACTCACACACACACATGAACCTTTTCCTAAAAATGTTTTTTTTTCAGACTCGGAAAACCTCAAAATATATATATTTCTGGTAAAATCTCGACATTGAATTTTTGGGTGAAATACGATACTTCTCTATCCCTATGTACATTGTACATACAGAGCTAGAGAAAGTAGAAATGATGGAAAATAGTTCAACAAGAAACTCAGGTTCTGCTTCATATGACTGTATAAAGGAACTAGTTAATGGAAACAGATAAATAACAGCAGACCCAAAGAGTATAGTACAAACCTTCAACAAATATTTTTCAGAGATTGCAGATAAGTTGGAGGAAAATCACAATGGAAAATACAGGAATCTCAACATAATACCAGACAAAATAATACCTTGTCAACAAAGTATATTCATGCTCCACATTACAGAATACAAAATAAAATGGGCATTTAAAGGTCTAAAGAACAAGTTCTCAGCTGGAATTGGTGAGATATGTATCAACCACATTAAGCTTCCATTAGTCAGCATATATAAAATTTCATCAGAAAAGGGCATATTCCCAGAGAGATTAAATGTCAATGGTAAAGCCACTCTACAACAAAGGAGAGAAAGGTAAGGTACAGAATCATAGACCTATAACACTTATATCAAGCTTTTCAAAAGATTTTGAAAAAACAGTGTATGATAGAATACTGAATTTTGTAAAACAACATAATATATTCTCAGAGACCCAAAATGGATTTAGGGCAGACAGATCAACATGCTCGGCAATAAGAAACCTCGTAAATAATATACAAGTAGCCATAGATAAAATCAGCACAATAGGGATATTTCTGGATTTAACTAAAGCTTATGATGCTCTAGATTATGGCATCCTTTTATCCAAGTTGAATAAATATGGCATCCGAGGAGTAGTGTATTATTATGTAAGTCGTACTTAATGAATAGGAATCAGGTTGTGGAAATTGGTGTGGACTAACCAAGGTTATATCTATGCTAAAAAACAATTGACAAGAGGAGTACTTCAAGGTTTGGTACTGAGCCCATTGCTTTTTTTTATTATATATGAATAATCTGCCCTTGTACATTCAGCAAGCAGAAGGAAGATTAAAGGAACACATGAGAAACCTAAAATACAAGCAAATAGAAAAATCAGCAGTTGCCTATCATTTTTGGACATCAGGACATGAAATCACATTGAATATAAAACTGTTAAAACCAGCATATAAACCCACAGAATTAGATGTCTGGGAGAAGATCTATATCATGAAGAAAAAGAGTCATGTCATGAATTTTGATTTACCACCATACAGCAGCCTCTGGAAGTTCATAGATCCAGTAACAGATGCCTCCACATGATATACCCCACCCCCATCGTTGATGCCAATGAAGAAAGATTTAGTCGGAATTAATGGTTGAAAATGGGAACAAGAGTTCCCGAAACCAGTCCCATTAAGTAAAAATAAGTAATGCATGATTTGTATATTTGGTTGAAACTAACAAGCTGATCATTAATAATGGGAAAACCACAGCTATATCATTTCATACATGGAAAAATAAAAGTGTAAGTAAACCCAAAATAAAATTTAATGAGAAAACTAAAGCTTTGGGAAAGAAATGAAATTCTAGGGGTATACATAAATGAGAACATGAAATGGGATACCTATGTAAAATTATTAAACAAATGCTTGAAAAATAAAATTAATTTGCGTGCACTGAGGGGAGTATATTTTTCATACTTTCAAAACTTCTTAGCTAGGTATAATGTTTTGGAAAGGGGCTCCACATATCAAAGCTGTTTTCAAGATACAAAAAATGATAATAAGATTAATGTGTGGTGCAAGTAGAACATTATCATGTAGATAATTATTTAACGAGTTGACAGTCCTTCCAGGTACATGTATTTTCATAGTGGAAATAGCATGCAATTTCAAACAATCCCATGAATAAAAACATTAATGAGAATGCACAGTGATGTAAGTAATCAATTAGGAGTAAAAAAATAGATTATACTCAAACTTGACTCTTGAAATAAAGTAATTTACTTTGGACATGTTTTGGTGGCTGTTGCCACCATTTACAACAGAGATTCACTGAAAATGGTAGCACAGCCACCGAAAAATTCTGAAGTAAGTTACTTTATTTCAAGTGTAATCTATGTTTTTACTCCTAATTAATCCCTGAAAGCTTGGAAATAAATGCAGATCTACATCAACATAACACACGACAAAAGAATAATCTACATGTAACATTTGCAGAACAATTAACATTCTCAAAAGCAATGTAGTTCAAATGGGTATCATATTATTCTATAAAATACCACAAGATATAAAATATGTAAAAAGTATATCAGTGTTTAAGAAGAAGATAAAATCCTTTCTGCTGCGACATACCTTTTGCTCAGTAAATGAGTACTTAGGTCATAGATATTGATGTATTATTATTATTTTATACTGTAATGCACCCAAAAGTTTGATACGAGATTTCAATGGTAATACATGTTTTGGGTCTCCTTGAATACAAGAAAAAGCATTTTTAGAAAAAGATGTATGTGTGTGTGTGAAAATAATATGCTATACATTTGTCAGTGTTAACTATGGAAGCCACAAATATCTCTTCATACTTGAAGGGTGGCATCCTAAGAGTTTGTCGTTACAAACTATTGCAGGATTAATTAGTCCAGGACCATTCTGTGCTGGCTCAATATATTGTAAGTCTAAATTACTTATAATTGTCACAATAGAGCATTATTTAATAATAAGAACATTCTGATAAAAATGTCCTAAGGAAAAGTACTACATGAGTTTTAATAATGACATTTAAATCTATAAAATATATAAACTATATCTTCTTTGTTTCAGCTTGATGATGTTGCAGATAATGCAATAAGAGCCCATAAAATTTTCCCATCAAGGAGTATTGTGTATGATATTTATCTTCAATTCCAAGGGAACAATTCCTGTGAAATTGTGGTGAGCTTTAGTTTTATGCTATGAGTTTTTGTTTATTAATAGAATGCTTTAACTCTTGATAAATATCTGAGGTTTATATATAAAGAACATGTTGATATTGAATTATATAATCACTTGCAAGATTTTATGTGATTTGATATTATATTGATTATACACTCACTATATTCATTTCATTACAATTATTATGGTAACAATGTTCAGTTATAGTAAAAAGATGAACAGCTTTAGAAATTACTATTTCATTAAAGCCTCTTATGAAAGTTCCTGACATCATAAGGACAATGGAAATGTGCTCTATCATATGGGGCAGAAATTTAGGAATGGGGAATTGCAATTGTTTTGGGCATTGCAATTGTTCAAGGCTATAGAAAAAAATTGGCCTCATGGGGTGTAGCAGGAAGATAAGAGGCAACTGCATAATATTGAAAAACAACATTTGGAATCACATACTGTGGTTAAAACTTCACATAACTTGTAGAGTAAAAATAGCAGGGGAGAGGGAGGCCTTTTTAATTGACTATATGAAACAAAAGAAATGGTTTAGCATGGTTAAGATTGGATCCCCGAAAGTCAAAATTGTTAGCACTGGATTAAGAATTTGTCTACTTTATGGTAAAGGGGAAACATAGAGTCATCTTCTGGCAGAGTGAAGAGAAACAGAATTATGAAGAAAATAATAAACATCAGAGATTCTGCATTCCATTAATGAAATTGAAGGCCTGCTTGATAATAATTCTGGATGCAGGGTGTCACAAAATGGGATCCTTTATCTAAGATTCAGCAAAGGGAGATAATTGCCATTGAGAATGAAAATCCTGTTATTCCTAAGGTCCAGATAAAACTGATGCTAAGTTTGCAATTTTACTTAATTTTAATTTATCTATTATTTTCTATAACTTTTTCTTTAACGTTAGTATAGTTAAATTTAGATTTTGTACTCCTAGTGTAAGCTTTCAGGGAGGAACAGCATGCTCAGACATGTGTCTGTCCCTTGCAATAGCTATATTTTTCAAATGTATTATTTATACCTCAAGCCTCTGCAAATAACTGCAAATGTATCTGTAGAATAAATCACTCTTTATGATGTTAACTATATTTTTAAAACATTTACTACTGGCACTTTACTATTTTTGGCACTATTATGTAGGTACATCCATTACTATAAAGTGTTCTAAAATAGCATAGAATCAACTGGCAATTCTACTATCATACAGAAAAAACTGCAGCTCATAATAAGAATTTAAAATTACAAATACTAACCATTTTTGAAGATGGCTATGAACAAAATTTCAGCAATACTTTTATGCATTAGTTCATATGATTAGGAAGGCAAAACATTTGTTGCAGAGAAGAGAATATGGCCAATGTCTGAGTTAAAAATAAAATAAACCACAAGCAACAACTGGAACCATCAGCCTTGAAAAGGTCCTCAAATTTTACATTTTAGTTGAAGTAAATAGAATGATGTCAGTTAAGCAGAATTTTGTTAGTTTGAAAGAGAACAGAAAATATATTCAAAAGTAAAAGAGAGCAATGTTATGTACTTTGAGAGAAACATACCAACATTTTAAGAAGGAATGCCCTGCAGTAAAAACTGAAGTTTATAAAATTGCTAAGGGCTAAGATCTAAACAGTATATTTTTTTCTGGATCTTATAGAACTTGTACCTTATGCATTTATGCCTATCATGAAAATGTTAAGTGATGTTTGAAAGTACAAATATTCCAAAAATTGCAGAAGAAAGCAGAATAATTATAAATAATTATAAAAATACAATAATTTGCAATCCTCCATCTCAGCATAGTTATTTTTTGGAATGCGCAGTTTGTCTTGGAACTAATAACTTAACTGCATACTTACAAGAATGATTTGATGTAGAAGACATGTTAGACATAAGCAGTGAGTTACTGTGGAAACTTTAAAATCTCTAGTAGAAGAATATTTGGATCATTTAGCAAATAAACAAAATTATTTAATACCTCTCCTGTTTCTAGCTCAGCAAATCCTAAGGAAAACCTTGAGAAGCAGGATTGCTCATTTTCTGATTTTTCAGAAAACTATAATTTTGTAGTTCAAAGTTCAGTCCAAAGCATGCTTTGTAATAACAACCAAACTATGGTAAGTATATACATTTGTTGTTTATTTCAACCAATGAGAGAAACAAGTCACTCGAACTTTGTTTCAATTTTGTAGTGTCTGAAATATGACACAAAAGCTATGCATCTTTTTCATACAGAATTAATAAAACTTTGAAAAAAGAAATTGAAGAAAATTTATTACTTTTCAGTGCTCAGTATAAAAGTAAGAATTAGCTTTCTAATTTTTGCTATCATCAAGATGACCTTCAAATGCTGAGTGGCATTTCTTTGTGATGTCACACAGTAAAAGGGCCACCAGATGGTATCAGAGGTCTCATTAAAATTACATTCATTTATTCCATCAACCAATAATGCAATAATAAAAGGTATTCGTCTTAGCCAGAAAGGAAAAGATATGCCTTTAAATTATAGTTAAATTGCCTCCCATAGGATAAGAAGTTCAAATGTTTCTAAACTGTATGTTATATTTAACAGTTATATGTTAATAACTAGTATTACTAAACTAACTAGTCATCAAAGATTTTTGCTGCAGCTTTCCTACCACAGTAAGTTGGAATCCTGTTTCACATCAATTTTTATTTTATTTAAAATTAAATCTATAAGGTCCCATATTTTGTATTGTGGAAATATTTAACAAAATTAAGGAATATGTTTATATTTTTTATACCAATTTAAAGAAGCAGGTTAATAAGAAAGTATTGTTTGTACATTTTTTGCTTGTAAAACTAGACATAAATTATTAATTTTATTGTGTATAATAAATATTAACTAAAAGATTATATACTTAACTTTATATTGAATTATAACATAATTTTATCGCTTATCACCTGCAATATGTTATAATTTAAAGATGTAGATATGTGCCATTTTCACAAGTAGTTTTGCATAATATTTTTTAGTACATTAGAATATAAAAATATTTACAAGATAAGTGTAATCCACAGGCATAATTTGAAGTGAATCTGAGATATGGTGATCAAATTCTGAGAAAATATGTGTGATGACTGCACTGCCTCTTATATAGGTGATTCTATGAAAAAGCTGCACTTTCAAATAAAAAAGCTTTATCATCTTGAATTTCAAGAAAGACTATAAAAATAGGGTACAGGTCCTTTAATTTGTTCAGAACTACATTGTATGTCATCTCACTATGGTTAAGAAAAAACATATTAAAAAATGTAGATATCCACAATAGTGATAATATGCCCTAAAGCGAATTTTATTTATAATGTTATTAATTTCCATTACACTTGTACATCAAGTGTAATGGAATAATAGATGATAGTTGCAAAGCATTCATAGGCTGAATATCACAGCTTTTAATTAACTAACTACAGGGTATCTCTACAAACTTTCCTCTTCTATCAACTGCAAAATAAAAGAATAAATATTTTTGTACTTTGTTGTAAATCTACAACACAGAACCAATGGCTTTATTTCCCTTTTGAAGGAAGCCATACTAAGGATTTTTATGCCCAAAAAATCCATTGCCCTCCACCAGGTTTGAATTAAGACCTTTGGAACCAGAAGCTAATATGTATGTTACCCTCAGACCACGAAATGCTTCATTTAAAGACTTAAAAAATTGACACTTAATCTCTGATATCTTCATTTTTACCTTCTCTAGCCCTGAATGTACAATGTACATAGGGATAGAGAAGGTATCTACTGTATTCCATCCAAAAATTTGATGTCGAGATTTCACCGGAAATATATGTTTTGGGATTCCCTGAGTCGGAAAAAAGTATTTTTAGAAAAAGGTCCCTGTGTGTGTGTGTGTGTGTGTGTGTGTGTGTGTGTGTGTGTGTGTGTGTGTGTGTGTGTGTGTATACATGCGTGCATGCGTGTGGGAGTGTGTATGGGGGTGGATTGGTGGATGCATGCTTGTGCATGCCTGTGTACAGCACAGCTCAAAAATGAACAGACCATTAAATACCAACCTTGGTATTGAGGTTTGGTATCTTCCAAGGATGCAACATGAAGACTTTCAAGAAAATCTTCCCCATCATAAACTACCCTTTACATGGAAAACTTTTCGAAAAGTTTTATTTTCTAAAAAATGACTAATGATTTTGATTAATATCCCATACATAAAAGATATTTACATTGCAAATAAAATGTATATCTTATATTTTCTGGGAATAGTCTTTGAAGACCTCTTTATTCTGAATGAATTTTGCTTAACTGCTAAATCGTAAGAGATAAACAAAAACACATTACACAAAAAAGTAGATCTCGTCAAATCACACATCCTTTACGTTTTTGTTGTGGAGGTAACAGTTTCCAAGATATTTCTTGTTATTGATTTCAATTGTAAAGTAGCTAATACTTTTCTCAGACAAGAAGCATCCGTTTTTCTTTTGTTCTACTCCTGACCAAGCAAAGAAGTGATTTGCATTGACAATCGCATAATGATAGCTTAAAACATTTGACTATCACTTTAGCATAGAGCATTCCTTTAGTACTCTTCTGTTTATAAGGAATTAACTAATAAGAACATTCTGCTAATGTTATCTTGATTAGTATTGCATGGAAAGAAGAATAATATTTTTAAGAAGTTTGCAGAGCAGCTAGAGAAACTCATGTGAGTGTAACACATCAGAATTTTCAAATCTACTTACAATTGTTTGTTTCTTTTTGTGTAGGCAATTTCTTGGGCGCGACCATGGCATGTCATTTTTGACAAAGGTACTAGCTATTGCAACCTTCAGAAGTTGGCTGTTTCAAGTGGAGTAAAATGGATGGCAAATTTTACAGAGATAACTTGCAATTCTCAGTGCACACAGTATGACATGGCCATCTGCAGATTGTATAAATGGTGGCTACCTTAATTTTGTGTTTAGTTGTTCCTTATATTCATTTGTGTTCATATTATAATTTTGTTTAGATAATTGACTGTAAGAATGTGACTAACATTATTTCAAATTTAATACATTGCTTCTTAAAAAGTAAAACATGATTACCCTTTATTGTAAGAATCTGTTAAAATTATTATTGTTTGTACAAGATTTGTCTTTATTCTGGAACTTTGATGCAAGTATCCTATTATACTTTTGCTTGCAATATCTTACAATAATAAATGAATGATAGTTAAAGGCTCGATGGTATTATTATACAATCTATTTTTACTTTCTCTATACGTACTATGTACATAGTGTATAGAGAAAGTATTGCACTCCACCCAAAAATGCAATACCGAGATTTCACCAGAAATATATGTTTTAGGGTCCCCTATATAAAAAAAAAGTATTTTCAGATAAAGGTCCGTGAGTGCGTGTGTCCCTGTATCAGTGTGTCCATGTGTCTGTGAACACGATAACTCAAAAAGGAAAAGTCAGTAAAATACCAAACTTGGTATTTAAGTTTAGTATCTTCCAGGGATGCGATACGAAGATTTTGAGAAAAATCCCCCTGCCCTAAACTATCCTTTACATGGAAAAAATTTCGACATTTTTTATTTTCCCAAAAATGGCTGTAACGATTTTGATTAAAACTTTGTATATTAAAGATATTTACCTGACAAATAAAATATATATAGTGAATTTTCTGGAAATATCCACTGAAGTCTACTTTATTCTGGATAAATTTTACGGACTTTTGCATAACTGCTAAAGCATAAGAGATGGACAAAAACTTACCACACAAAAAATGTAGAGCACATTAAGACACACCATTTATGCCATATGCATTTTGTTCGTGGAATTTATCGTTTTAAAGATATTCCTTGTTTGTTGTTTCAGCTTTGAAAAACTACTTTTCTCATGCAGGAATTTGTCAACTCCTGTGCATACAAACAAAGGAACTTCAGTCACATAGTAATCAGCCTTTAGCTATCAGTTTAACCTATGGTGCTCCCTTATTCCTCTTCTACTTACAAAGAAGCAAGTAATAAGTTTATTTCTGCTAATTTTTTCTCGATTTGAATGAAGTAAATAGAAGTATAAGCTTTTTAACAATAATTTGTTGCAGAGATGTAAAGAAAGTCATGTTAATGGAACATATCAGATTTTTTATAGCAGGGCAGATAGGGAAATTTCCTATGTAGCAAAAAACTTACTTTAAAAACATTTCTTTGTAATATTCTGAGATAAAATAAATATTAACATATACTTTTCAAAAAACATTATTATAAACCTGGTAAATAAACAATGATGATGATGGTGATGAATATGAAGAAAATAATAACAGCTCTGTCAACATTGATTCAGTAGTATAAAAGAAAATATGTGACTTTAATGAAAATTAGTTCCCTGATTTCAAAAATGAAGTGCGTCACATCTAGATTTTATGTTGCATATGTGACTATGATGCTAAATTCGTTCAGGTTGTACAGCTTACTGCTACATTTTGTTATCTTATTCTAAATTAGTTGTGGGTTTTCTTCTTAATTGGCTCACTTCTATCTTCCATTATCACCCAGATGTTTTTGTTAAGATTCCCACCACTTATCAGTTTTGTTCTTTGGGCCAGGACTTCTTGTGAGGTATTTAAGTTTACATTTACAGTTATCATAGATCTCAATTTCAGTTGAGCTGAAAACTTGCATTAATATGGATGTTTATTATTATACATATGTAGTGCTAAAATAAAAGTTCAAGTATAATTTCTACATCAGGATTAAACAGAACTCAGTGTCTCCAAAATGCTCAGAAGTTTTGTTACATTTGTGGTTATGTGTTTGTTGGGAAGGTACTTAAATAAATAAACTCATATTTCAAAAAGAAAGGGCTCAGGATAAATTGTCCATGTCTCCTATTGCATGTAATAGTTGTGTTGAGAGATTATGTTATCTGTATGAAGGAAAATAGAAGGCAAATGCTGTTTGCCAAATCAATGATATGGAGAGAGCACTTTTTTTTTTTTTTTTGGTAGTGTTTGACGCCCACTTTAACTACTAATGGCACCGCAGGCGGTTGGAGAGAGCATGACAGTTGTTACTTTTGCATGTGCAAAGTTGCTGGTTACAACAAAAAAATAAGGCAGGAATTAAATATCCAAATCTAAACTCAGTTACATGGCATATTCCTCATGGACTCAAACTACCAATTCCTATACTACCAGCAGATCTTAATTTTAGTGAATATGAAAACAGCTGTGTGACTTCTGACAATGCTTCTAATCCAGAAAAATTTGACATTTCACCATACCAGTTTACTTCCCTTCTGAAGGAAGTTATGCTAAGGATTTTTATGCCTGAAAAAAGAATCTATCACCTCCACCAGATTTGAACCTGCTATCTTGGGAACTAGAGGCTAGTTGTTACTCCTAAACCATGGAGTACTATTGATATTTCAGTTTTGTTAAATGTTGGCATGATGAGGAGGGAGGGTTATTCCAAACTCCTGGAAACGTCGTCTATAAAAAATATTTTACCCCCCCCCCCCCCCGAGCCAAATTCTACATGCCAACAAGTAGGTCATGAGGAGCCCTTACATCTAGTTACAGGCACTGTCAGATGCACTATGTTGATAGTAAAGGTAAAGTGTTTACTTAAAAGTGTTTAACTTCCAGAAGATCAGAATGTACGAGGTGAATTCTGTGGATTGGGATAATCCCTTGGCTTCTTCCCTTAGCTATCTGAGCATGTAATTTCACTATTTCCACTAAACTATGTGTCTCCTTGCACCTACTACCCCCAAAAGTTGCACAATAACAGGGGTAACTCCTACTCTACACCATGTATCTTAGAATATGAAAGCTAGATATACAATGAACTTTGGGATCCATAGCAATGTGTAACAAACAAAAATTGTAGTTATGTTTATCTGATCCTAAGAAGTTGATATTTACATGACAAATGAAATGTATATTTTTAATATTCTGGGAACAGCCTCTAAATGCCTCTTCATTCATGACAGCCTTTGCATAACTGATAACCATAAAAGATAGACGAAAATCTGTCACACAAATGTAGAACGTATTATAACACATAATTTAACTCCAATACTCCTACCATATTTCAATATGAGCTCATAATAACCATCTTTAAAACATTTGATAATCGTTTTAACTTAATGCATATACAAGGAAATACAATAATAATAATAATAATAATAATAATAATAATAATATTTCTGCTAATATTCCTCTCCTTTTGCATGTAATACATGGAAGATAAAGTTTTTGTAAGGATAGCTTTATGCAAAGTAGGTAAAGAATGTCATGTGTGTAATATATCAGATTTTTAGCTAAATACTCAGCTTTTTCATTTCCAGTTAGTCCCACATGAGATGGAACCTATTGCAATGTGACCTCTTTTCCAATTTTATTGATGTAGTTTTCCCAATACTTGTTTGATTTCCAATACTGTGAAGGTATTGAGTGCTTGTAATCACTCTGCAGAGATTTCACTGATATATGTTTTGGGGCTCTCTAAATAAAGAAAAAAAAATATTTTTAGAAAAATGCTTTTGAGTATGTGCGTGCGTGCATGTATTTGTGAAAAGCTAGACTCAAACCACAAATGTCGGACAAATACCATTCATGTTATTTATTTCAAGTTCAGTATCTTCAAAGCTAGAGACACTAGCATTCTCAGAATAATGCCTCTGACCTGAATTACTTAGGGTTTTTCAAAATTTCTCAAAAATGGCTAGATTTTAATAAAATATCACACCTTTAAGATACATAAGCAACATTTAAATGCACATCATGAATTATCTGGGAATATGCTGAAAAGTCCTCTTCATTAGGAAGTTATTTTGCATCAATCTTAAGAGAAAGAAATATCATATAAAAAAATCTGATGTGTTCCATTTACATGACTTTCTCTACTTCCAAAAGGAATTACTCCTAGAAAAGCTTATTCTTCTGTCTGCTTCTTGTTAATCAAAATAAACTTTAACAAAAATGGTCTTATTACTTCCTTGTAGGTAGAAAAGAGGGAGGACACACAAGGCTAAAGTGATGGTTAACTCCAACAAAGAGAATAAAAAATTTATCCTGCATAAATAGGATATTTTAACAAGATCTACATTTTTGTGTAGTAAGATTTTATCTATCTCCTACATTCTACCAATTATGCAAAAGTCAGCCAGAATGAAGAACACTTCAGATGTTATTTCCAGCCCAACATAGTGTGATGTATGTAAACACACAAGAGACGTAGCTCAGGGCCTTCAAAACACACTAGATCCTGGAATTTGAGCTTCAATAATGATAATACTGTTAGTAAGCGAACACAATGCTATACACATTGTTCTTTACTAAATATGAGGGTAATTTTTTTTTTCAACCTGCGATATCCTATAAATAAAAGACAAGTTCATAGAAAACAATTATTTTATTACTAAAAGTGTTGTACGCTTACGGTTACTTTTCAACATAATCACTGAAAAGATTGAAACATTTATCGTACCTGTGCACAAGCTTTGCAATACCCGCTTCAAAAATGATTTCAAATGAGCAATTACGTTGTTTTGAAAGTGCTACATCTTCAGTTCAGGGAAATGGTGAAAGTCGCTGGGTGCAAGGTCAGGACTATGCGGCGGATGATCGAAAATGTCCCATTGAAATTGTTCAAGGAGCCAATGGGTTGTGCCAGCAGTGTGTGGACAAGCATTGTCATGGATCAACACAATTCCTGAAGTCAACATTCCTCTTCGTTTGCTTTGAATATCTCTCCGCAAACGTCGTAAAGTACGAAAATCTTCAAAACAACGACAATGCTCATTTGAAATCATTGGCAGCAACATTTTTGAAGTGAGTATTGCAAAGCTAGTGCATAGGTACGATAAGTGTCTCAATCTTTTCGGTGATTATGTTGAATAGTAACCATAAGTGTACAAAACTTTTAGTAATAAAATAATTGTTTTCTATGAACTTGTCTTTTGTTTATAGCCTATCGGAGGTTGAAAAAAAAGGCCCTTGTATCAATTATTTGCACTTATTCACCTCCCACCTGTATAGCAGGCCACTTTGCTGTATTTGACTATTACTTCAATTTTCTCCAATTCTATTATAGAACGGCCACCCCGTGGCCGAGTAGTTAGACCACTCGTCTCTCACCAAGGCAGCCCAGAATCGATTCCAGAGACTACATATGGGATTTGTGGTGGACAAAGAGGGCAGGGGCGAGTTTTTTCTGGTTTCCCCTGTCATAGCATTCTACCAATGCTCCATCTGTATTCCATATATCATCAGTGTAATTACCTTCGGTGCCAGTAGTAAGAGCTATGTCCAAAGAAGAGTATCGCAACCATTTCTGTAAATGTTTAACTTGATTAACACGAACTAGACAGTAAATAGTTCTGCAGTGATACATTCACTGACTTTCTCTACCCATTCTTCAAAACTTGTCATATAACACCTTATTTAATCAGCTTCCTTTAATTCAGATAAACATTTACAGAAATTTTTTTATTACACATTTTCTTTTAGCTAAAGCTAGACATTATGTAATGGCTTTGAAATTCTCTTTGTCTGGCCAGGAGACAGAAAAGCAAATAATTCCATTTGGGAAAAGTGTTAGTATTTTAAAATTGAAACCAATACTAAGGAATACTTTAGAAAAGGTTAACTGTACAAACAGTGAATTTGATATACCTACTAATGTGCTTTTACAAGAAACATATATTTTTATGTAGTAAGATTTTGTCCATTGTTTAGGGTTTAACATCTGTGCAAAAGTCATTCAGAATGTAGAGAGCTTCAGAGGCTGTTCCCAGAAAATTCAAAATATACATTTCACTTTTCATTATATTTTTGAAATATATGCCTTGTAATCAAAATTGTTAGTCCACTTTTGAGAAAATCAAAATGTTAGAAACATTATCCATATAAACAGTAGTTTGGGGTGAGTATTATGTAACTTCTTGAAAGAGGCTTAATTGTATTGATTGGTATTTAACCGACTTTTCGTTGTTGAGTAATATTGTCCGCACACACACACACATGGATCTTTTTCAAAAAAAACTTTATATTAGAATTAGAAGGGCGCTTCAAAACATATATTTCTGGTAAACCGTTGACATCAAATCTTTGGGTGGAATACAGTACCTAATTTCACTACTTTCCATAGTGAGAAAGTAAAAGATTTTATATTGGCATGACTTTTTCTAGCTTTTCTATTCTTACAAAGTCATGTTGTGCTATCCTTTATTCTAATCAAGACTTAAATATTAGTATAAATGGTTTTATTATAAATCATAAGCATTCAGGCAGTAGGTCCAAAATCTTACATAGAGATACAGTCAATTGAAACTTTGTAACAGCAGTAAAGTAGTAAATATTTTATGTGTTTCATTCACATGACTTTCTCTACCTCTCTGTAACAAATTATTGTTAATTATTTCATGCTACACGAGATAATCACCTGCGGTACCATAGTAATAAAAGCTGGCGTTAAACACTCTAAAAAAAACCCAATCGAGATAAACATTTCCAGAAATGGTCTCATTACTTCCTTTCTTGTAAGTAGAAGGGAAATAAGCTAATACACTACACTAAAGTAATAAGTTCAATCTTGCAAAATGCATCCAGAAAGAACAGCTCTTCAGAAGCTGCTCTCAAAAAACTTAAAACATAAATTTTATTTGTCATATAAATATCTTTAATATACAGGATTTTAATCAAAATGGTTAGAGCCGTTTTTGATAAAACCAAAACACCTAAAAAAGTGTTCTACGTAAAAGGTAATTTGGGATGGGGAGATTTTCCTCAAAATCTTCATGTCGCATCCTTGGAAGATACTAAACCTAAATACCAAGTTTGGTATTTCACCGAATTTGTTTTTGAGTTATCAGTTCACAGACACATGGGCAGACACACAGGAACCTTTTTCTAAAAATGCTTTTTTACTTTCTCTACACATTCTATGTACATAGTATAGGTATAGAGAAGGTATTGTTATGCACCTAAACATTCGATATCAAGATTTCACCGAAAATACATGTTTTGAGATCCCCTGAATCCAATTTTTTTTTTTTAGAAAAATGTCTATGTGTATGTCTGTCTGTCTATGTGTATGTGTGTGTGTATGTCTGTGGAAAATGACCCGTGTGTGTGCGTATGTGTGTCTACATGTGTCTGTGTGTCTGTGAACAGCATAGCTCAAAAACGAAAAGTCCATTAAAAACCAAACTTGGTACTTAGGTTTGGTATTTTCCAAGGAAGGGACACGAAAATTTTCAAGAAAATCCGCTCACCCCCAACTACCCTTTACATGGAACTTTTTTCGAAAATCTTAATTTTCTCAAAAATGGCTCTAACGATTTTGATTATTTTATCGTATATTAAAGGTATTTATATGACAAATAACATGTATATATTGAATTTTCTGGGAATAGCCTCTGAAGAGTACTTTATCCTGGATGAATTTACGGAATTTTGCATAACTGCTAAACCGTAAGAAATGGACAAAAACTAACCACTCAAAAAATGTAGATTACGCTAAAACACACAATTTATGTTATATACATTTTTTCGTGGAGTTGATCGTTTTTGAGATATTTCTTGCTATTGGTTTCAGCTTTGAAAAGCATACTTTTCTCATATAGGAATTTATCAACTCCTGTCCATACAAATAAGTCACATAGCAACCAGCTTTTGACTATCACTTTAACCTATCCTATTTCGCTTCTACTTACAAGGAAGAAAGTAATAATTGTTTCTCGATTAGCATGAACTAAATAGAAGCATAAGCTATTTAATAATATTTTTTGCAGAGAAAGTCTTATGAATGGAACACATCAGATTTTTTTACACAGCAGATCCTAAAACGTGTATCTCTGGTGAAATCTCGGTATCGAATTTTTGGGTAGAGTGCAATACCTTCTCTATCTACGCAACATGTGCTACAGAGAGAAAGTAAAAATGGTTTACACACTTCTTTCTCATGAAGTACAAGTTTTGTAGTTTTTGATATACCAAAATTGCACGCATGCACACACAAATGCATACACATGGAACTTTTTCTAGGAATTATTGTATTAGATTACAAGGGACTTCAAACCCCATATTTCTGGTGCAATATTGACATGAAATATTTGGTTGGAATACAATATTTTCCTTACTTACCGTACATATGTAATAGAAAGTAAAATATTTTAATTATATATTAAAAATTTCACCCTTCGGTAATTTAGCCATTCTTTGTTTTTTTTTTTTTTTTTTTTTTTTTTAAGTTTTTAACGCCCACTTTTACTACTTTTACACCGCAGACTGGTGATACAAGAAATGAAGGAGCACAGGTAGAATGCGATGGCGGGGAAAACCGGAGAACCCGGAGAATACCCGCCTCTGCGCCGCTGTGTCAACCACAAATCTCACATGCGGTCTCTTGGGATCGAACCCGGGCTGTCTAGATGAGTGGTCTAACCTTCCGGCCACGACGAAGCCACTTTGTGGTTTAATTTCTTTCTCAGCGAGCACCTTAATTGTACAGTAATGGCAATAACAAAACAGTGGATGGCTGTTCTAAAGTTTACATTGGTTGTATCTCAAGACTTTGACTTTTCAGCCGATAACTTATCTAAAACACTATGAGAACTTTCATTACCGACATGCAGATGAAGGTTAACGTTACTGGTGTTATCGAACCGGCGTCCGGCTTCTCCGTTTCTCCCGCCATGCATTCCACCAATTGAGCCATAACCATCTTTCCTGCCATCCATTTCACTATTATTTCACTTAATGCACCTCCTCTCAAGGCGTTGGTTTGTAAGTCATAGGCGGGAGGGGGTGTAAGTCCTACATACAAGTGGTAAACAGAGAAAGAAAAGGAAGCTTTTAAGCTAAAGTTTATAACTTTATGGTCATATCAGAATGCTTTGATTAAGAAACAAGTGCTGATGTTTTTATCGCTGAACTGTAGGATATAACGACTTTGGATTTTACATTATTATTATTATTATTATTATTATTATTATTATTATTATTATTAGTCACGGAAGGGGCCACCAGGATTTGGAACAGAGCGCTTGTGACCCTTTGCCACTTATGTGACACCAGGGAGGAATGAGGGGAGATACCCGAAGGTCGACCAGATTCAGATGACGACGGGCGCAAGCATGGATGGAGTCCCAATCGGTTACAATTGGAACGCTTCCAACGCCGCCCTGGTCCTGCTAACGAGCCGCGAGCTTCCGGAGCCAAAAGTGCAGAAGGGTCGCTGCACCCAAATGACATTCGTTGGGGAGCAAAATGCTACCTCCTTTTTACCCTCACCCATCCCAAAAATTGAAACAGCCATCCTTAACACCCCATCCCGAAATAAAAACCCTGCGGTTAAACCCTGTTGAGGGTGGGTACGCAGCAAAAACACTCTGGTTGAACCTCAGCCAGCCAGCAACTTGTGTGTGTGTGTGTGTGTGTGTGTGTGTGGAGAGAGCTCTGAAACCGGAAGGGAACGTGTTCCCAACGACGACGCCAGGATAACTTTGTACAAAGGCAAATCACATCTAGCCGCCACCCGTCGCCTGGTCCTTCAAACCTGTAATAGATATTTAGGAAATTATGGGACTAAATGGTGGACCGGAAAATATGAGGGATGAAATGAATTTTTACAGCATTCGCCTGGTAACAAAGAGATGCCCCGGGGAAAGAAGAAGAAGAAAAAAAAAACATGAATCAGGTAGGCCGGCCAAGGGCATCGAACCCGCGAACTCCCGAATGAAGCCCACAGACGAAACCGCCTGGGTCTCACGCTCGGTTTTTACTTTCTCTACACGTACTATGTACATAGTGCATAGAGAAGCTATTGTACTCCACCCAAAAATTCGATACCGAGATTTCACCGGAAGTATATGTTTTAGGGTCTCCTGTATCCAAGAAAACTATTTCAGAAAAAGGTCCGTGTGTCTGTGAGCACAATAACTCAAAAACGAACAGTGGGTAAAATACCAAACTTGGTATTTAAGTTTAGTATCTTCCAGGGATGCGACACGAAGATTTTGAGAAAAATCCCTCTATCCCAAACTACCCTTTACGTGGAATTTTTTTTTAGAAAATTTTGATTTTCTCAATAATGGCTCTAACGATTTTGATTAAAATATCGTAGATATAGTAAAGATATCAACCTGACAGACAAAATGTATATCCTGAATTTTCTAGGAATAGCCCATGAAGAGTAGTTTATTCTGGATGAATTTTACGAAATTTTGAATAACTGCTAAACCATAAGAGATAGACAAAAACTTACTACACAGAAATGTAGAGCACGTTAAAACACACAATTTATGCTATATACATATTTTTCGTGGAGTTGAGACATTCCTTGTTTTTGGTTTCTGCTATGAAAAACTTTTCTCATACAGGAATTTGTCAACTGCTGTCCATACAAACAAAGGAACTTCAGTGACATAGCAACCAGCTTTTGACTTTTACTTTAATCTATGGTACTCCCTTATTTCGCTTCTACTTACAAGGGAGCAAGTAATAAGACTATTTCTGCTATTTTTTTTTCTGATTAGCATGAAGTAAATAAAAGTGTAAAGTTTTTAAGAATAATTTGTTGCAGAGATGTAGAGAAAGTTATGTGAATGGTACACCAGATTTTTGTATGTAGAAGATAAATAAGGGAATACACAGTCTAGAATCAAAGTCAAATATTTTAAAAGCCTGTCGCTATAGAAACAATTTAAATTCGGTTCTCTTTGCTTGTTAGGAGTGAACAAAATAGAGAGAAACAGAAAGATAACTTCCCGTTTGAGAAAACAAAAACTGAAACCAATGACTCGGAAATCTTAAAAACGGTTAACTCTATAAAAATGTATATGCTATTATGTGTGTTTTAACGCGAGGTACATTTTTTGTGTAGTAAGTTTCTGTCCATTTCGTACGGCTTACCAGTTATACAAAAGTTATACCAAAATCCCCCAGAATGAAGAGGTCTTCAATGTTATAAAATTCAAAATATACATTTTGTTTGTCATGAAAATATCTTAAACATATTGCACTTAATCAAAATCAAGAGAGCCATTTTTGAAAACAAAAAATTTCAATTAGTTTTCCATGTAGTTGGGGTTGGGGGATTCTTGTGCCGTATCCATGGAAGACATTGAATCGAAACACCAAGTTTGGTATTTTACCGACTTTCCGTTTTTGAGTTATATTCTACATACTCACGCACATGTTTCTAAATTATTTTTGGATTCAGGGGTCTCGGTATCGACTTTTTGGATAGAGTACAATACGTTCTCTATGCACTGTACACGAAAACCTTATTTAATATTAAGGATAAAATTATACAAACCTACTGAAGTTACAATTATAGTAATAAATATTGAATCACAATGAAAATATATAAACTGTTCGTATTTTTACTTTCTCTACATGTACTACATACATAGTGTATAGAGAAGATATTGTATTACACCCAAAAATTCTATACTGAAATTTCACTGAAAATACATGTTTTGAGACCCCCTGATCCAAAAAACTCATTTTTAGAAAAATGTACGTGTGTGGCTGTGTGCGTGTGTATGTGTGTGTGTTAAATTCCAAATTCCAAAATTGGTATTAAAGATTGACATCTTCCAAGGATGAGACACGAAGATTTTCAAGAAAATCCCCCACCCCCTCCAAAGCATCCTTCACATGGAAATTTCGAAAATTTTGATTTTTTCATAAATGGCTCCAACAATTTTGATTAAACTCTCTTACATTTAAAATATACACATGCAAAATAATATGTATATCTTGAATTTTCTGGAAATGGTCTTAGAAGACTACTTTGTTCTGGATGCATTTTACGGAATTTTGCATAACTGCTAAACCGTAAGAGATGGAGAAAAAAGTAACACAAAAAAAGAAGATCTATATCGCGATTAAACACACAATTCATGTCATATACATTTTTTTCGTGACTTTGATAGTTTTTTAGAAATTCCTTGTTATTGGTTTCAGTTATACTTCTCTCATACAGAAATTTGTCAACTCCTGTCCATACAAACAAAGGAACTTCAGTCACATAGCAACCAGCTTTTTACTATTACTTTGACCTATGCTACTTCCTTAATTCGCTTCTACTTAAAGTAAGCAAGTAATGAGACTATTTGTGCTAGTTTTTTCTCGATTAGCATTAAGTAAATAGAAGAATAAGCTTTTTAACAATAATTTGTAGAGAAAGTCATGTGAATGGAATACATGAATACATCAGAGTTTTAGAAATGATCAATGTAGTATGTGTGTACAACACACAACTCAAGGACCCAAAGTTGATTAAAAACTAAATTTAACAAATATGCGACATGAAGATTTTAAAGAAAGTCACCCGCCTGAAAGTACTCTTTATATGGAAACATTTTCAAATATTTTCATTTTCTCAAAAATGGATCTAATAATTCTGATTAAAATACTTCATGTACAATGCAGAGAAAGTATTGTATTACACCCAAAAAATCGATACCCAACTTTCACCGGAAATACATGTTTTAGAATCCCCTAATCCAAAAAAAAAAGCATTTTCAGAAAAAGGTCTGCCTATCTGTCTATTTTTGTGTGTTTCTGTGGACAGCATAGCTCAAAAACGAAAAGATCGTTAAATACCAAAATTGATATTTAAGTTTGGTATCTTCCAAGGATGCGACATGAAGATTTTCACCCTTTACATGGAAACATTTTCGAAAATTTTGTTTTTCTTAAAAATGTCTGTAACGATTTTGATTAAAATACCACATATTAAAGCTATTTCCATCACAAATAAAATATATCTTGAATTTTCTGGGAATAGCTTCTGAAGACCTGTTTAGTCTGGATGAATTTTGCTGGATTTTGCATAACTAGTAAATCGTAAGCGACATACAAAACTTACTACACAAAAATGTAGATCTCGTTAAAATACACAAGTTATGTCATACATATTTTTTTCGAGGAGTTTGCCGTTTTCGAGATACTCCTTGTTATTAGTTTCAATTGTAAAGTACTTTTTCTTTTGTTCTACTCCTGGCCAAGCAAAGAAGCGATTTGCAATGACAATCGCATAACGAAAGCTTTTGAAACATATGACTGTCACCTCAGTGCATTCCTTTAGTTTCCCACTTCTTATAAGGAACTAAATAATAGGAACATTCTGCTAATGTTTATCTCGATTAGTATTGTGTGGAAAGAAGAATACCCTTTTGTAAGAAGTTTGTTTGTAGAGCAGATAGAGAAAGTCATATGAGTGTAACACACCAGATATTTCTTTTGTGAAGTTAACCATTTCCGAGACATTCCATGTTTTTTTTTGTTAAAATCTTCCAATCCTGGTACTTTTCTGAAATGCGACAAATCTTTGTTTTTCATCCTGGTTGGCAAAGAGACCGGCATTTTACATAGCGACTAGCTTTACAATATTTAACTATCACTTTAGCCTAGTGTCTTCCCGTATTTCTTTTGTATCCAAGGAAATATTTAACAAAATTATTTCTACTATGTCTATCTCGATTAACACGAAATAGAAGAAAAACTTTTGTAAGAATATTTTGTTGCAAAATAGGCAGAGAAAGTCATGTGAGTGAAACACATCTATTATTTTAAATGAATATTGCATAAAGAGTTGCCTGTGAAACAGTAATTAATAGAAAAAATATGATGTGTTCCATTCACGTGACTTTCTCTACATCTCTGCAACAAATTATTCTTAAAAAGCTTATGCTTCTATTTACTTCAAGATAATCGAGAAAAAATTAGCAGAAATAATCTTATTACTTGCTTCCTTGTAAGTAGAAAGGAAATAGCGGAGTACGATAGGTTAAAAGCTAGTTGCTATGTGGCTGAAGTGCCCTTGTTTGTATGTACAGGCGCTGACAAATTCCTGTATGAGAAAATTGTGTTTTTCAAAGCGGAAACTAATAAAAAGGAATATCTTAAAAACGATCAATTCCACGAAAAAAAATGTATATAACATAAATTGTGTGTTTTAATGTGCTGTACATTTTCTGTGTGTTAAGCTTTTGTCCATCTCTTACGGTTTAACAGTTAGGCAAAAGTTGGCAAAATTCACCCAGAATAAAGAGGGCTTCAGGAGCTATTCTCAGAAAAGTCAAGATATGCAGTTTATATGGGGTGCAAATAGTTTTAATATACTTATTTTGATCAAAATCGTTAAAGCCATTTTTAAGAAAATCAAAATTTTCGAACATTTTTCCATGTAAAGGGTAGCTTGTGGTGGGAGGATTTCCTTGAAAATCTTCGTGTCGTATCCTTGGAAGATATTATACCTAAATACCAAATTTGGTATTGAACGGTCCTTTTGTTTTTGAGATATGTTGTCCACAGACACACAGACAGAGAGACAGACAGACACACACACATGGACCTTTCTCCAAAAATTCTTTATTTGGATTCAGGGGATCCTAAAACATGTATTTCCGGCGAAATCTCCGTATCGAATTTTTTAATGGAATACAATACTTCCACTATACACTATGTACATAGTACATGTAGAGAAAGTAAAAAAGTTGCTGTTGTTTCATCTTAGATGGTTTCATTTTTTCTTCGGGATCAAAGTTATTTCTTTATTTTAACTTTGTTATATTTTTCTCTCACTGCGGATTTGGAAATAATAGAAGTTTATTTGAAGTTTTGTCAAGTTTGATTATGAAACAATTACGTGAGCACACACTGTGTCTAACATGTCATAGGTTGGATAACCTTGAAGTTGCGACACTTCTTCACGTCCAAGGACAGTGTATGAGAATTTTATTACTCTCCAAGCGTGATTCATTCCAACTGCCTATAAATAATAAAGTGAGATTTTAATTATTATTTCACTATTGTCCGGGATGACTTATTGCTTATTTGTAGAATAATAAAACAAAAACTTGTATTTCTTGAAGTTTGATTAAATCTAATCTATTGCATCCAAACCTTTTCAGCATCATTTTTTCACGTTATATATTATAATTTGTGGTTGCTTTTCCAGGAAAACCAGTTCTGACTACGTCATGGAAATGTTACATGAAAGTCAATCCAGACAAGGAAATGTTACAAAGAAAAGTATTATCTTTGCAAGTAACATGAAATGTTTTGTTTCTAAAACTTTTAAAAATAAAACTAGTAATTGCTTATTCGAGGGATGGCATCCATTTTCGGGAAATATCCGACAAGAGCACTATATTTATATAGTAGAAAACTGCATTAAATATCCAGATTAATTTTTAAGTTGCAAATTAAACGGTCGTAACAGTGTAGTACTGTGTTTAATTACTTTCTCTACACGTACCCAAAACTTCGATACCGAGATTTACCGGAAATATATGTTTTAGGATTCCCTGAATCCAGAAAAACTATTTTTAGAAAAATGTCCATGTGTGTCTGTGGGCAGAATAGCTAAAAATGAAAAGTCCGTTAAATACCAAACTTGGTATATAAGTTTAGTATCTTCCAAGGATACGACACGAAAACTTTGAGGAACATTAACCCACACCAAACTACTCTTAACATGGAAAAATTTTCGAAATGTTTGATGTTCTCAAAAATGGCTCTTTCGATTTTGATTAAAATACTGTATATTAAAGATATTAATATAGCAAATAAAATGTATACTTTGAATTTCCTGGAAATAGCCTCTGAAGATCTCTTTATTCTGGATCAATTTTGCATAACTTGTAAGCCGTAAGAGACAGATAAAAACTTACTGTACAAAAAATGTAGATGTCGGTAAAACACACAATTTATGCCATATACATTTTTTTTACATTTTGCCATATTTGAAATATTCCTTGTTATTGTTTTTTTTTTTTTAATTACCTGCTTTAAACGTTTCTTATACGTGAATTTGACAACTCCTAGCAATACAAAGAAGCGGATTTGAACCACATGGCAAGCAGCTTTTAAAACATTTGAATAAAGTTTTAGCCTACTGTATTCCGTTATTGCACTTCCTCTTACAAGGAAGCAAGTAATAAGACAATTTCTGATGATGTTTATCTTGACTAGCTTGAAGTAGATCGAAGAATACGCTTTTTAACAATACATTTATTGCAGAGATGTAGAGAAAGTCATGTAAATAGAACACATCAGATTTCTTGAATCAGAAGCCAGAGTGCTGCTGAATGATTCGTTCAAAATACTAAAGATAATTAAACAAAAAAAAAAAAAGAGATTTATTCCTATGAACTGTGAGTAATCACTCCTTTTCAGTGAACCAGGACATTTAGTATGACTCTTATTTCAGATCATTGCTACTCTAAAGGGGACTGAGGGCCTCCAATTTTATTAATTATACAAAGTTGGTAACCCTATGCTACTAAACTATTTAACCTAAGAACATAACATTTTCTTTGCTATTTTTTATATATTTTACTAATTTATTACTTACAGGGTGTGGAGCGAATTAGTGCAAATAACGTGTTACTTAGTAGAGAACAATACGTACAATGCATATGTGTATCGCATTTTATCATACTAATAGCATTGTCCTAAATGAAGCACAAATCTCAGGGTGTAATGTGTTTTGTACGGCTCTCAGCTATGTCTCTGCTGTGTTTACGTACATCACTCCACCTATCCTCGGGCAGGCAAAGGGCAGAGTTTAGAGGAGGGCCAACTAAGCAACCTGTTACGTAAAAGCCGAACGTCTGAGGTAGGGAATAATATCCTTCCTAAAAACATCGTGAAATGTTCTTCATGAACATAATTTTAAAATATAGCACATTAAAAAAACTGTAAATACTGAATCATCACATCGTTCTCAAAAGCTGATGAAATATTTGCACTTATTCACCTCCCGCCATGTATAAATAAAATAATGCTATTTACTACGGTCATTTTTTCTGATATTTTTTTCCAAATGTAAAACAATTTGCTCAAAAGTTCACAGTTAATATTTTTATAATACACATAAGCATCAGTATTTAATTGAATGCGGTTTAAAAACAATTACCAGAGCTAGGAAATTCGTACCGTTTGCCTTTACGTATACAGGTTGCGACCGACCTTGTCGCCGCATCAAAACAAGTCACTGATAAGAACGCGCGGTGGAAAGGTAAACAAACCTGTTGTCAAACAAATAGCACTGTTTCCAGAGAACAAAAATTACTTATGAGATGTCTGTATAAGCACACCTATTTAGATCATTAGTAATTATGTGCAACATACAAATTATTACATATATAGGGGTGACTAACTGGTTTCCTTCTTTATATACGTACATTATGAAAACACTGAAACAATTATAACACGGATTGTAATATTTACTGATTGCATGTAAAGTAATATCAAATAATAACATTATTTAAATATCTTAAGATTCTTACTAGGTAAAAACGAAAACAGGAATTAAACTAAATCTTTAATCATCTGCAACCGTATTACTGAAAACTATATGTACTTCTGAAGCCTTTCAAACGCAAACCTCATTCTACGTTCCGACAAACAAAGTTTATAATGTGAAAAAGTTCGTTCCACTTCACATAATGTGATAGGGTCATATTTTAAATATTTTTCAATCCCGTATCAGTATCACCAAGCAAGTGCAGCTTGTATGCGATACATCACACTGAACCCTGCATTCTTTTCAATTACACTTTTCATTTTCATCTTTATTTCAGGTAGGATGGTCATGGATTGGTAGATCCGTCTTGACAGTTCTTCTACATGCCGCACAGATTCAGTTCAGCTACATACCTCTGGACTGTAACGTTGTGATAGCATACATTTGCAATTAATAATATACTTTGTGAAGTTGTTCTGTTACTAGACGTTTGACAGTTCGTATACCACAACTGTCATCGGTTTCTAAATAAGCACACTGCTAGAAAACTTACTATGGTTTTAAAACAAATTAATTTTGCTCTGGACGCTCTTACTCTGCATAAGGAAATCGGTACGAACTTCCTAGCTCTGACAATTACTGTTAGAAAGGAGTGTCTATGATGAACCGTTTTCACACTGAGCATACCTTATGTCGAAAGTCAAACACAGAAAAGTGGCAAATTAAACCAACAAAGCAATAAAAGGGTTGCAGGGGTTTAAAGAATTGCTTTTACAAGGCACTTCCAATGATGGTTCAAAACTGAAAGCTCAGAATCTTACTGTTAAAATGATAATGTACAAGAATAAGCAAAAAGAACATTTTGAACATTTTAACCAACATCAAGGTAATCGGACCCCTAAATCATTTGTAGTTCTCCCACTTCACAACATTAATTCAGGATGCCTCTGTGGCCTGGAGGTAGGAAATAATATCCATCCTAAAAACATCGTGAAATGTTCCTCTTGAACATAATTTAAATAAAAAGAAATAAAAAAAAAAAGAAGCAAATACTGAATCATCACATCACGCCCTCAAAAGCTGATAGAAATATTTGCACTTATTCACCTCCCACAATGTATAATTAAAAGTATATTATTTACTTTAGCACACGAATATGGATGGCATTGCCTTTTTCAGTCTGACTCTACCCGTCCAACTCTGTCCTACACACGACTTGTGTGGGAAAACAATTCAATACCCATTGACCACAATAGTTGGCTATACTATGACCCTGGGACTTTAAGTATTTACAACATTGTAAATCGCCATAGGGGTTGTCATCTCAAAATAATTTGAGATCACCTTGTGGTTTACCGGGAAACATGCAAGTTGCAGAATTCAATGCTATGCCGGCATGTTGCCATGGTAGCTCAGTGGTAGAGCAACCGGCTAGAAACCGGGAGCTCCGTGGTTCAAATTCCGACTATGGCATTGAATTTTTCAGTCTCATTCTACCTATCTAACTCCTGTCCTACACACGGCTTGTATGAAAAAACAGTTAAACCAATATTAAGTTCAATATTTTAATGGTGCTTTATAGAAATACTCTACATAGTGTAACTAGGGTTTTAAAAATTAAATTTAATATGCATTAGTAGTAACTAATACATTTTAGAGATACATTTTAAACCCAGCTCTAGTTGCAAGAAAATACATTTTAAATACGAGACTTCCGTTTTTATTTTACACAATATAAAAAACAATGTTTAAGCACGTCATAACTAAGTATGCTGATAAAAACTAATTCCAAAATTGCTACTCTCTCTTCTACTATAGTAAATAGGGGAAGCATTTATTGTATTTCGTGCAAAATTTCATGAGGAGGTTTTACCGGATGTATGTTTGGAGATCCCATGAACTACAAAATAAACATTACCTAGAAATAAATGCATGTGGTATATGTGTGTTTGAGTGTTTATATATCTATGTAGGCGTCTGTGAACGGTATAACTAAAAATCTGATGTGTACCATTCACAAGACTTTCTCCATATCCCTGCAACAAATAATTCTTAAAAGCTTATACTTCTATTTCCTTTATGCTAATCAGAAAAAATTAGCAGAAATAGTCTTATTACTCGCCTCCTTGTAAGTAGAAGCGAAATAAGGGACAGCCGTAGGTTAAAGTGGTAGTCAAAAGCTGGTTGCTATGTCAATGAAGTTCCTTTGTCTATATGGATAGGAGTTGAAAGTTCCTGTATGAGAAAAGTATACGTTTTTCATAGTAGAAACCAAAAATAAGGAATATCACAAAAACGACGAACTCCACGAAAAAAATGTATATAACATAAATTGTGTGTTTTAAAGTGCTCTACATTTTTTGTGCAGTAAGTTTTTGTCCATCTCTTACGGTTTAGCAGTCATTCAAAATTTAGTAAAATTCATCCAGAATAAACTACTCTTCAGAGGCTATTCCCAGAAAATGTAAGATTTACATTTCATTTGTCAGGTAAATATGTTTAATATCCGAAATTTTAATCAAAATCATTAGAGCCATTTTTGAGAAAATCAAAATTTTCGAAAAAAGTTCCATGTAAAGGGTAGTTGGGGGTGGGGGGATTTTTCTCAATATCTTCGTGTCGCATACCTGGAAGATACTAAACTTAAATACCAAGTTTGGTATTTTACCGACTTTTCGTTTTTGAGTTATCGTGTTCACAGACACACGGACACACACACACACACACACACACACACACACACACACACTCATAGTCCTAAATCAGACGGCTGAAGGGTAATATTACAAAACAAACTATTTCCAAGCGACTCTATAGTGTTCCCAATAATTCTTCGATAATCATTATCGGCATTGCTTTTTCAAAAACACTTAATCTGGTTTCCGAAAACTGCATTTTTACTTTCTCTACACGTACTATATAGTGTATAGAAAAGGTATTGCACTCCACCCAATCAATCGATACCAGATTTCATTGGAAATATATGTTTTAGAGTCACCTGTATCCAAAAAAAAGCATTTTCAGAAAAAGTCCATGTGTGTATGTGTGTTTGTCCGTGTGTCCTTGTGCCTGCGAACACTATAACTCAAAAACGATAAGTCGGTAATATACCAAACTTGGTGTTTAAGTTTAACATCTTCCAGGGATGCGACACCAAGATTTTGAGAACAATCTCCCCACCTCAAACTACGCTTTACATGGAAAATTTTTAGAAAATGTTTATTTTCTCAAAAATGTGGATGAATTTTACGGAATTTTGCATAACTGCTAAACCGTAAGAGATGGACAAAAACTTACCACACAAAATATGTAGAGCACGTTAAAATACACAATTTATGTTATATACATTTCTTTAAAAAACTTACACTTTTCTCATACAGGAATTTGTCAAACTCCTGTCTATACAAACAAAGGAACTTCAGTCGCATAGCAACCAGCTTTTGATTATCACTTTAACCTATGGTACTCCCTTATTTCGCTTCTACTTATAAAGAAGCAAGTAATAAGAATATTTATGCTAATTTTTTCTCGATTAGCTTGAAGTAAATAGAAGCATAAGCTTTTTAACAATAATTTGGTGCAGAGATGTAGAGAAAGTCATGTGAATGGAACACATCAGATTTTTAGTTCTTCTTCCACACACAAAGATCGTTCAGGTTTAACTTAAGAAACCCCTCGGCTACGTTTCTCCCTTCACTCCTCTACTTATCAAAACAATTCTCGGCCCCGCTTTGCGGCTTAGAACTGCACTTCAGGGTTGGATTAAGAAAGGTGTTGGAAACTTGCCTACCTTGAATAATATGGCAACTACTAAATCGCAGCTGCTCTAAAAATGCAGGAATATTTTAATTTTCTCAAAAACGGCTCTAACCATTTTGAATTAAAATATATTGTGTTTAAGATATTATCATAACAAACGAAATGTATATCTTGAATTATCCGGGTATAGCTTACAACACCTCTTCATTCTGAATGGCTTTCGTGAAACTGGTAAACCTAAGAGATTGCAGACCAAATCTTACTACATAGAAAATATAGGTCTGTTAAAAATTTTATGTCGTACAAATTTCTTTTGTGTAGTTAACCATTTCAATTTTAAAATACTTAAACTTTTCTCAGCGGGAAGTCGTCGTTCGTTTCATAGCTCTTTATTACTTAGTGTAAATTGTATGATACAACAACCAGCTTTCTAAAGATTTGAGTATCGCTTACATTCTCTTGTGTATGCTTCTTATTTCCTACTATTTACAAGGTAAGAAGCAATAAAACCTTTTCTGCTAATGTTTATCTCGGTTAGCATGATGTTGATAAAAGAATTATATTGAACAGTAGAACAGGTAGAGAAAGTCATGTGAATGAAACACATCAAATGTTTAAAGTCCTGTTATCCGGCCATAGCTTATTAGCTATTTCCTGCTTAATATAATTAATTGGATTCAGTGAATATCTTACTTCCACGTTTTCAAATAAAAGCCATCAAAATTGATTATCAGCTGACTTCCATTTCAGTTCCGCTAAACAAATTGACCTAATTAAAACGCAGTAAACAGTATTGCTTGCTGTCATAAGAGAGAACAGCGGACAGATGGCAGCAAAAGTATAATTTAGTCAACATTCAAACTAATAAAATACTTTGTGATTATTTCTACATACTATCAAGGCAGATTCGCTTATTAATCTTCCCATATAAAAGGAGAAAATATGTATTTGATGATTCTATGTGTTTCGCCTTACTATAGAGCAATATCGCAATAAAGAAATCTAATGTGTTCCATTCACATGACTTTCTCTACATCTCTGTAGCAAATTATTGTTAAAAAGCTTGTGCTTCTATTTGCTCATTTTAATCGAGAAAAAATTAGCACAAATAGTCTTATTACTTGCTTCCATAGGCTAAAATATTAATCAAAAGCTGGTTGCTATGAGACTGAAGTTCCTTTGTATAGACAGGAGTTGACAAATACCCGTATGAGAAAAGTGTTGTTTTTTAAAGCTGAAGCCAATAACAATGTATATCTCAAAATCAATCCACTCCACGTAAAACATGTATATAACATAAATTGTGTGCTTTAACGTGCTCTACATTTTTGTGTGGTAGGTTTTTGTCCAACTCTTACAGTTTAGCAGTTATGCAAAATTCCGTAAAAGTCATCCAGAATAAATTAGTCTTCAGAGGATATTCCCAGAAAATTCAAGATAAACATTTTATTTTTTAGGTAAATATCTTTAAAATAAGATATTTTAATCAAATCGTTAGAGCCATTTTTGAGAAAATCATTTTTTTAAAAAAAAAGTTCTATGTAAACGGTAGTTGGGGGGTGGATCATTTTCCAAAAAAACATGTATTTCCGGTGGAATCTCTGTATCGAATTTTTGGGTGTAATACAATACCTTCTCTATACTCTATGTACATAGTACGTGTAGAGAAAGTAATAAATACAATGTGTCTCCCAGATGCACAGTAGGCTCTTAAAAGAGATGGAGTCACTAATAACAAATAACAATAATAATGGAAGCTACTACCACAACCACTGGATCTTGAGTTCTCAGAACATTGGAGGTCGTAAAACAAAAGCATGTAATAATCTGCAATAAAGGAGAAAAAAAAAGTCTAAGATCACCAGCTTTCATGTTGTGCAGTTGATCGGGAATTTACCAGCGTGTAATTAAAGAACCGGTGGCTGTCTAGTTCTGCAGACGTCAGTAGTGGGAAACCCAAACAACTTCCGCTGGGATATCTGATCTTGTCTCACCTCATCTAGAGCATTCGCACATTTCACCTCTTTTGTTTTATTGCAAAGGAAGAGGAGGCCATGGAAATCTCAAGTGGAATTTTATAGATTCAAATAATGTTACTTAATCCGTTCGGAAATACCCAACTACTTGAGATGAGGTAATCAGCTGATATTTTTCATTTGAATACATTATATAAAATCTTACTAATACGAGGACCGTTTTTTTTTTTTTAAATAAATCCCCGATAGGCTATAAATAAAAGGCAAGTTCATAGAAAACAATTATTTTATTACTAAAAGTTTTGTACACTTATGGTTCCTTTTCAACATAACCCCCGAAAAGATTGAAACATTTATTGCACCTGTGCACAAGTTTTGCAATACCCGTTTCAAAAAATGTTGCCGCCAATGATTTCAAATGAGCATTAGCATTGTTTTGAATATCTTAGTTTGAAAGTTCTGCCCTACTAGCCTTGTCTTCAGTTCAGAGAAAAGGTGAAACTCGCTGGGTGCCAGGTCAGGACTGTAAGGCGGATGATCGAAAATGTCACATTGAAATTGTTCAAGGAGCCGGTGGGTTGTGCCAGCAGTGTGTGGACGAGCGTTGTCATGTATCAACACAATTCTTGAAGTCGTTTGTTTTGAATGACTCTCCGCGAATAACGTAAAGTACGAAAATCTTCAAAACAACGTCAATGCTCATTTGAAATCAGTGGCGGCAACATATATTGAAGCGGGTATTGCAAAGTTTATGCACAGGTACGATAAATGTCTCAATCTTTTCGGTGATTATGTTGAAAAATAACCATCAGTGTACAAACATTTTAGTAATAAAATAATTGTTTTCTATGAACTAGTCTTTTACTTATAGCCTATCGGAGTTTAAAAAAAAAAAACGGCCCTCGTATGTTCCGTACTGGAGGCTTTCTTCACCTATTCTGCCACAAACCATTTTTACTTTCTCTAACCCCGTATGTATAATGTACATTGGATAGAGAAGTATTGCAATCCACCCAAAACATCAATGTCAAGATTTCACCGGAAATATATGTTTTGGAGTCCCCTGAGTACGAAGGAAAGCATTTTTAGAAAAAGGGTCGTGTGTGTATGTGTGTGTGTGTCTGTGGACAACATAGCTCAAAAACGAAATGACCGTCAAATATCAAACTTGGTATTTAAGTTAAGAATTTTCCAAGGATGCGACAAGAAGATTTTAAATATTTTCACATTTGATTTACTTAAAAATTACTATTTTTATTGAAATACCATGTTTAAGATATTTTATGACAAATGAAATGTACATCTTGACTGCTCTGAGAATGGCCCTCTTCATTCTGGATGACTTTTGCATAACTGATAAAGCGTAAGAGGTACCTGGACAAAACCATTCTACGCAAGATGTGGATTTCGTTAAAGTACACAATTTATTATTTTTTTAATTTACCATGTCTTAGATATTCTTAGTTTTTGGTGTAACTTTTCCAGTGCTTAACATTTCAAACCAGAAATGCACCCAAAAATCCGATACCGAGGTTTCACCGGAAATACATGTTTTAAGACACCCTGAATATAAAAAAATCTGATGTGTTCCATTCACATGACTTTCTCTATATCACTGTAACAAATTATTGTCAATAAGCTTATTCTTTTATTTATTTCATGCTAATCGAGAAAAATTAGCAGAAATAGTCTTATTTCTTGCTTTATTGTAAGTAGAAGTGAAATAAGGGAGCACCATTAGCTAAAGTGAAAGCCAAAAGCTATGTGACTGAAGTTCGTTTGTTTGTATGGACACCATTTGGCAAATTCCTATATGAGAGAAGTATAAGTTTTCAAAGCTGAAACCAAAAACAAGGAATATCTCAAAAATGATCAACTCCACGAAAAAATGTATGTAACATAAATTGTGTGTTTTAACGTGCTGTACATTTTTTGTGTGTAAGTTTCTGTCCATCTCTTACGGTTTGGTAGTTATGCAAAATTCATCCAGAATAAAGTAGTCTTCAGAGGCTATTCCCAGAAAATTCAAGATATACACTTTATTTGTCAGGTAAATGTCTTTAATATACGATATTTTAATAAAAATCGTTAGAGCCATTTTTAGAAAATCAAAATTTTCGAAAAAAGTTCCATGTAAAAGGTAGCTGGGAGTGGGGGGATTTTCTTGAAAATCTTCGTGTCACATCCTTGGAAGCTGCCAAACTTAAATACCGAAAAAATCCCTCCCCCCCAGCTAACCTTTACATGGAAAATTTTTCGAAAATTTTGATTTTCTTAAAAATGGCTCTAACGATTTTGATTAAAATGTCAAATATTAAAGATATTTACTTCACAAATAAAATGTATATCTTGAATTTTCTGGGAATAGCTCTGATGACTACTTTATTCTGGATGAATTTTACGGAATTTTGCTTAACTGCTAAACCGTAAAAGATGGACAAAAACTTAACACACAAAACATGTAGAGTACATTAAAACATATGTCATATACATTTTTTTCGTGGAGTTGATCGGTTTTTTTGTTTGTTTTTTTTCTATAGATATTCCTTGTTTTTGGCTTCAGCTTTGAAAAACTTTTACTTTTCTCATAAGAAATTTGCAAATTCCTGTAAATAGAAGCATAAGCTTTTTAACAATAATTCGTTGCAGAGGTATAGAGAAAGTTATGTGAATGGAACACATCAGATTTTTTTTTTTTTTTTTTTTTTTTAAATTCCTAGCCATGAGAACCGAATATCAATGTCATTGCTTAGTAACCAGCTTTAGCCTAATGTATTCATTTATTTCCCTTTTACCCTCAAGGAACTCAGTAATAAGACCAGTATTGCTAATGTTTATCTCGATTAGCATGAAGAGGAATGAAAATCTGATGTGTTACACTAACATTTCTTTCTCTAGCTGCTCTACAAACTTCTTACAAAAGATTATTCTTCTTTCTACACAATGCTAATCGAGATAAACATTAGCAGATTGTTCTTATTACTTAGTTCATTATAAGCAGAAGGGAACTAAAGGAATACGCTATGCTAAAGTAATAGTCAAATGTTTTAAAATATATAGTTATGCGATTGTCATTGCAAATCGCTTCTTTGCTTGGCCAGGAGTGGAACAAAAGAAAAACGGACACTTCCTGTGTGAGAAAAGTGTAAGTACTTTGCAATTGAACCCAATAACAAGGAATATCTTGGAAACGGTTACCTCCAGAATAAAAACGTAAAGAATATGAATTGCGTGTTTTGACGAGATCTACATCTTTTGTGCAGTAAGTTTTTGTCTATCTCTTATGGTTTAGCAGTTAAGCAAAATTCGGCAAAATTCATCTTCAGAGGCTACTCCCAAAAAATTCAAGTTATACATTTAATTTGGGATGTAAATATCTTTAATATACGGCATTTATTCAGCCATTTTGAAAAAATCAACATTTTCGAAAACTTTTCCATGTAAAGGGTAGTTTGGGTTGGGGATATTTTCTCAAATATGTGCATGTTGCATCTTTGGGAGGTACTGAACCTAAATACCAATTTTTGTATTTAATGTACTTCACACGCACACACACACAGATAGACACACAAGTTTTACGTAACTCCATATTTAGGACTAACTCTTCACTAGGACTTACAAGCCAATGACGTAACCAGGTATGAGAACGAGGAAGTGGATGATATGAAAACAAACGAAATGAATGAAGGGAGAGGAGTATTTGGTGGAATGTGTGGTGGGGAAAATCGAAGGATCCGAAGAAAACCCATCCAGATGCCGTTTCGTCCACCATAAATGCCACAGGTGGGAGCTTGGGATCGAACCCGGACCACCCAAGTTGAAGGCGAGTGGTCTAACATATTTGACCAGACACACACACTGACCTTTATCTAAAATTCCTTTCTTTCTTTCTTTTTTCTCAAAACATATATTTTCGATGAAATCTCTGCGTCAAAATTTTGGATGTAATGCAATATTTTTCTATCAATGTACGTTGTACTATGTGCTAGAAAAAGTAGTTAGAGTAATATGTGAACGTCAAGTTGATATAAAGGCTTTAATTTCTTATTTGTCTCTAGATCATATAGGATTAATTATTAGATGGTTAATACGATTAAATATTTGAGGATTTGATATAGATATTGTATTACTCATGGTTTATATTCTTCAATTTTATTTTGTTTAGCAAATGTTAGACATGAGCGTGGACATATTACATTCACATGAGGACCTCTACCTTTGCTGCAATAAACTAATTTGGAAAAATCTGATTATTTCATTCACATGACTTTCTCTACATCTCTGCAACAAATTATTGTTAAAAAGCTTATGCTGCTATTTACTTCATGCTAATCGAGAAAAAATTAGCAGAAATAGTCTTATTACTTGCTTCCTTGTAAGTAGAAGGGAAATAAGGGAGTATCATAGATTAAAGTGACAGTCAAAAGCTGGTTGCTATGTGACTGAAGTTCTTTTGTTTGTATGGACAGCAGTTGACAAATTCACTTATGAGAAAGGTAAGTTTTTCAAGGCTGAAACCAAAAACCAGGAATATCTCAAAAACGATCAACTGCACGAAAAAAATGTATATAACATAAATTATGTGTTTTGATGTGCTTTACATTTTTTGTGTGGTAAGTTTTTGTCTATCTCTTACGGCTTCGGAGTTATGAAAAATCCCTCAAGAATAAAGCAGTCTTCAGAGGCTATTCCCAGAAAATTCAAGATATACATTTTATTTGTCAGGTAAATATCTTTAGTATACATATTTTAATCAAAATCGTTAGAGCCATTTTAAAAAAAAATCGAAAAATACTCCATGTAAAGGGTAGTTGGTAATGGGGATTTTCTTGAAAATTTTCGTGTCGCATCCTTGGAAGATACCAAACCTAAATACCAAGTTTGGTATTCAACGGTCTTTTCGTTTTTGAGCTATGCTGTCCACAGACGCAGACACACACACACACACACACACACACACACACACACATGGACCTTTTTCCAAAAATGATTTTTTTGGATTCAGGGGGACCCAAAACATATATTTCCGGTGAAATCTCGGTATCGAATTTTTGGGTGCATTACAGTACCTTCTCTATACACTATATACTTAGTACGTGTAGAGAAAGTAAAATGTATGTACTAAGCCTTTCACCGCCGGTCTACATTTGAAGTAAAGTTTCTTCCGGGTTTGTAGGCCGTATTTGAAAAGTAGGATTTACACCTTTAAAAAAATTAGTTTTCTATTTACTTCACATATACCAATAAAAAATTTGCAGGAATACTTTCATTTCATACTTTCTTGTATACACGCGGGAATAAGAGGATACGCTAGACTAAAGCCATAGTCAAATCTTTCAAGAGCTGGTCGCAATGTGATGCATTGATATTTCGTTCTCTTTACTTGATCAGGAGGCACCAAAATGAATTTCGTTTTTCTATTTGAGAAATGCAAGTGTTTTAAAATTGAAGCATTAACAAGGAATATTTTTGTCTTTTAACTAAACTTTGTTTTTTACACATAACGTTTATGTTTTAACGAGATATACAGTTTTATGTATTAAGAGTTTCTTATTCTTATGGTTTACAAATAATACAGAATTCATCCAGAATGAGCAGGGCTTCAGAGGCTATTCCAAGAAAATTCAAGATAAACATTTCTTTTAGCATAAAATATCTTGAACATATATTTTAATCAAAATCGTTAGATCCATTGTTTAGAAATTTAAGATTTTCAAAAATGTAAAGGAGATCTTTTGGAAAATCTTAATGTTTCATTCTTGAAAAATGCTGAATTTATATTAAGTTTGATATTTAGCTGACTTTGAACTATGCTAAACACACACTCACACACTGACCTTTCTTAAAAATTTATTTATAGATTTAGGGGATGTTAAAGCTCCGGTAAAATCTCAATATTGTTTGTTTTTTTGTTTTGTTTCTAATACAATAACTTCTCTACTTATTATTATGCACATTTGATGAACGTGGTAATGAAAGCAAAAATGATTTGAAAATGTTACTGCAATCTACTGCAATCAGCAGTTAGGTCATTCCAAGAACTTTCCGAATGACTCTTGTAGTTCAAAAACCTTTTCAGGAGGCAGAAACCAAAGCGGACAGGCTTTCTCATTACAGACAAAAGTGCGAGCTACAAACTTCAGAAGGTTGTAATTTGCAAGCTAACAGGAAAAACTAAACACTGGAAACAGACGTTACACTGGTTTTGCTGCTCTGGAAGGAGCTAGTTAGGAGAGATTTGTTTCGCAGCGAAAAAAGAAAGAAAAAATAAAAATAAAATATTATCAGCATTATTATTTCCTTTTATTCATTTTCCTATCCAAGCACATTACTTGCTCACCTTGAAAGTGTTTCACAGAGCGTGTGCTTTAGTTCTCAACTTCAAAAATATAATAATGGTCTTAGAGATATGCTACCTCTAATTAGTGTTTTCCCGTAAACAACATATTCAGTAGATACAAAGTTCAATAACGTTTTGTTGTACATAACCTAAAATCTGTTGACGTTAAATTACGAGGACCGTTTTTTTTTTTTTTTTTTTTTTTTTCAAACTCCGATAGGCTATAAATAAAAGACAAGTTCATACAAAAACAATTATTACTAAAAGTTTTAAACACACATTTTGTTAAAGATTGAGACATTCATCGTACCTTTGCGCAAGCTTTGCAATACCCGCTTCAAAAAATGTTGCCGCCAATGATTTCAAATAAGCATTGATGTTGTTTCGAAGATCTTCATTTGTTTGAAAGTGCTGTCCTCCTAAGAACGTCTTCAGTTCAGAGAAAAGACGAATGTCGCTGGGTGCCAGATCAGGACTGTACAGCGGATTATCGAAAATGTTCCATTGAAATTGTTCAAGGAGCCGTTGGTTGTGCCAGCAGCGTGTGGACGAGCGTTTTCATGGATCAACACAATTCCTGAAGACAGCATTCCTCTTCGTTTGTTTTGAATATCTCTCCGCAAACGTCGTAAAGTTTCACAATAAACAACTGCATTGATAGTGGTAACATTTTTTAAAGAGGGTATTGCAAAGCTTGTGCACAGGTACGATAAATGTCTCAATCTTTTCCGTGATTATGTTGAAAAGTAATTGTTTTCTATGGACTTTATTTTATTTATAGCCTATCGTGGTTGAAAAAAAAAGCAGCTGTGTTCCATTCACATGACTTTCTCTACATCGCTGCAACAAATTATTGTTAAAAAACGTATGCCTCTATAACTTATGCCTCTCTCTAATTCATACTAATCGAGAAAAAATTAGCAGAAATAGTCTTTTTACTTGATTCTTTGTACATAGAAGCGAAAAAGGGAACTACCAAGGTTAAAGTGATAGTCAAAAGCTGGTTGCTATGTGACTGAAGTTCCTTTGTTTGTATGGACACGAGTTTACAAAGTCCTGTATGAGAAAATTATGTTTCTCAATAGCTGAAAACAAAAACAAGGAATATCTCAAAAACAATCAACTTCACGAAAAAATGTATATAACAGAAATTGCGTGTTTTAAAGTGCTCTACATTTGTTGTGTGGTAAGTTTTTGTCCGTCTCTTACGGTTTAGCAGTTATGCAAATTTCCGTAAAATTGACCCAGAATAAATAAGTCTTCAGAGGCTATTCCCAGAAAATTCAAAATATACATTTTATTTTAGAGATAAATATCTTTAATATACGATATTTTAATCAAAATCGTTAGAGCCATTTTTTAGAAAATCAAAATTTTCGAAAAAAGTTCCATGTAAAGTGTAGTTTGGGGTGCGGGGATTTTTCTCAAAATCTTCGTGTCGCATCCCTGGAAGATACTAAACTTAAGTTCCAAGTTTGGTATTTTAAAAACTTTTCGTTTTTGAGTTATCGTGTTCACAGACACACGGACACATGGACACACACAGACCTTTTTCTAAAAACACTTTTTTTGGATAAAGGGGTCCCTAAAGCACATATTTCCGGTGAAATCTCGGTATCGAATTTTTTGGTGGAGTGCAATACCTTCTGTATACACTATGTACATAGTGTGTATAGAGAAAGTAAAAACGGCCCTCGTATATAGAACTAAGAAGAACATAAGACTTTACTTTCACTGTGATACAATTTTATGATGAAACACTAACACAAAAGTTTACTATCAGTATCCTAAATGACCAAATTGTTGGCTTTCGGAAATTACACTCTCATGTCTACATCCCATAAGAGGCACAGTTTTGTATCAATTTTTTGTCTCTCTTGTGAACTGAATCCTAACATTTCATTGTAACAGCGACTGGTCGACCACAAGCCCTATCTCTGATCAAATTCGTTACGTAAACTGTAAATCGTGATCCTCAATGAAGGTAGTGTTTAAAATTCTCTTCATGGTATTTCCTCGAACTCTTCGCAATGTTCTATCTTCCAAGTATTGTTTCAAAATCTAGATTCTTTGGTCTTTAGTAAAATCACTATCGTCTTTGGCTTCTTTTGAATGTTTATAGCGCGCACATAACACTTCACTATGTTTATTTTCTTTTCAATACCACACCCAAAGTGCAGTGGTATCTTGTAGTGGTATCTTTAAAACCATATCTATATATTCTTTTTCTCATGTATTTAATCACTTCAATTTACTCTTATTTCTTATTGGGGCATGTTTTATTTTCACATTGTTAGGTGTCTTCTTTTATTTTTATACTCTTAAACAAGTCTTAAATATTTATCAAACATTAACTATTTAAACTTTTTCGAAAATTATAAGTTTTGTTAAATAGCACTTTATTTTATTTTGTTTACGTCTCACAGATCATTTCCGACATTTTCCTTGTTATTGGTTTCAGTTTTAAAATATTTAAAGTTTTCTCATACGGGAATTTGTAAACTCCTCGCCATGCTAAGAAACGGATTTCAACCACATGGCAACCAACTTTTAAAAGGTTTGACTATCGCTTTAGCCCAGAGTATTCCTTTATTTCTCTTCTACTTACTAGGATTCAATTAATAAGCCCATTTTTGCTAGTATTTATCTCGATTGGCTTGAAGTAGATAGAAGAATAAGCTTTTTAATAACAACTTGTTATAGATATGTAGAGAAAGTTATGTGACTGGAACATATCAGAATTTTACTTTCTCTACGCGTACTGTGTAGGTAGCGAAGGTATTGCGTTCCATCCAAAAATTCGATGTCGAGATTTCACCGTTTAGGGTACCCTTAATCCAAAAGAAGCATCGTTAGAAAAAGAGCCATGTATGTGTGTGTGTGTACCTTGAGTTTTCTGGAAATAACCTGTGAAGACTTCATTGCGAATGGCAGTAGCATAGCTGCCCTGCGTAACCGTATTTGTCAAAGAAGTATGATGGTGACAGTTTATGATTTTTTGGTACCTGAAAACATGCAATGGTTTCATTTGGCGAATTAATGCAAATGTTTTGCTACTGCCCTGCGAAATCGTGTCTGTCATAGAATTATGATAGTGACATTTTCTGTTCTCTGGCACAGTGAAAATAAATGTAAGGATTTTATTTAAATTGAGGCTATTATACATCAGAGATATACAGTTTTGCTTTTATAAAATTGTTAGTATTAAATTTTCCACGTTTTTCATGTAAATTAATATATTTGAGCTAGTGAATAAAACAGTAATAAAACGTATGCTTGAAAGTTTAAATAGCACATTTTTGATTATGCATATAAATTTGTATACGGTTTAGATAAAAACTTAAATGTAAGGAATAAATTAACCGCGAAAATGTAAAATGGAGTAAAACACCACATACATAAAGGATAAGTGGGATTAAGAAGTTGCAAAAGGAGATTTAAACATATCACTGGGAATCTTTAAAATGGGGGAACGTGAACAATTCGTAATTCACCGAACATTGTAATTTTCACATAAACCTTAGTACCAGCCACACTTAAGGTAATAAATAAAAAAATAAAAAAATGAAGTACTTAAGAAAGAAAAGAGATAAAAGCATTTCATGTTTACTAACATGCTTAAAGCTACACTTTCTGGCATTAAAACATGCATAGTGATTATAGATACACGGCTTAGTATCCACATTTGGGTGACCGAATTAAGCATTCTAACTTTACCTCTTGGAAACTAATAACAATTTTAGGTCTACAAGGAGATTGATCATAATAGTGTGGGTGCAGTATATATAATATATGCATAGATATATAAGTATGTATATTCAATGGATTAAGGTGTTTTGAAGGACGAGAAATCGGTCTTTTTAGGTCTCTTCACTAGCAAAGCACTCACTTTCATATAGTTCTTCTTCTTCCACCTCAGGGATAGGTTATATTGGCCGTTCCGGCTCAAAGTCATCTTCCCATCTGATTCTAGGAGTCCTATTGAGCGCCGTCCATCTGGTCTATAATTTAGTGCCTGTTTTGTTATTCTATTTTCATGCATTCTCTTTATGTGTGATACCATTGGTACTTAATTTCATTTATCTTCTCCTATAATTTATATATGTTTAACTCTTTCCGTATTTGTATTTCTGGTATATAATTTTTACTTTCTCTATACGTACAATGTACATAGTGTATAGAGAAGATATTGCACTCCACCCAAAAATTCTACACCGAGATTTCACCGAAAATATATCTTTTAGGATTCCCTTTATCTAAAAAAAGCATTTTCGGAAAAAGGTCCGTATGTGTGTGTGTGTCTGTGAACACGATAACTCAAAAACGAAGAGTCGGTAAAATACCAAACTTGGCATTTAAGTTTAGTATATTCCAGGAATGCAACACGAATATTTTGAGAAAAATCCCCCACCCCCAACTACCCTTTACATGGAACTTTTCTCGAAAATTTTGATTTTCTCAAAAATGGCTCTAACGATTTTGATTAAAATTTCGTATATTAAAGATATTTATCTGATAAATAAAATATATATAGTGAATTTTCTGGGAATAGTCTCTGAAGAGTACTTTATTCTGGATGAATTTTATAGAATTTTGCATAACTGCCAAACCGTAAGAGATAGACAAAACCTACTAAAGGAAAAATGTAGACCACGTTAAAACACACAATTTATGTTATATACATTTTTTTCGTGGAGTTCATCGTTTTTAGACATTTCTTGTTTTTGGTTTCTGCTTTGAAAAACATACTTTTCTCGTACAAGAATTTGTCAACTGCTGTCCATACAAACTAAGGAACTTCAGTCACATAGCAACCAGCTTCTGACTATCACTTTAACCTATGGTACTACCTTCTTTCGCTTCTACTTACAAGGAAGCAAGTATTAAGAATATTTCTGCTAATTTTTTTCTGATTAGCATGAAGTAAATAGAAGTATAAGCTTTTTAAGAATAATTTGTTGCAGAGATGTAGAGAAAATCATGTGAATGGAACACATCAGGTGTTTTATGTGTATTAACTTAAACTCCACATTGCACACATTTATAGGGAAACATGGAGTCATATTCTGATTGAGTCCGTGAGACAGAAGTATCAAGAAGGCAATATTTATTACCTCAGTTTCTGGTTTCCAATCAGGAAATGAAGGCTTGTATGCTATAATGTTGGATGCTGGGCATTATAAAATGCTGCTATTTGTAATATTTGGCAAAGCATGTTAATTGATATGGAGAACGGAAGAGGGAACATATATTAAAATATTATTTTGTTTGTTAACGACGCTGTGAATTGTCAGGATTATATCAGCGCTGCTGGTGTGCCGGAATTTTGTCCACAGGAGTTATTTAACACACCAAAAAATCTATTGACATGGGGCTGTCACTTTAAGCACACTTAAAATCCATCTGTCTGGGCCGGGTTTGAGCCCGCGATCTTGAGTTCAAAAGGCCAGCGCCTAACCAACGAACTACCCAGACCAACAGAGGGGGACAGGGTACCTACATAACGGGTATCTCCGTCATTCTTAAGTCAAAACACTGTAACGTAATGTTTGTTTTCATAAATTTGAAATTAAACTTCACCTTAGTTCTATTTCATTTGATGTTGTTTTTTATCTTCATCCATTTCTGTGTAATACTATTATATCTATGTATATATTTACTGTTTTTCAAAAACCTCACCATTTAAAATGGAAGAAGGGACAAGAGGGTGCATGTGAGTGAGCGTGTAGTTATCCTTACTCGTCAGGCAACTCTATATATTATATATAAAGATAATTTTATGGTTGAATTTTATTTTAATTTTTTCTCATTCTTTTGTACGAGCTTTATACTCACTTGTATAATATTACTTTGCAAAAAGTAAGTATAGGTATATTTTTAATATTTAAAAAAAATCTTACTGTAAATATCCAAAGGCAAAAAAAAGCATGTTCGGCCATGAGGCCCATGCGATTGTATATTTCCAAGTGTATACTGAAAATGGATGGCAATAAAAAGCCATCTACTATTACTACAATTACGTATACCTTTTTCTTTATAAATTAGGTGGCTGTAAATTAAAGCTCAATGTACACAAAGTATACGAGCATTCTTACATCTTTTTTACTTTCTCTATTTATATTATATACATTTCTTTCGTGGAGTTGATCGTTTTCTTGGTTTCAGCTTTGAAAATCTTATACTTTTCTCATACAGGAATTTGTCAACTCCTATCCATACAAACAAAGGAACATCAGTCACATAGCAACCAGCTTTTGCTTTCACTTTAACCTATGGTACTCCCTTATTTCGCTTGTATTTACAATAAAGCAAGGAATAAGACTATTTCTGCTAATTTTCCGCGATTAACATGAAATAAATAAAAGATAAGCTTATTAACAATAATTTGTTACAGAGAGATAGAGAAAGTCATGTGAATGGAACACATCAGATTTTTTTATATTCTTACGGAACCTGTAAATTACTAAATATTGTAGGATAACCGATATGTTAATTTTGAGTAAATTATATATCCTTTAGTAAGAGGTAATGTTGTATCAGTTTCAGCAATCGATTTCAATGGCAAGATGTTGAAAGGTTGACGTGGCTGTATCCTCCTTAAGCAATGCTCGCACAAGTATGGGTTTTACTATAGAAGCTTTAGTTACTAGGTCAAAAGAGCCTTGCTCATTTGAGTGCCTAGGTTGTGAGACGTGCAGTCCGATGGCATAGTTTTGTTTTAAAGTGTAAACTGCTAGATCTACGACGTACATGTGATTTGGATAGAGTTTGGGGAACCCTTAGGATCTCTCACCCCTAATCATGCATAATTTCTTAACAATGAAAGCTCCATGTCTCCTTGCACCCTTCGTTTTATTTATGGCTCTTGATCTGCATAACCAAAAGTACCCTTCCTTCACCTTAAAGGCTGAAGCCACTCTCCCAGGTGCGAACAGCTCTACCTCTGTAGCTACTATCCCTAGTATGCTCAGTATAGGGGTGAAACCCCTCCCTTCCACAATGAGTATGCTAACTGAGGTTTGTTGTCCACAGCTACTCACGGATGTCAAGCAAGGCAATGCTTACTTTGGAGATACATTAGGAGTAAGTGTAGTTCAAAAGCTCTTATTAAATTTTCATCCTAACTTAATATACGAGCTTACTTTTTTGGAAACTCTTTTGTATCGAGAATGATTTAATTATTAACACTTTTAGACAGTATTGGAAAGAAAGCTTTTAAATGATTTACCACAAACGTACAACGTTTAACCGTTTAAACTTTACCAAGTTTCTATACTGTTGCACATTTTCCGACATTTTCACATATTTTCGATATTTGTAGATGTTTTCCTTTTGAATAATTATTTGCATTTTTTACAAATGTTATATTCTAACGCGTTTTCGACCAGTTTTAAAGGATGTGTATACGGTGGCGGAGTTAAAAAGGTTGCTTATCTTTTATACGAGAGCGTATTATTAAATCAACAGCTCAACATCCTCAAGACGACAATTAAAAGCGAAAAAGGTTGGCTAATAAATAAAATTGAAATCCTAAAAAACATCTAAGGAACTCTATTAATAGCACACTTTTGAACGGTTGTAAATACAAGAATAGAACATGTAATAATAATATTAGTACTACTACTGCTGCTGCTACTATTACTTAAAATAACAATAAGAAGAAGAAGAAGAAGAAGAAGAGGAAGAAGAATAACAATAACAACAACAGTAGGTATAATAATGTAACAAGTTGCAAAGCATACACGATTTTAAAAGCTGTAAATGTTCGTAAACATCTCTAGCTATTTTAAAAATGTCCAACACTGTCATCACCGTAATAGTTGAAATTAATTTAATGAAAACTTTCGGAATAGTTTGAAAGTGGTGAGGATTTATTGTTTCACCTGCTGTTTGGAGCATATAACTATTGAAACAGCTAAATCTATCAGTTATAAGAATTACGATGTCGAATTGTAAGGCAATCATTGTAACAGCCTGTTTATAATCAAGAGTTAGGGTGCCCAGCCTGTGCTCTTATGAGCTAATTGCGTCACCTAGTCGTGTTACCCCGCCTCCTTCGTTTTGTGCATGGCCAGGTAGCAAGCATTTTCCCTTCAATCATTCAGTGGCGTTTAACTGGTTTCGACTCTCGACACGATGCCAGGTTTCAAGCAAACCAAACATATGGTATTCCAGAAAGAATGGAAGGAAGATTTTATTTATTTTATTTGTGAGCATCACTTATCTTGGGGTTTAATATTAATGGGCACTTTGAAAAATAATATCATACTTACTATGACAAACATTTTTATCAGCTATGCAATCAGTAACAGCACTTAAATTTGAATTAATCTTGATTGCAAAGACGCTCTCCACGATCTTCAAGTGGAACTAGTTGCTTTGTAAAATTCAATAGCTATTAAATATTCTCAGAAAAAATATTGGCATTTATTTAAATCTGTTATCAATGAAAAATGTCTCAAATTGTGAATTTTGCTGCAAAACATATACCAATATTTGGTTCTACAACTATTTGTGAACAGATGTTCTCCAAAATGAATCAAATAAAAAGCAAATATTATAGCAGGGATGGGAGGACAGGATCATTTGGTCTGCTTTTTAAGACTGTGTCAGCGAACATTGATGAACTGGTTACAAATAAACAGTGCCGACCAAGTCACTAACAAGAATGTCGTTCAAGAGGGTTTTCGAATTGATGGTGTTTGTTCCATCCCATATAACAGTAATGTTGCTGAAGCCCTCGCCACTGATGGAATGCGACATCATAAACAAGGGAGGATTTTGCCTGCCGCTACCAAACAAATAGTTGGAGGTAAATCTGCCCACCTCTCTAACGCTGTAGGTTGGGCACCACTGATCAAAATTATAAAAGACAGGTTTTCCGATCTTGCCTCGCTCTCTCTAACCCTTTATTCCTTCCAACAGCTTTTCTTAACCTGCCCTGGATTGAGGAAAATGGTTGCCTAGCGTAGGTTAGCCCGAAGGAAATCAATCTGTCGGAGCAGATAGATGCAGGAGATAGAAATCGCACAATTGCAAACATTTCTGATTCCATCATTATTCTCTCTAGCACGTATGTACAATGTACATCTACACATAGGTGGAGAAGGTATATTCTACCAAAATATTGGATACTAATATATCACCGGAAATTAATGTATTTAGACCCCCTGGATCCAAAAAAAAAACATTAAAAAGGTCCGTCTCTTCTGTGTATGTCTGTGCATGATGTCTGCGGGCAGTATAACTCAAAACGAAAAGTCTGTTAAATATTAAACTTAGTATTTAAATGAACCATATTCAAAGGATGCAACTCGAAGACTTTCAGGAAAATCCCCTCATTCTCAAATATGCTTCATATGTAACATTTTTCGAAAACTTTGACTTTCTCTAAAATGGTTCTAAGGATTTTGATTAAAATATCGTATGTTTAAGATATTTTCATTGCCAATGAAATGTACCTCTTGCATTTTCTGTGAATAACCTCAGAAGACGTCTTCATTCTGGATGACTTTTGTATAACCGTTAGGAGATGGACAAAAAGTTACTACACAAAAATGTAGGTCTCCTTAAATCACAAAATTTATGTCATAATTTTCTCTAGGGTTAACCGTTTCAGAGATATTGCTTCTTATTGGTTTCAATTTTAGGATTCTTGTACTTTTTTCAAACCGGAAGTTGACGCGTTTCTTCTGTTTACTCCTGATCATGCAATGAAGCGAATTTTAATGGCAATCGCTTAGCGACAGATTTGAAAACATTTGACTGTCGCTTTAGCCTAGTATAGTTCCGTAGTTTCCCTCCAATTGAAAGCAGCTAAATAATAAAGTCACTCTGCTAATGTTTATCTTGATTATAATGAAGTATAAAGAGAAATAAACTTTGGTAAGAAATTTATTTGCGGAGCAGTTAATGAAAGTCATGTGAATGGGGCACATTAGGTTTTTTACTTTCTCTACACGTACAATGTACATAGTGGGTAGAGGAAGTATTGTATTCCACCCAAAAATTCGATACTGAGATTTCACTGGAAATATATGTTTTAAGACCCCTGAATAAAAAAAAAACATTTTCAGAAAAAGGCCCGTATGTAAATATGTGTCTGTGGACAGCTAGTTTCTAAAAAAAAAAGTCCTTTAAATACCAAACTAGGTATTTGAGTTCAGTGTTTTTCAAGGATGCGACACGAAGATTTTTAAGAAAATTTCCCACCCCCAACTATCCCTTAAATAGAAAAAGTTTCGAAAATTTTGATTTTCGAAAACATGGCTTTTACCATTTTAATTGAAATTTCGTATATTAAACATATTTACATGATGATGTATATCTTGAATTTTCCGGGAATACCTCTGAATACATCTTTATTCTGAATACATTTTGCGCAATTTTGCATAACTGGTAAACCGTAAGAGATAGACAAAAGCTTACTGCACAAAAAATGTAGAACTTGTTAAAACACATAATTTATGTTACATGTATTTTTTCCTGGAGTTGGCCGTTTTTGAGATATTTCTTGTTTTTAGTTTCAGCTTTGAAAAACATGCTTTTCTCATACAGGAGTTTGTCAACTCCTGTCCATACAAACAAAGGAACCTCAGGCACATATCAACCGGCTTTTGACTATCACTTTAACCTACAGTACTCCCTTATTTCGCTTCTACTTACAAGGAAGTAAATAATAAGACTATTTATGCTCATTTTTTCTCGATTATAATGAAGTAAATAGAAGCATAAGCTTTTTACAAATGATTCGTTACAGAGTTGTAGAGAAAGTAATGTGAATGGAACATATCAGTTTTTTACTTTCTCCATACGCACTATGTACATAGTGAATAGAGAAAGTATTGTACTCCACCAAAAAATTCGATACCGAGATTTCACCGGAAATATATGTTTTAGGGTCCCCAATATCCAAAAAAAGCATTTTCACAAAAAGGTCTGTGTGTGTGTGTGTGTGTGTCCGTGAGTCTGTGAACACGATAACTCAAAAACGAAAAGTCGGTAAAATACCAAACTTGGTATTTAAGTTTAGTATCTTCCAGGGATACGACCCGAAGATTTTGAGAAAAATCCCCCCACCCCCAACTACCCTTTACATGGAACTTTTTTCGAAAATTTTGATTTTCTCAAAAATTGCTCTATCGATTTTGATTAAAATTTCGTAGGTATATTAAAGATATTTAGCTGAAAAATAAAATGTATATCTTGAATTTTCTGGGAATAGCCTCTGAAGAGTAGTTTATTCTGGATGAATTTTATTGAATTTTGAATAACAGCTAAACCGTAAGAGATGGACAAAAACTTACTACACGAAAAGTGTAGAGCACGTTAAAACACACAATTTGTGTTATATACATTTTTTCGTAAGTTCGTCGTTTTTGAGACATTCCTTATTTTTGGTTTCTGCTATGAAAAACTTATACGTTTCATATATAGGAACTTGTCAACTCCTAACCATATAAACAAAGGAACTTCATTGACATAGCAACCAGCTTTTGACTATCATTTTAACCTATGGTAGTCCCTTATTTCGCTCCTACTTACAAGTTAGCAAGTGATTGGACTATTTCTGCTCATTTTTTCTGATTAGCATAAAGTAAATAGAAGTATAAGCTTTTTAAGAATAATTTTTACTGGGATATAGAGAAAGTCATGTGAATGGTACACATCAGATTTTTTAATTAGTAATCAAAATGCTACTAATTCTAATATCTCTATCATTATGTACCTGTTTCCGATACTTGATAGCCGCAATTGGTTTTTATTGAATTAGAGTTGAGAAAAATCGGTCTTACAAGGTCTGCTGAGCAACTACGACATCAAAGCTGGGTGTGCAGGTACTATACATTTATTTATACATTTTCCTTGCTTTATTTTAAACTTGTCTAAAATTAGCATACTTGGTTAACTTTATTAGTTAACTAGTTTAAGTGAAATAATTTACATATATACTCGTTTTCTTACATAAATTTGAGGCAGTACACTTCCACCGTGCAGTGATATCTTCTTTGCAGTTTAAAGGATCTGGGTTTAAATCTCGGTTTGGTTGAACTAAGTGTTAAGGCTTTTTCCTGGGTTTCCATATTCTTAGATAAAGCTTACTAGGCAGTTTCCAGCTTAATATTCCCTATACTTAATTCAGAATAGTTCTTTACAATTCCTGTACCACCTTACGCGTCTGAAGTGTTGACGTTATGCTGTTCAAGCAGAAACTTAGGGCACACATTTGTAATCAAACCTAATCTGCTGTTGTATTATTATGATAAATACGTCACTATTTTCATTTATGTTATTAATATTTTATGTGCTGCAAGTAATATGCATTTCCATTGAAATATGGCTAATATGCATTTCAACCTACATGAATATTTCACTTAAAATAATTTTGTTTGGCTTTTTTCTTTTGATTTCAGTATACTTGTTACACCTTTTTATATATGTTTTAATTAAGATGTATAAAATTGTATTTTTGTTCTTTATTCCTTTATTCATTGTATCATTGCTGTATTGAAATTATGCCTGGTAGAGTGAAAGGGAAGCCCTATGGCCTTAAATCCAACTAGGATAAATAAATAAATAAATTGTTAAAAGGGATTTTTTTTAGTTTTATTTATGGCCGCTCTTTAACTGCTGTTCTTAGCGCCACATTCTATATTGGGCGTGAATGACCGTTCAATTTTGCTCAGAGGCCTCTTTATCAGACTTGAGGTTCTTTTATAGATCAACGACTTTACTTCCCTTCCGAATGACGTCAAACATATAAATATACCTCATTACATCTTTTGTACAGAAGAGGATTTCATTCAATAAAAAAATTAATCTGTTCCATTCACATGAATTTCTCTACATCTCTAACAAGTTAAATATTGTTAAAAAGTGTATTCTTCTATTTCATACTAATCAAGATAAGCAGAAGGAAAAGGAGGGAGTACACTAGGCAAAAGTGGTAGTTAAGTCTTTTAAAGCTGGTTGCTATGCGTTTGAAAATTGTTTATTGAATGGCCAGGAGTTGTCACATACTGAAACCAATAACAAGGGATATCTCGGAAATACTCAACTCCAAGAAAAAATTATATATGGCATTGCTTTAATGAGATCTACATTTTTGTGCAGTAAGTTTTTGTCTATCTCAAACGATTTATCAGTTATATAAAAGACATCCAGAATGAAGTCTTCAGAGGCTATTTGCAGAAAACTCAAGATGTATATTTTATTCTTCATGTAAACATTTGCAATATGAACAAAATCGTTAGAGCTATTTTTGAGAAAGTAAACATTTTAATGTTTTATTTTTTCCATTTAAAGGGTAGTTTGGGGAGAGGGGATTTTCCTAAAAATCTTTGTGACTTGTCCTTGAAAGAGACTAAACTTAAATACCAAGTTTGGTATTCTACCGACTTTTCGTTTTTGAGTTATCGTGTTCACAGACATAAGGACCTCTTTTTACTTTCTCTATATGAACTATGTACATAGTGTAAGAGAACGTAATGCACTCCACCAAAAATTCGATACGAGATTTCACTGGAAATATATGTTTTAGGGTCCCCTTTATCTAAAAATAGTATTTTCAGAAAAAGGTCCGTGTGTGTGTCCGTGTGTCCGTGTGTCAGCGTGTCCGTGTGTCTGTGAACACGATAACTCAAAAACGAAAAGTTGGTAAAACACCAAACTTAGTATTTAAGTTTAGAATCTTCCAGGGATGCGACACGAAGATTTTGAGAAAAATCCCCCCACCCCAAACTACCCTTTACGTGGAACTTTTTTCGAAAATTTTTATTTTCTAAAAAATGGCTCTAACGATTTTTATTAAAATCGTATATTAAAGATATTAACCTGACAAATAAAATGTATATTTTGAATTTTCTGGGAATAGCCTATGAAGTCTACTTTATTCTGAGTGAATTTTCCGGAATTTTGTATAAATGCTTAACCGTAAGATATACATAAATACTTACAAGACAAAAAATGTAGAGCACATTAAAACACACAATTTATGCTGTAAACATTTTTTTCTTGGAGTTGATCGTTTTTGAGATATTCCTTGTTTTTGTTTTCAGGGTCGAAAATCTTAAGTTTTCTCATACAGGAATTTGTCAACTCATGTCCATACAAACAAAGGAACTTCAGTCACATAGTAACCAGCTTTTGACCATCGCTTTAACCTATGCTACTCCTCTGTTTCCTTTCTGCTTATAAGGAAGAAGGTAATAAGACTATTTCTCCTAATTTTTCTAGATTAGCATGAAGTAAATAGAAGCATAAGCTTTTTAAGAATAATTTGTTGCAGAGATATAGAGAAAGTCATGTGAATGGTACACATGAGATTTTTATTATTCTGGGCAGCCTAAAGTGTATTTCCGGTGAAGTCTATGCATCAAATTTTTGCGTGGAATACCTTCTCTACGTATGTACTATATACCAATGTAGAGGGTAGAGAAATTAATACTAGTAATTATTAACGTAGTGTTGTAAAAACCAAACATACATGAATGTTATAAGAGTGCACACTGTACGAATTAGGTTTTTTGAAACGCACACATAATTGTAAGTTATGTAAATTGACATCTCAGGAAAATTCAACATCAGAGTTAATATTTGTAAATAAGTATATTAATAATCATCAAGAGCATTCGATAAATGTACAGTATCTGTCTCAGAAGTACTCGTCCTGACGTATAGATAGCGGTTGTTGTTTCAAACAACAACAATGGCAAACAGTACCAACCTTAGAAAGCTTATGCTTGTGGTTTGAGAATTTACATTGTTTAGCAGTTGTTCGGCAGCCATTATTAGTGAATGCTCGCAGCGAATTTGTAAACATGGATAAAACTGGTCATCGTTATGTGATACAGTACTTTCATTTGAAAGGTCTTAGTCCAACTAACATTAAAGCTGAGCTAGATTCTACTTTGAGAGAGTCTGCGCCTTCGTTTACAACAGTGAAATATTGGGTGGCAGAGTTAAAGCGTGGCCGTACGAGCTGCCAAGACGAACATCAGAATGGTTGACCAAATAAGGTTACCAGTCCAGTAATTGTAAACAAAATCTACAAAATGGTATTGGATGGCCGTCGACTAAAGCTGCGTGAGCAAGCAGACATTGCAGATATTTCAAAAAGTTCCGTACATCGCATACTGACTGAAATTTTGGATATCAGACAGTTTTGTGCAAGGTGGGTGCCGTGTTTGCTCACAATAGAACAAAAACAGTGTCGTGTGAATGTTTCAGTCGAGCGTTTGGTAATGTTCCGCTTAAATAAAGCTGAGTTTTTGCGTTGAATCATAGCCATGGGTCCTTTACTTCACACTTGAGACGAACGAACAATCAAAACAGTGGATTGGAAGGGGAGAATCGGCACCAAAGAAGGCGAAAATAGTTCCATCTACAGGCAAGGTCATGACGTCAGTTTTCCGGGACGCAGGCGGGATAATTTTAAAAAGGATAAGTAAATTAATGCCGAATATTATGAGAACTTGTTACAGCGTTTGTATGATGAAAGCCAGCGAAAAAGAAAGTTTTGTTTCATCAAGAGAGTGCACCAGTTCACACGTCCATTATCACCATGGCCAAAATCAATGAGTTAAAGTTCGAATAGCTTCCTCATGCACCCTATTCGCCATATTTACCTCCCTCTGATTATAATATTTTCCAAACTTGAAGAAAGGCTTGGTGGTAGAAGATTTGTCAACAATGAAGAGGTGGAGTCTGCAGTTGATGGCTATTCTGCAGACCTTGATAGTTCGCACTATAAACAGGGTATCGAAGCTATTGAACATCGTGGGAAATGTCAATCGAGCTGAAAGGAGACGATGTAGAGAAACAAAAATGCTTTCCCCCAAATTTGTGTGCTTTCTTTGTTAGGTCGGGTACTTCTGGGACAGCCCTAGTATTTTCTGATTTTATATACATTCTAATGTTGGACTTTGTGTCTAATCTCAAATCAGGGCCCACAGATTCAATGCAATGTATGTGCTTCTGCTGCTGCTACTGCTACTGCTATTACTACCACTACTACCACTACCACTACTACCACTACTACCACTACTACCACCACTACCACTACCACCACTACCATAACTACTACTACCACCACTACTACCACTACCACTACAACCACTACCACTACTACCACCACCACTATTACTACAACTACTACTACCACTACCACCACTACCACTACCAACATTATCACTACAACTACTACCACTACCACTACCACCTCTACTACTACAACTACTACTACAATTACTACTACCACTACTACAACTACTACCACTACTACTACTACAACTACTACTACAACTACTACTACCAATACTACTACCACTACTACTACAACTACTACTACCACTACTACTATTACTATCACTACTACCACCACTACCACCACTACCACTACTGCCACTATTACCACTACCGCTACTACCACTACTACTACTACCACTACCATCACTACCACTACTACCACTACTACAACTACTACCACTAATACCACTACTACCAACCGCTACTACTACCACCACTACTACCACTACCACTACTTCCACTACTACCACTACTACTACCACTACCACCACTACAACTACCACCACTACTACTACCACTACCACCACTACTACCACTACAACTACTACCACTACCACCACTACTACCACTACAACTACTACCACTACCACCACTACTACTACCACTACTACCACCACTACCATTATTACCACTACTACCACTACAACCACCACTACCACTACCACCATTACTACCACCACTACCACTACCACCACTACTACTACTACTACTACCACTACTACCATTACGACCACTACCACTACTACCGCTATTACTACCACTACTACCACTACCACCACTACCACTACCACCACTACTACCACTACCAACACTACCACCATTACAACCACTACCACCATCACCACTACCACTACTACCACCACTACCTCTACTACCACTACCCCCATAACTACCACTACCACCATCACCACTACCACTACTCCCACTACTACCACTACCACCACTACCACCATTACTACCACTACCACCATCACCACTACCACTACCACTACCACTACTACCACTACCAGCACTACCACCTTTACTACCACTACCACCATCACCACTACCACCATCACCACTACCACTACTCCCACTACTACCACTACTACTATTACTACCACTACCACCATCACCACTACCACTACTACCACTACCACTACCACCACTACCACCATTACTACCACTACCACCATCACCACTACCACTACTACCACTACCACCACTACTACCACTACCACCATCATCACAACCACCACTACCACTACTACCACCACTACCACCACTACCACCACTACTATCACTACCACCATCACCACTACCACCACTATCACTACTACTACTACTACCACCACTACCTCTACTACTACTACTACCACTACTACTACCACTACTACTACCACTACTACTACCACTACTACTACCACTACAACCACTACTACCACTACTACTATCACTACTACCACTACTACTACCACTACTACTACCACTACTACTACCACTACTACCAGTACAACTACTACTACTACCACTACTACCACTACTACTGCCACTACTACCACTACAACTACCGCTACTACTACCACTACTACTCCCGTGTGGTGGCCGGGGAGTAAAAGAATAGCACCACGGGATCTCCCCCTGTCGTAGAAGGCGACTAATCGGAGCAGCTTTCCGCTGACCACTACCCCAGTATCCTATAGATCACGTCTATACCTTTCTACCGCTCTCCCTTCTGTTTCCTATTTACCTGCTGTCTTGTAGGCGGGGGAAGTATCCCCAAAGGCTAAGGGAAGGAAACCCCGACAGAAAACCAAGAACATGAAATGAAATGACGGATCTTAAAACTAGCATACCCCAGGAGGGTCGTAGGACTAAAGTTCCCGAATCCCTCACCGACGCGTCGGTCTGCCCCATGGATTCTGGGGGGGGGGCAAAGAACCGTTTACCTTTCTCTCAGAAAAATCAGATCCTTTTAAGCGATCTGAGATAATTAAAAGATCGCCAGAAATACAAAGAAGGGGATCACTACCTTCAACCAGCAAAGAATTATATGAACAGAAGGAACGTTTGAATAAACAATATATAAACTTCACAGACTCTAACCCTCTAGTACAAGAAGAAACGATCAGAGAAGTAAAAAGAAAAAGAATGGAAACTCCTGAAAAAATTAGAACTGAAGAACAAGATAGACTCTTCCTTGATAAAGTGCGGAAAGAGTACTCTATGTATCAGAAGTTAATGGAGAAAATTGAAAAGGAAACCGACACTCTCCAGAGAGTGATAAAGGATATCCCAAATACAAAGAAGGAAATAAAAAATGCAGTCTGCCATTTAGAAGACTTCTTCAAAGGATTACCTAGTGCCTCAAGTTTTATAAACGAGATAATGGAAAAACTAGCAACTCAAAGTAGTCAAAAGCAGAAGGAAACCACTGAAGCCTGTACGCAAACAATTACAAAAAAACAAGAAGAAATAGAGAAGCTGAAATATACGATAAAATGTGAGCTAGAAAAAGATCCAAATGGCCAACAACTACATGAAATTACAAGTATGAAATGGCCGGAAGAGGCCTTCGAAAACTGTCAACCTGCAAAAGGGAAACCTTTAGCAGTTGAGGATGAAGACCTGGTGATAATTGCAAATAAAGAAGTTGATAAAGAGGAAGAGATTATAAGGAACATTATTAATATAAATCCGCAAATAAAACAGTTTTTGGAAGAAGATAAACTAAAACCAGGAAAAATGATATGCAATATTTTATCAAATGAAATCCTTGGTGATGAAAAGGAATCAAAAAATACAAAGAAATATCTGTACCTCATTATGACTGAGGACGGAGGAAAATCGACAGAAGATATATCTAATCTAAGAAAATATTTAGAAAAAATATTAGACACAGAGAGGAAAAATGGGAGAACCCGCATAGCCGGTGTAACCACGGATCAAGTGGATGAGCAAGTAACAAGGAAGGTTTTGGAGTATTTATGCAAAAGAAAAAATGTTAAGATGTCAATGTATATAAAACATCAAAGATACAATGAAACAAAAGGGATGGAGGACAATAGTAGGAAGAGAGGACTAAATGAAGATACAATCGTACTCAAGCCACTTGGAGAAAAATCATACGCAGACATTCTGAAAAATATAAAAGAAGTAGACACAAGTGGAATAATAATTGATCACAAAAGAAAGACAAACTGAAAATAAAATAGCAGCTGAAAATAAAAGGGAAAAATAGAAATGATAGAAAGATTTTTAAACAACTTCTTTCTTCAAAATTGGATAAAATTGCAGAAGTAAATATGGAAAGCAAAAAACAAACTGTTATGCTACTAGATATAGATGAAGTTGTAGAAGAACATGAAGTAAAAGAAACCATAGAACGGGAATTAGGGAAAATGGAACGAAATATTCTAATAAAAATGTCAGATAAAGCAAATGCACAGGGTGTAAAATATGCATTTGTAACCTCTAATATAGAGATTACAAATCGACTGCTAGCAAAGAAAACAATAGGGAAAGGATGGGACAGATGGAGAGTCAAGCCAACAAATACTCTAAGTAGATGTTATAAGTGTTACAGAGTAGAGCATGTTGCAAGCGAATGTACAGCTGCACCTTTTGTGAAAATGTGTCATAAATGTGGGGAAACAGGTCATCGAATAAAAGAGTGTAAAAACATGACAAGATGTTACCTGTGTAACTCAAATGAACACAAAGCAGAGACGATGAGATGTCCTGAGTATAGGAAATTAGTGGAAACCCAGGCAAGGATACAAAGACAAAACTCCTATAAATAATGAGATTACTTCAAGTAAATCTTGATAGGAGTAAACGGGCCATGGATTTACTTATACATAAATGTGCAGAACGTCAAATACATCTGTGTATTATCGCAGAACCAAATAAAAACATGACCAAACATAGCCCAAAATGGATCACAGATGAAAGAATAGACGCAGCCATTTATATTCCACGAAGTAATGATAAAGTGAGAAACATCGGAAGTGGCAGTGGTTTTGTCTGGGCCGACACTGATGAAATATTGGTATTTTCCTGTTATGTGTCTCCTAAAACAGATCTGGAGGATTTCCATAAATACCTATTTGAAATCAATTGCGTCCTTAAACAACAAAAACATAAAAAGAAAGTCCTTATTGGAGGGTATTTCAATGCCAAGGCATATTCCTGGGGCTCGCCTATAGAAGAGAAGAAAGGTAGTGCTCTGGCAGAATGGGCAAGCGAAAATGTTTTATAATATCCTAAATGATGGGAAAATGCCAACTTTTGAAAGAAACGATGGTACATCTTTCATAGATATCACAATGTGTTCTGCAGAAATGAGTAAATTTATTAGTAAATGGTATGTGGATAATGAAGAAAATTTAAGTTACCACAAGAATATATTTATAGAGACTATAAACACTAAATTGTCATTACCAATTAAAAGGACACAGAAAGGTTGGATTTACAAAAATGATAAGAAAGATATTTTAATACAAAAGGTAGAAGAAGCAGCGAGTCATCCAGAGTACTTATATCTACCAAAGAAGCTTGGAGAACTATTAGAAAAAGCATGTAACTCTACTTTTAAGAAGAAAGGCAGCCATGGTAAGTTTAAAGCGGCGTATTGGTGGAATAAGGATATTTCCCAACTAAGGAAAAGTAGTATGGAGGCATGAAGAAAAGTGACAAGGGCAAACAAAAGAAGAAATGCGGAGGAAAATGAAAAGCTCACCATACAAAAGGAATATCGAAAATGTCGGAATGACTTTAAAAACGCAATAAATACAGCGAAGAAGGATGCATGGGAACAGCTATGTGAGGAAGTGGATGTGGATCCATGGGGTACTGGATATAAAATTGTGACAAAAAAATTAGGACTCCGCACACCTTTAGTTATTACGGATGAGGAACAAAAAGAAATTGTTAAAGAGTTATTTCCCGTACATAAAAGAAATACGTGGCCAAAAATGCAAATAGAAATAGAAGAAGTACCGAAGTGCCAAATAAACGAGATCATGGATGCAGGAAAACGCATAAAAACTGGTAAAGCCGCTGGACCTGATGGCATCCCCCCGGAAGTTATAAAGCTAATTGCTGAGAAAAAGCCGGATCTTCTGTTGGAAACACTAAATGGTTTAATATGCAAAGGAAAATTTCCCAAGGAGTGGAAAATTGCAAAACTTATACTGATAGAAAAACCAAAAAAGAGAAACTGCAAAAAAAAACCTATAGACCTTTATGCCTTTTGGATACAATAGGGAAACTGTTTGAATAAATAATTAATCAGAGATTATTAAAAGAGATAGATTTAAAAGGTAGTCTCGCGCAAACCCAATTTGGTTTCAGAAAAGGCCGATCAACTGCCGATGCAATAAAGTTGGTCTTGGAAACAGCACAGAATGAAGTTAATGAAAATAATAGGTATGTAGTAATGGTTGCATTAGACGTTAAAAATGCTTTTAACTCTGTACCGTGGCTAGGCATTATAAATAAATTAATAAAAAAGAAAATATCTCCATACATGATTAAATTAATAAGTAGTTATCTACAAGATAGAAAGATCTTTATTGGAGAAAACTCTGAGATGGATGTAACCAGTGGAGTACCGCAAGGATCAATTCTAGGCCCCACTTTATGGAATATATACTATGATGAAGTGCTTCGACAGGAACCTGCAGCAGGTGTAACACTGGTGGGATACGCAGACGACCTCGCTCTGATTGTGTGCGGCACTTCAAAACAAGATATAGAGGAAAAAATACAGTGGTCCATCAATAGGGTTGAAGTCTGGATGACTAGTAGAGGACTGAGCCTGACTCCGACCAACACCGAAATGGGAACCCTGGGAGGGAGGAGAACTCTCAAAGAAGTGATTATATAGGATGGATACTTAGAACTTAAATCGCAAAAATACCTAAAATATTTAGGTATCTTAATTGGACATAATATGAGTATGGTTGAACATTTGAAGTATGTATCTGCAAAGGCGGAAAAAGTGGTCGCAGCTTTGGCCAGACTGATGCCAAACGTAGGAAGTCCTAACCAACAAAAGAGGAAATTGCTAGGAAGTGTTATTAACTCCATTATACTTTATTGTGCTGCGGCTTGGAAGCAATGTATGAAGAAAATAACACATAGGAAACTTATAGAACGCGTCCAAAGAAAGATCGCTATAAGAATAGCAAGTGCATATCGCACAACATCCACAAAGGCTATACAAGTCATAGCAGGAACAATACCGCTCCATTTATTAGCAACTGAGCACACATTTAAAAAAGATGAACATAATAGAGCACAAAAGGAAGAGAAAAGGAAAATTACAATGAAAAAGTGCCCGGAGGAATGGGAAGACGAGCTTGAAACGGCCCAATTTACTAAACGTCTTATTCCAAAAATTGAACCATGGCTAAACAGACAACACGGAGAAGTTGACTACTTTTTTACGCAATTCTTAACAGGACATGGCCGATTTGGGACCTACTTATACAAAATGAAGATAATTGAGACTGAACAATGCAGATATTGTAAAGAAATAGACACACCAGAACACACTATTTTATTATGTAAAAGATGGAACGCCATAAGAACAAAAACCTTAAACGTTATTGAAATGGAATTATCACCAGACAATATAACACAAAATATGATACACAAGAAAGAAATATGGTACCTTATTACAGGAATGATTAAGAACATCCTACAAGCTAAGGAAAAAGATGAAGGATAAACTTGAATGCTGCACTGTGAAGAAATGCTGAGAGGCGGTTCCGCAGCGCTGCAGGAGACGGAGGTGGTTTTTAGCCGGTAAGAGTCCGACACACCAGGGCCACCTTCCCTGGCGTCCATGAGGATTTTCCCCTCCTTAAAAAAAAACTACCACTACTACTACCACTACTACTACTACCACTACTACTACCACTACTACTACTACCACTACTACTACCACTACTACTACTACCACTACTACCACTACAACTACTACCACTACTACTATCCCTACTACCACTACTACCACTACTACTACTATCACTACTACCACTACTACCACTACTACTACCACTACTACCACTACTACTACTACCACTACTACCACCACTACCACTACCACCATCACCACTACCACCACTACCACTACTACTTCTACCACCACTACCACTACTACTACCACTACTACCACCACTACTACTACCACTACTACTACCACTACTACTACCACTACTACTACTAACACTACTACTACTACCACTACTACTACCACTACTACTACCACTACTACCACTACTACTACCACTACTACCACTACTACTACTACCACTACTACTACCACTACTACCACTACTACTACTACCACTACTGCCACTACTACCACTACTACCACCGCTACTACTACCACTACCACTACTACCACCGCTACTACTACCACTACCACCGCTACCACTACCACCACTACAACTACCACCACTACCACTACTACCACTACTACTACCACTACTACCACCACTACCACTACTACCACTACCACCATCACCACTACCACCACTACCACTACTACTTCTACCACCACTACCACTACTACTACCACTACTACCACCACTACTACTACCACTACTACTAACACTACTACTACTACCACTACTACTACCACTACCACCGCTACCACTACCACCACTACAACTACCACCACTACCACTACTACCACTACTACTACCACTACTACCACCACTACCACTACTACCACTACCACCATCACCACTACCACCACTACCACTACTACTTCTACCACCACTACCACTACTACTACCACTACTACTACCACTACTACTAACACTACTACTACTACGATTACTACTACCACTACTACCACTACTACCACTACTACTACTACCACTACTACTACCACTACTACTACTACCACTACTACCACTACTACCACTACTACTACCACTACTGCCACTACTACAACTACTACCACTACTACCACTACTACCACCGCTACTACTACCACCACTACTACCACTACCACTACTACCACTACCACCACTACCACTAACACTACTACCACTACCACCACTATTACTACCACTACCACCACTACTACCACTACCACCATCACCACTACCACCACTACCACTACTACCACCACTACCACCACCACCACTACTACCACTACCACCATCACCACTACCACCACTACCACTACTACCACCACTACCACTACTACTACCACTACTACCACTACTACTACTACCACTACTACCACCACTACTACTAATGCTACCACTACTACTACCACTACTACTACCACTACTACTACCACTACTACCACTACAACTACTACTACCACTACTACTACCACTACTACTACTACCACTACTACTACCACTACTACTACTACCACTACTACTACCACTACTACTACTACCACTACTACCACTACAACTACTACCACTACTACTATCCCTACTACCACTACTACCACTACTACTACTATCACTACTACCACTACTACCACTACTACTACCACTACTACCACTACTACTACTACCACTACTACCACCACTACCACTACCACCATCACCACTACCACCACTACCACTACTACTTCTACCACCACTACCACTACTACTACCACTACTACCACCACTACTACTACCACTACTACTACCACTACTACTACCACTACTACTACTAACACTACTACTACTACCACTACTACTACCACTACTACTACCACTACTACCACTACTACTACCACTACTACCACTACTACTACTACCACTACTACTACCACTACTACCACTACTACTACTACTACCACTACTGCCACTACTACCACTACTACCACCGCTACTACTACCACTACCACTACTACCACCGCTACTACTACCACTACCACCGCTACCACTACCACCACTACAACTACCACCACTACCACTACTACCACTACTACTACCACTACTACCACCACTACCACTACTACCACTACCACCATCACCACTACCACCACTACCACTACTACTTCTACCACCACTACCACTACTACTACCTCTACTACCACCACTACTACTACCACTACTACTAACACTACTACTACTACCACTACTACTACCACTACCACCGCTACCACTACCACCACTACAACTACCACCACTACCACTACTACCACTACTACTACCACTACTACCACCACTACCACTACTACCACTACCACCATCACCACTACCACCACTACCACTACTACTTCTACCACCACTACCACTACTACTACCACTACTACTACCACTACTACTAACACTACTACTACTACGATTACTACTACCACTACTACCACTACTACCACTACTACTACTACCACTACTACTACCACTACTACTACTACCACTACTACCACTACTACCACTACTACTACCACTACTGCCACTACTACAACTACTACCACTACTACCACTACTACCACCGCTACTACTACCACCACTACTACCACTACCACTACTACCACTACCACCACTACCACTAACACTACTACCACTACCACCACTATTACTACCACTACCACCACTACTACCACTACCACCATCACCACTACCACCACTACCACTACTACCACCACTACCACCACCACCACTACTACCACTACCACCATCACCACTACCACCACTACCACTACTACCACCACTACCACTACTACTACCACTACTACCACTACTACTACTACCACTACTACCACCACTACTACTAATGCTACCACTACTACTACCACTACTACTACCACTACTACTACCACTACTACTACCACTACTACCACTACAACTACTACTACCACTACTACTACCACTACTACTACCACTACTACCACTACAACTACCATTACTACTACCACTACTACTACTACTACAACTACCATTACTACTACCACTACTACTACCACTACTACTACATCTACCACTTTTACTACCACTACTACCACTACAACTACTACCACTACTACCACTACAACTACTACCACTACTACTACCACTACAACTACTAATACTACCACTACTACCACTACAACTACTACTATCAGCACTACCACTACTACCACCACTACTACTACTACCACTACTACCACTACTACTACTACCACTACCACTACTACTACTATCACTACTACCACTACTACTACTAGTACAAATGATGGTGATTATAATAATAATATAAATAAGAAGAAGAGAATGGATGACGTTGAGATAATGGTGGTATGCACATATATTCTTTTATGTCCATAAAAACCGTTTAAAGCTCTAATTAAAATTGCGTAGGTATATATAATTGTAAGAGGACTCGTTAAGACAGATGAAGTTATTATACGGGTATGTAGCGCATTACATAAGCTCTTTCTATTCACAATAACTGGTCTGTGAGTAAGGCTGTCTCATTTTCCCTGAAATTAGACGGTTATCCAGTATGATGGCATGCATATAGTTTTGTATCATTTATTGCATTTTTCTATGTGTTAAACCTCCATTTTTATACTTTCAGAGCTGCAAGTTGTAAACAACCTTGGTAGTATGCGTAACTAGGGCTATCAGAATATTCTAAAGTCACAGAGAAATCGCGAATGTCAGAATTTCCTTCTCTTACTAAGCAAAGAACTCAGGTTTCGAGCATTTTTTACTTTCTCTACACGTACTATGTACATAGTGTATAGATAAGGTATTGTAATGCTTCCAAAAATTCGATACCGAGATTTCAACGGAAATAGATGTTTGGATTCCCCTGAATAAAAGAAAAAAAGCATTTCTGGAAAAAAGGTTCGTGTGTATGTGTCTATGGACAGCATAGCCCAAAAACGAAAAGACCGTTAAATACCAACCTTGCAAGGATGTGACACAATGATTTTTAAGAAAATCCCCCCACGTCCACCTACCCTATACATGAAACTTTTTTCGAGAATTTTGATTTTCTCAAAAATGGCTCCAACGATTGTGATTAAAATATTGTATATTAAAGATATTTACCTGACAAATAGTATGTATATCTTGAATTTTATGGGAATAGCCTCTGAAGACTACTTTATTCTGGATGAATGTTACAGAATGTTGCATAACTACTAAACTGTAAGAGATAGACGAAAACTTACCACACAAAAATGTAGAGCACATTAAAGCACACAATATTTGTTATATATTATTTTTTCGTGGAGTTGATCGTTTTTTTAGATATTCCTTGTTTTAAGTTCAGCTTTAAAAAACTTATGCTTTTCTCATACAGGAATTTATCAATTCCTGTCTGTACAACGGAACTTCAGTCACATAGCAACCAGCTTTTGACAATCGTTTTAATCTATGCTATTCCCTTATTTCGCTTTTACTTACAAGGAAGCAAGTAATAAGACTATTTCTGTTAAGCTTTTCTCTACTAGCATTCAGTAAATAAAAGCATTAACCTTTAACAGTAAAGTCATGTGAATGGAACACATCAGATTTTTTAAATCTGTACTTGAGATCGAAATGATAAAACTCATATAAGTATATATGTATCCATGTGTGTATGTATGGACGTATTATGTATGTAGTATGAATGCATGCATGTATATAGCACATTTTTAATAACTGACTAGCAATTCGGTGATTGGTAAATCTAATGCATAAACTAATAAAATAGTTAGCTCTTAGATGCTTCAATGTAACCATGTTTAGGAAGGGCAAAAGATGTAATAACATATTATGATGGAGTGGACCAGTGAGCCTATCGAAAAGTTGAAAATGCAACGGAAAGTTATTATGTAACTGTGCAATTTTATGTATTTAGCTGTAATTTGTAGTATTGGTGATTAAAAAGGAAAATCTGCATATAAAAGATGAACGATAAACGAATGTATATGATTTTTTATAATCTCGTTTCCTTAAGAAAAGCACACAAGAGTTAGGATTATATTGTCTCCTGATTTTATTTGAAAAAAAAAATGTTTACTCAGTGACGAAAAGAAACAAGAAGAAGATATGTATATAAGTCAGTTTGGACGCCCTGTAGAAGTGACAACTCCAGAGATTATTGAAAAAATTCATCGTTTAGTACTGGAAGACCACAGATTAAGGTTGTTTGAGATAGCAGAGGTTGTAAACATATCAAAAGAACTTGCAGGTAATATTTTAAGTAATGTTGTGGACTTCTGTGCAAGATGGGTTTCGCGTTTGTTGACACCTGATCAAAAGTTGCAAAGAAAAATTGTTTCTATTAAAAACGTGGGGCTCTACCGTAAAAGTCCCAGTGAATTTTTGAGACGACTTATTACCATGGCTGAAAATTGGATACATCATTACACTCCAGAAAGTAAATCACAGTCAAAACAGTGGATTGCGCCAGGTGAACCACTCCAAAAAAGGCAAAGTCAATTTTGTCAGCTTACAATGTTATGGCGAGTGTTTTCTGGGATGCACAGGAAATGATTTTTATTGATTACTTGGAAAAGGGTAAACGTGTGACTACTACGTAAGCTTACTGCAAGTTTGAGTGATGAAGTGAAAAGAAATAGACATCATTTGCAAAAAAAAAATCTTGTTTCATCGCGATGATGTCCGGCCCATCGTTCAGTCATTGCTATGGAAAAAATGTGTGAATTAAAGTTGGTATTGTGTGATTACCCACCCTATTCGCCAGATCTAGCACCCAGTTCGAGACCACCTGTTCCCTAATCTCAAAAAATGTCTTGAAGGACGAAGATTTCACAGCAACGAGGAGGTCATTGTTGCGGTCAACAGCTATTTTGAGGATGTTAATAAATCGCACTGCAGAGATAGTTTAATTAAATTAGAACACCGATATGGTAAATGTATTAGCCTTTCTGGAGATTATGTTCAGAAATAAAGAATAAAAAAAAATGTTTTAAATGCTGTTTTCATTGAGAGGCGGACTTCTCAGGGGATCCAAGTGGAGCACGTAAAAGAACCTCAAGGCTGATAAAGAGGCGACTAAGGAACGTTAAGCGATTTTTAACACCTACTATAGAATTGGACGCTGAGAACGACAGCAATTAAAGAGCGAACATAAATACAAATTCAATTTTAATTTTTTTTTGGCTCGGCAAGTCAAGTATAAGTCATCCACTTCTTAAAAATTCAACTATCATTATTTGCTTTGTAATCTACAGAATTTGTGTAAAGTCCCTTTGCAGTGTGCTTAACTTGTTTAATATATCTACTATTTCTTCAAACGTTTTTGTTTATTAGCATCGAGTACCGGAAGAATAATAATAAAGACACAACAGCTCACAAACGTCAGGATGGGTTGCAGTATTGGAGGGTAAGATGTGGTCAGCGCCTCGAGCCCCCCGGCCGGTTAATGCGGTCCTCATAACCTGGAGCCGGTACTTCTCCATCAAGTAGCTCCCCAATTGGCCCCCCAGGGACCTCACGAGGCTGAATGCACTCCAGACCAGGTCTCCCTGAAGGGGAAAACTCCCCACGCCGGTACTGGGAATCGAACGCAGTGGCAAGCAGCAGCGTTACCACCGCACTAAGAAGAAGGAGATGCAAAATATCCAGAATGACGTGACGGTTTTGTCAAAATTTCGTCGTCAAGCCTAACGTTATTGGGGGAGGAGGAAGGCTGTGTTGTGGATTCAATGTGGAACAGAATAACCTCCAGTTCCGTTGCCTTGGTCTACAGGAAGTCCTGACCTCACAGTGACTGTAAAAGATGAGCGGAATACCGACACCGAGCGGCAAAAGGGCGCAGTTCCTCAAGCGTTTCTGAGTATCGCTCCTAATATGTTTGTTTGTTGATGCCCAATCGGAGGAAGGGACATGGTTGTGCTGCTCCTGATATAACCTAGTGGCCTTTCTCTCTCGACCTGTATATAGGTTCCTAGAGTCTTTGTATCTCATGATTTGTTCTTCAAGCATCTCTATTGGTCTTAATGAATCGGACCACGTCCCTGATATCTGTCCCGCCTTTTATTCCAAAAGAGGAAGCCAAAAAAGCATCCGTTAATAACGAATGCCTCGCATTCATTCAAAGTCCATTCCGCAATTTCTGCATAACGCGTGTCCTCAATAGGACGTGTTATTAGTATAAGAGTATTGAGTTCAATAAGATAGCAAACAGCCCCTGAGACTAATAACTCCATGGCACGACAGCTCACAAGGAACCATGGCCTACCGCCCAGCTGCGGCGGCCCCCATTTCGGTCCATGACAGACGTCATGGATGGGGTGTAGAATTGGAGGGTGCGACGTGGTCAGCGCCTCGAACCCCCAGGCCGGTTAATGCGATGCTTCTGACCTGGAGCCGCTACTTCCACAAAAGGCTCCTCACTAGGCTGAGTGCACCCCGAACCAGGTCTCCCAGCAGGGGAAAATACCCTCACCGATACTGGGAATTGAACCCAGATCTCCCGCTTGGCAAGCAGCAACGCTACCATCACGCTAAGGAGTCGATCCAGCCCCCTGAGACTGGTTAAAAAAATAAATAAATCCATTCTTAGTCGTCCGCCCCAAGAATATAATCATGAGCTGGGTGATAATTATTTCTCCAAATAGCGAGATGGGCCCTTGCATTAAGCTGAGTTATCTCGTACTTTTCATTTCTGAGAGATATACCACAAAAGGACTGAGGCCCTACAATTGCTAGACTCGCTCCCCGCCTAGCTAGCCGGTGCGCCATCGCATTAACTCCGATGCCCGCAAGCTCCGGAACCCAAACAGGGTAATCTAACCTCACATTAGCACATTAAATTGTGCTATGAACACAGAAGAACCCAAACGGTCATTTTGGAAGTTATAACTACATCCTTTCAAAGTCTGTGTACAGGGAATTTCCTCCCACTCTATATAATGAACTGCGTAATGTGTGTATTTCTGTCAAAATTTATCTTGATTAAAATGAAGTAGATAGAAGAGCAAACTTTCACCAGAATACTTTATTTAACAATTAACAATGAGAATAGAGAAAGTCATGAGATTGTAACATTTTTTTTTTTTTTTTTTTTTTTTTTTTTTTTTTTTTTTTTTGTAGTTTAACGTCCTGGTGGTGTGACCTGATTGGTCACCTGGGACGATGCATGAAATTGGTGAAATGATCTCGGGGTTCACGGAGCTGAAAATTACTCGACATTCGTCTTCTCAGGATAAGGGAAAAACCCGAAAAAAACCTTATCCGGATAACTCACCCTAAGCGAGATTCGAACTCACGACCTTTTGAATGTGAGGCAGACACGCTACCACCTCACTACCTAGGCGGGCTTTAAGCTTTTTGAGTAGTATATGAAATGAAATAAGAGAGTTTTATAAACCATCTCCTACAAAAGTGTCGCCCTCCGTGGTGTAGTGGTTACCATACTAACATCTATACCCTTGGTCGCGAGTTCAAACCCGGCGGAGAACGATGGATTTTTTCGGGCGTAAAAATCCTTAGCATTGCTTCCTTCGAAAGGGCAGTAAAGCCGTTGGTCAGTGTCGTAGATTTATGGTACGTAAAAGAACCTCAAGCCTGATTGGGAGGCCTCTGGGACGCTGAGAGCCAGAGCAGCTAAAGAGCGTCCACAAATAAAAACGCCATTTCCCATTTTCCTTCAAAAGTAATTCGGCTTTCAATGGTGAAAGAATTAACAAACCCGCTTTAGTAGTTTATGTGAACCCACCTGAGCCACTTGGCTGCGTATTCGGTGACTGAAATTGCAGCAACGATGATCAATAGCGTCGGATCAGATTATTGGTGATATACTGATGTTCAAGAAAGAGAATGGCAGACGGGATCCAAAACATGTAACACCCGAACAAAGAGAGAGGCTCATGAATGTGTGCAGGGAGCACACATCCGTGTTCCCCGGATCTGGCACCTTCATGTTAACAATTTTTAACCCACTAAGAGAGCTCTTACTGACTCAAGGTTCTTTGATTATAGGAAACCCAGGCAGCAGTGCATAACTGGTTATGCACACGACCATAATAATTCTTTGCACGTAGAATTTAAAAACTGCCCAGCGCTGGTATATCTGATTAGAACTTGCGGAAGGCCACAAAAAATCTGAAGTATTCCATTTACATGAGACTTTCTCTACGTCTCTGCAACAAATCATTGTTAAAAAGCTTATGCTTTTATTTACTTCATGCTAATTGAGAAAAAATAGCAAAAATAGTATTATTGCTTGCTTCCTTGTAAGTAGAAGCGAAATAAGGGAGTACCATAGGTTAAAAGGATAGTCAAAAGCTGAAGTTCCTTTGTTTGTATGGACAGGAGTTGACAAATTCCTGTATGAGAAAAGTATAAGTATTTTTAAAGCGGAAACTAATAACAAGGAATATCTAAAAAACGATCAATATCACGATAAGTATGACATAAATTATGTGCTTTATTGCGATCTACATTTTTTGTGTAGTAAGTTTTTGTCTATCTCTTACGGTTTACCAGTTATGCAAAATTCGATAAAAATCATGCAGTATAAAGAGGTCTTTAGAGGCTATTCGCAGAAAATTCAAGATATACATTTTATTTGGCATGTAAATATCTTAATTATAAGAGATTTTAATCAAAATCGTTAGAGCCATTTTTGAGAAAATCAACATTTTCGAAATTTTTTCCATATAAAGGGTAGTTTGGAGTGGGAAGATTTTCTTGAAAATCTTCGCATCGAATCCTTAGAAGATACCAAACTTAAATACACCCACACACATACACGCACTCAGAAAGACAAACAGACAAATACGTACACGGATATTTTTCTAATTTTTTTTTTTTTTTGATTCAGGGGTTCCTAAAACATATATTTGTGATGTAATCTCGGTATCAAATTTTTGTGTGAATTACAATACCTTCTCTATACATTACGTACATAGTACGTGTAGGGAAAGTAATAAATAAATAATAATACATTCTTGAAAAAATGTTTCCGATTGTTAATTGAATACCTTGTATAAACAAACTAACCTTGCCAACCATGCTTTTGAAGAGCCATGTGATTGCTTCTCAGTTCGTCAGTTGTTCTATGACGACAAAAATAATTACTATCCTCGTATTCATGGTCAGGTATTCCAATAGAGGCATCATTATTCTTTATATTCCAAACACTTTTTTGTCAGTGGCGTAAGGCAATTACTCTTTTAAAATTATAGCATTTAACCTTACTCCGAATGCTAATGTTTCTATTACATCGACTTTGGCGGACGTGTTCTTTCCGAGAGAAGTTACACATAAATACGTCACCACAAGGTTTTTTTTTCTGCCTCTTCGTAATTGTCTAAATGCGTAGATAAGTGCGTGGTTAACACACAGGTCACTGCGTATCTTCAAGGTCTCTTTGAATTAAACTAATTAGGAGTAGATAATACTACCAATACTTATACAAGCTGATAACGCCAAATTTAAATATTAGAGAGGATTTAGACTCCTATATCAAAGTTCAAACTATATACAACTGTCTGAAAGCATTCATTTCGAAATATGACAAAATCAATCCCATTTGGAAAAGGCTTGATATGTTACATTCACAATATTTTCACTATCTGTTCTGCAACAAATTATTGTATATTTGCAGTTGGGAGGTAAAAAATGTAAATATTTGTATCAGTATTTGGGGACTGAGACGTGATGATTTAGTTTTTGCTGATTTTTTTTTTCGCTATTTCTGAAGTTATATTCATGGGGAAAATTTCACGATGTTTTTAGAATGGATATAATTTCCTATCTCTGCCGTTCGATGATTGCTTACGTAACACGTCACGCGATTGACCCTCCGCTGTCCTCTGCCCTTTTCCCTACCCGACAGTTGATGGTGTGGTGTGAGAGAACAATAACGATCGCACAGAAACTTCAACCTATGTTACCATAAGTTTTGATTTTAATATATTATCTAATTAGGATTCAAAATGTTTTCATGATTCAACTTTAAAATATTGAAAACAATGAAATGATATGTTTTATTTAAATTTGGCATAAGGCAGAACAAACATATAAGCATAAACTAAAAGATCACTCTCATTGCTCTTACAAAGGTGAGCAATTAAAATTAAACTTAACAGTTAAAGAAACCTGAAATTGGGAATTAAGACAGTCTGTGTTACAGATCTTTTGATACACTGCAGTTAAGGTTCGTTTTTTGGGATCCTGACGACTCAGAAATTACCAATGATACAGCCACTTGCAGCATTGGCAGATTATTCAGTTGCGGCGTAAATTAAATGAATATCTGCTAATTCAGCACATGTAAAACATTGTGAAAGGAGAAAGTTTGCTGAATCAGTCCTTGTTTCCTCACTGTGAGTCACGGGAATGTAGGTCGGCGGTGTGCGAATTGAACTAAACATTCGCTGTGCTTGATGTACGAGTATGTAAACACAGGAGAGGCATAATACGGGGTCGTTCAAAACACGTTAGACCTTGAAATTTGTACTCCGGCGACAATGCTATAAGACAGAGTGTGAGATACACTTATGGCTTATACGCATTGTTCTCTACTAAATTTCAAACGATTTACAGTAATTTACCTCTAACTCTATAGGTGCGCGCTTGCATGTGTGTGCTGTGTGTATGTGATGTGTGTATTTCCGGTTTCATAGTTTAGAAACACTTTTTCGACACCCAAGACTACAGTGTATACATCTTTTTTTCTCCCCCCCCCCTCTCTCTCTCTCTCTGTTCTTGCCAATTGGATCATAAATGCTCCTCAATTTTTCAATTCATCATTGTCCCTCCAATTCCTTGAATCCACGTGTTTTACCATCTTCATTTTCTTCTCCTTCTAGTGGCATCTAATCATGATCTTTTGGGTAAAATTTCATCTTCCTTTCTTTAGGAATGCCCATTCCATTCTAATTGTTTCTATTAATTTAGAACATTCATATTTTCTTTTATAATCTCATTTCTAATTCTTTTTACTTTCTCTACACGTACTAAATACATAGTGTATAGAGAAGGTATTGCATTCCACCCAAAAATTCGATACCGAGATACCACCGGAAATACATGTTTTGGGACCCCCCGAATCCAAAAAAGCATTTTCAGAAAAAGGTCAGTGTGTATGTGTGTGTGTCTGTGGACAGCATAGCTCAAAAACGAAAAGAACGTTAAATACCAAACTTGGCATTTAAGTTTGGTATCTTCCAAGGATGCGACACGATTTTCAAGAAAATTCCCCCACCTCCAATTATCCTTTACATGGATTTTTTTCGAAAATTTTGATTTTCTCAAAAATTGCTCTAACGATTTTGATTAAAATGTCATATATCAAGGATATTTATCTGACAAATAAAATGCATATCTTGAATTTTCTGGGAATAGCCTCTGAAGACTACTTTATTCTGGATGAATTTTACGGAATTTTGCATAACTGCTAAACCGTAAGAGATAAACAAGAACTCACCACACAAAACATGTAGAGCACGTTTAAACACACAATTTATGTCATATACATTGTTTTCGTGGAGTTGATTGTTTTTGAGATATTCCTTGTTTTCGGTTTCAACTATGAAAAACTTATACTTTTCTCATGCACGAATTTGCAAACTCTTGTCCATACAAACAAAGGAACTTCAGTCACATAGCATACAGCTTTTGACTGTCACTTTAACCTATGGTGCTCCCTTACTTCGCCTCTACTTACAAGGAAGCAAATAATAAGACTATATCTGCTATTTTTTTCTCAATTAGTATAAAGTAAATAGGAGCATGAACGTTTTAACAATATTTGCTTCAGAGATGTATAGAAAATCATGTGAATGGAACACATCAGATTTTCCTCTTCTAGATATCCCAGCAAAGAACCACAAATAATCAATTTCTCTGGCCAAAATTTTATTTTAATTGACTGTTCTGATCCCACACGTCGACATCATACGTTATAACACTTCTAACTATTGCTTTGTTTTGTTTTGAGACGTTTTATCCCATAATATCCTGAATTTAAAGTTGGTCTCATTACCTTCTCCTGTTTCTCATCTAGTGTAATCTTAATCCCAGGTATGTATACTCCCTTGTGTGTTTAATTATCCTTAGTTCCTCTTCCAGTACCAATAGGCTATTGATTAACAGATCCAATTGTTATATATTTAGATGTATCCATATTTATTTTTAAGTCCTATTTGGTATGTTTTAATCAATTTTTTGTAAGATAGTCCGCATCTTCATATTCTTGGTCTAGAATTAACTGATGATCTGCAAATGCAGGGAATATATTGTAGAATAATTTATATTTATTTTACATTTTTCTTTGTACGTTTTACATATAGTAGCAGATCCTGTTGTAATCTTTGAGTGTCATGAAATTCGCTTGCTATGTAGTTTTCCATTTTTACTTTTACATATGCATTTTTGTATATTTTGAATTTCTCTAATGAAAATTGGTTTAATTTCAGTCAATTTTAAAGCTAAACACAATAGTGATAATGTTCTCATTATCATAGATTTAGCAAGTAACTTGTTGCTCATTGGTGACTATTGTGTTTGTCAGACGATTTTATTCACCAGGGCGTGACCTATTTCTCACCATAAACGCTCACTTGCCCTATTGAATACGCACACATGTCTGCATTGAGTGAAATAATTAAAATAAATGCACGCGGGAAATGTTTAATAGCTTTGGAAAAGTTGCAATTTTGTACAGAATGAACTATTTCTGTGCAAACTGATGAAAATCCCATGTTTCTAACACTAATAGTTTAATTTCTAAGAGCGCTTAACTTTAGAGACATATAACAAAGACAATGCTATTTTAAAATTGGTTGTCCTTAACGTTTGATCTGCCTATAACAAAGTATCCATGCTCTTTACACCATAAACATGAAACTCTTAGTCAGCTTGTACGCAAACACAATCTGAATGTGAAACAGTGCCTAACAAATTTAATCCCGCAGTTCCTATCTTGTGGAGTATTTTGTGTTTGACGTTTCGTGATATACCATGACTGCCAGTAGCTGCTGGACTGGAGAGTGTCCGTACTTTAAGTGTGCGAGTGTTTGCTAAATATAAATTTTAAAGAGTACCAAAATGTCAAAACAAGAACCAAGCGCCTCAAACGAAGATATGCGCAGCAAGGCAAAACTCACGTTTACGACGATGATGAATACAAAAATAACAGGAAACATGATTCCATGGTGACATCAATGATGAAATTATGCTGTGCCATGGTGTATATAGTTGCCTAAAGGTATGTTAGTGTATGGCTTAATTATGACAAAACAGAGTTCTTGTTTTGTTTGGTGCCTATTGCAGTATTGTCCCTTTATATGCCTCATATAAATCTGCAAAAATTTGCTATCAATTGCTTCATTTAATAATTGCTGCTTGTAACATAACACTTAGATTCGCTCTCCTTGCCGATAGAATGTACAAGTGCTGCTACCGTTGGTCGACCCATTAACTAAGTCGTATGAAGGGGACAGTAATCACTTAACTAAATAAGAGGACCTTCCAAAGTGAACAAGAAAACTGATTCCATTCAGATATTTACATTATTTTCTCAAATAATTATATTTCCTATAATTTATCTGGACCTATGTATGAGCACTGTGGTCTTTGGAATTTATTACGCGGCCCCAATATTATTTCCACCGATAGGTACAGAAGTTCAGATACATAATGATCTAAATCAGATTCTGGATAGAGATAGTTGAAAGCTGCCCCAAATTTGACAAAATGAGAACTGTTGGGGCACACAACAGATGGGTGACCGCCGACAGACAGTTTCTGTTGTTGCTGCCCCATTCTGTGCAAGTATCCTCTAAAGGGACAGTGTCAGTGACACCGTCCAGGCCATGGCAGCTTTATCCTCCTTAATTTTCGCAGTTCTTGCTATCTGCTTCTGCCCAAACTCTGTATAACAGTTGGAAGTGACTGAACCTCCAGTATTTCTCTTGTTCTCTGAGCAACCAGTTCCTGAATCAGCATATTTCGCCTTAGATTTGTTGTTCAATCATTGAGGGGTTATTTATAAAACCAACCCTTGTCAAAAGTTAATTTTTAAGAGAAGCTTCAACAAAAATAATATCAACTTTAACACAAATTTATTGCAAAAGTACAACAGCTGACTTTGCACTCTAGTTTCAGTTGTCTTCGCCATTGCTGTTGTCTAAATTATCAATGTCTATCTCACCATTAATGTCAATTCCTTCTTCTTCTTTTTCTCCTCATTCTTCTACTTAGATTTAAAAAATTGACGGTTGTTTTGTCTTCGTACACCATATTTTTTTTTCAAATCTTATATTTTGTAAGGTTTTATTTTTACAGGTTCATTGTGCATTCGGCAACAAAAGAATTTCTTGATAAATTACTGATGTAGGGTATATTAATTTATATTCATGGACCCGAATAAGAGTCCCTTACCTCATTGAATGGAGATTATCCATCTATCTATATACTAGTGTCGGCTGCTAAGGTCCGGGCCTCACACAGATATGGCGCCACTAGGCCAGTTAGAAAGTAACATCGTATAGTTTAACTATAGGCTAGTTTGTATCCATAGTTACAATAGATTGTTTAGTTTTCGAATGACATCATTTTAAACAAGACAACTTTAAAGTTTTCATGAAATTAGAAGATTTGGAAAAACGAGCACTGATTAAATATTCCCATTTGAAACGCTTAACGCCTAAAGAAATCAAGGAGGAAATGGACAGTACATTGATAGACTCTACCCCTTCATGATTAAAAGGTGCGTTGCAGAGTTTAAAAATGGGACGTAGGAGCACTAATGACGGGCCTCGCTCTGGACGCTCTGTAGAAGTGACAACTTCAGAGATCATTGAAAAAAATCATTGTTTAGTACTGGAAGACCGCAGATTAAATTTGTTTGAGAGAGCAGAGGCTGTTCATATATAAAAAGAAAGTGTAGGTAATATTTTAAGTAATGTTTTGGGCTTTCACAAGGTCTGTGCAAGGTGGTCGCCGCGTTTATTGACACCTGATCAAAAGTTGCAAAGAAAAACTGTTTCTGTTAAAAATGTGGGGCTTTACCAAAAAACCCCAGTGAATTTTTATTACATGGATGAAACTTGGATACATCACTACACTCCAGAAAGTAAATCACAGTCAAAACAGTGGATTACGCCAGGTGAACCAACTCCAAAAAAGGCAAAGCCAATTTTATCAGCTATCAAGGCTATGGCGAATGTTTTCTGGGATGCACAGGGAATTATTTTTATTGATTATTTGGAAAAGGGTAAAAGTATCACTGGTGACTACTACGCAAGCTTACTGCAACGTTTGAGTGATGAGGTGAAAAGAAAAAGACCTCATTTGGCCAAAAAAACAAAAAAACAACAACCTTGTTTCATCACGACAATCGTTCAACCATTGCAATGCGAAAAATGAACGAATTAAACTTCGAATTGCTTGAACATCCACCCTATTCTTCAGATCCCTGTGACTACCAAGTGTTCCCAAACCTCAAAAAATGTCTTGGAGGACGAAGATTTCACAGGAACGAGGAGGTCATTGATGCGGTAAACAGCTATTTTGAGGACCTTGATAAATCGTACTACTGATATGGTTTAATTAAATTAGTCACCGATAATGCAATATATATATATATATATATATTATAATCATTGAGAGGCCCAGGACTTATCAGCCAACCCTCATGTTTTAAGACCTCTAAACTTCATTGCGTTTAATTCCAGCAGATTTATGAACAAGATCTCACCTACATCTTTAACATTATGAAGTTTTGGTGGTTCTTGTCGGGACTTTAAATGGACTTATTCTACTCCTCAGATGTTTTCACACACGTATCTTTATTTGCTTCTTTGCCATGATAAAAAAATCCCTATCATTGGACTGGATGGAATGTCCAAGTATTGGAAACAGATGAGTAACATACCAAGGCAATACAGAAGAATTTAACAAAAATAATCCATGACAATTTTTTTTTTTTTTTTTTTTTACAGGACAGCTGTCTGTTTCATAACAAGATAAAGTCATCCTTATTATTACTTTCTTCTTTCAAATATCGAAAAATCGTGGATGTAACTTTACATTGTCCTTTCTTTACAACACTCCCGTGATAAATACACAATGTAACACGATTATCAGAAAATATACTAAACCACTAGCATTAAGCCATAATTGTCGAGAATATAGATAACATTTGATACTAGGTGTGGAACAGGATACATGTAATGGAAACCTATGAAAATGGCAATTTTCATCTGTGCCCTTCGATGTAAAGTCCTTTCAAGTTATAGAAAGACCCAGCTTTGGAGAAATGAAGCTTCGTTCCATTCATGAACTTTACATTTTTGCATATTTGCGAGGATGTTTGATTGAATTAACCTAAATAACTATTAGAATTTACATAAAACTCATAAACTGATTATATTTTAGCAAACATTTGTACAAAAATAGCTCATGTCAATTGACATGGTCAGATTTTGTCGAAATCACGAACTGTATATTTAACTAGCCTTCACGCTTGACACAGGTTGACTTTTACATAAATTGTATATCCAGGCTCAAGAAGAACTCTCATATACTAGATATTATCAATATCTCATTTTTGAAAAAAGTGCAAACTGCTGTTTTATTTAAAAAAACCTGATGTGTTCCATTCACATGACTTTCTCTACATCCTTATAACAAATTATTGTTACTAAGTTTATTCTTTCATCTACTTCATCTAATCGGGAGTATTAGCAGAAACGGTCTTATTACTTAGTTCCTTGTAAGTGAAGGGAAGTAAGTGAATACACTAGGTTAAACCGACATTCAAATGTTTTAAAATGTGGTTGCTATGGAACTGAAATCCGTTTCTTTGCGTGGGCAGAAGCTGAAAATATTCCGCATGAAAAATGTATAAGTATTTTAAAACTGAAACTAATAACAAGGAATATATTGAAAACAGTCAACTCTACGAAACAAATATATAGGATATAAATTATGTATTTTAACGAGATCTACATTTTTTGTGCCATAAGATTTTTGTCTATCTCTTACGGTTTACTAGTTATGCAAAATTCAGTAAAATTCATCCAGAATAAAGAGGTCTTCAAAGGCTATTCCCAGAAAATTCAAGACATACATTTTATTTGCGATGGAAATTGCTTTAATATGTGGTATTTTAATCAAAATCATTAGAGCCATTTTTGAGAAAAACATAGTTTTCGAAATTTATTCCATATAAAGGGTAGTTTTGGGGTGGGGAGATTTTCCTGAAAATCTGCGTGTCGCATCCATGAAAAATGCCAACCTAAATAGCAAGTTTGGTATTTAATGGTCTTTTATTTTTGAGTTCTGCTGTCCACAGACACACACGGACATTTTTCTGAAAATATTTTTCTGTATTTCCGGTGAAATCTCGGTATCAAGTTTTTGAGTGGAATACAATTCTTCCTCATAGTACGTGTTGATAATAATATCACAGTTATAATATCACAAAAGTATGAGAACATGAGAGAATACGTTCTTGTAAAACTGCAACAACGTAAAACATTTCTAATGACTATAAGAAAATATAAAGTTTGCAGCTTGTCCAAAAGAGCGTACAAAAGCTGCTGTGAGATTCCACTATTCTTTTTTCGGTCTAAGATTACCTCAGTGGCGAACTATAATTTTCAGGCTCTTATAATCACCTTTAAACCTCATACATTATTTATCGTTATCCATGAGGGCCTATTACGTCAACCGTAGTTCAGAATTATATGACGGGACTGCAGCAATCTAGACTCTGTGGGCTGACCTTGCGTCATGGACAGCTTCCAGTTGCCCTGATGAAAAAGGAAATGTTCAACTAATTGGGAAAAAGAACAACAGGAAGTACAAATGTAATGCGTAATCACTAAACACAGCTCGTGTACGTGTATAAGAGGGAGGGATAATGAGCGATAATTACGTACTTCAATCTTCAAACAACTGAAACCAGGAAAAATGGAATCTATGTAGTTGTAAAATAATACTAAAGTGTGATAAATAAATCAGTGTTTTGAAAGAATTACAGGAAAATGTGATTAGACAGGATAGGCCTTTTCCATTTTACTTTCTCTACATGTAGTACTATGAACATAGTGTAAAGAGAAGGTATTGCATTCCACCCAAAAATTCGATACTGAGAGTTCACCGGCAATATATATTTTTACGACCCTCTGAATAAAAAAAAAGCATTTTCAGAAAAAGGTCCGCGCGCGCGCGTTTCCGTCTATCAGTCAGTCTGTGTATGTTTCTTTGGACAGCATAGCTCAAAAACAAAATACTGTTAAATACCAAACTTAGAATTTAAGTTTGTTATCTTCCAAGGATGCGAAAAAAATATAGAAATTTTTTATTTTCTCAAAAAGGCTCTAACGATTTTGATTAATGAATCGTATATTAAAGAAATGTACCTAACAAATAAAATGTATATTTTGAATATTCTGGGAATGGCCTCTAAACACCTCTTTATTCTGGATGGTTTTTATTGAATTTTGCATAACTAGTAAACCGTAAGAGATAGACAAAAATTTACTGCACAATAAATGTAGAGCACGTTAAAACACATAATTTACGTCATATACATTTTTTCGCGGAGTTGATCGTTTTTTAGATATTCCTTGTTATTGGTTTCAGCTTTAAAAAACTTATACTTTTATCATGCGGGAATTTGTCAACTTCTGTCCTTATAACAAAGGAACTTCAGCCACATAGCAACCAGCTTTTGACTAATAATTTAGCTTATGGTACTTCCTTATTTCCCTTCTACTTGCATGAAAGCAAGTAATAAGGCTATTTCTGCTAATTTTTTCTCAATTAGCAGGAAGTAAATAGAAGCATAAGCTTCTTAACAATAATTTGTTCCACAGATGTATAGAAAGTCATGTGAATGGAACATATCAAATTTTCACTCAAAATATTCCTCACAAATACCAAAACAACACTATGACGATTAAATAACATTTAAAATATTCAAACCTAATGCTCCACTTCAACGAAAAGAAAAAAAACAACACTTCTTATTTAGGTAGAAAAAGCCACTACAATAAGAAAACAGGGCATCTTTAAAATGAATGATTTTAAGCATTTCTCTGCAATTTAAAGCATCTTGAAACCTAAAGATTTCTAATATACATTTATTAAACAGCTACATTTGCAGAATCTTAATAGTGTACCAATATTTCTAACCCATTGGCGAACTTCACGCATAAAGTCAAATGCTATAAAAATCTGGCGTGGTCCACTCGTACTAAGATTTTCAATAAAATTAAAGATAGAAACCAACCTGGATTACGTCAGTTTGAACTCAGAACTAAGATTTTAAAAGTCCAACAGTTGCTCTACATTTACTAAACAAATTATTGTTAAAAAGCATATACTTCTATCTACATACCTCATGATAATCGACATAACAAGAAGATGAAAACAAATAACAAGGAATATCTCAGATATAGTTAATTCCACACACACACAAAAAAAACAACATATATGATATAAATTGTGTTTTTACGTGATCTACATTTTTTGTGTAGTAAATTTTTGTCTGTCTCTTACGGTTTACTAATTACGTAAATTTCAACAAAACTCATTCAGAATAAAGAGGTCTTTAGAAGCTGTTCCCAGAAAATTCAAGTTATACATTTTATTTGCCATATAATAATCTATAATGCACAGTATTTTAATCAAAATCGTTAGAGCAATTTTTGAGAAAAACTAAATTTTCGATTTTTTTTTTCCAAGTAAAGGTTAGTTTGGGTGGGGGTATTTTTCTCGAAATCTTCGTGTCGCATCTCTGAAAGATACTAAGCTTAAATACAAAGTTTTGTATTTTACCGACTTTTTGTTTTTGAGTTATCGTGTACACGGACACACGGAAACACACACACGGACCTTTTTTAAAAATGCATTTTTTTTTTTTTTTTGGATATTGGGGACCCTAAATTCCGGTGAAATCTCGGTATCGAATTTTTGGGTGGAGTGCAAAACTTTCTCTATACAATATGTACATAGTACGTGTAAAGAAATGAGTGTAGTATTAAATAAATATTGGAGATTTTGCACTTTACAAAAAAAATTTACAAATATTCACTTGCTTTGTACAACAGCTTTTAGCAATACAAAACGATAGTTTTGAAGACTATCCTGCTAAATGGTAAAACATATCTCGTGTGTTAAATTCACATTACTTGCTCTACCCAGATATCGAATATAAGGGAATATACAAATTATTCTTAGTAAAGCTTGCTTTGCTGTGTACTTTAGTCCACATAAACTTCTGCAAAATTAGCTACTTTTCCCATTTTTACCAAAAAATTCGATACCGAGATTTCACCGGAAATACATAATTTGAGACCACCTGAATCCAAAAAAAGCATTTTTAGAAAAATGTGCGTGTGTGTGTCTGTCTGTGTGTATGTTTGTGTGTGCGTGTCTGTCGGCAACATAAGTCAAAAACGAAAAGACCGTTAAATACCAAACTTGGTATTTAAGTTCAGTATCTTCCAAGGATGCGACACAAAGATCTCCAAGAAAATTGCCCCACCCCCAACTACCCTTCGAATAGAAAATTTTTCGAAAATTTTGATTTCTAAAGATGGCTCTAACGATTTTGATTAAAACATCGTATATTAAGTACATCAATTTAACCTATGGTACTGCCTTATTTCGTTTCTACTTACAAGGAAGCAAGTAATAAGTCTAAGACACATTTTAATAAGATTTTTATTAAACACAAAGGAAATAACGATTTTCAAATGTTAAGAACCAAAGTAGGTATATACTAGGCTTAAAATTCCCTTCTCTTTCCATGCAAATACCAGTAACAAGCGAAAATCGACAGGACTTAAAAGAATGGCAAAAGTATACACAATTCGACTATTAATATGGTTATCTCGGAAAAAGTTTATGACACAATAAAGCTATTTAAAATAAATTGTGATTTAAAGAGATCTACATTTTCGTACTCTACGTTTTTGCCAACACTTAACGTTTACCAGTTATACAAAATTATACAAAATTCCTTCTGAATGAAAAGGACTTTACAGGCTATTTTCAGAAAATGCAGTATATACATTTTATTTCGAATGTAAACATCTTTGATATAGGACATTTTAATCACAATAATTGGAGCCATTTTTGAAAATATAAACTATTTCGAAAAAAATGTTTTTTGTAGGTTATCTGGGACTAGGAATTTTCTTAAAACTATTTCTGTCGCATCTTTGGAAGGTACCTATTGAAAATAAATATCAAGTTAGACACACACACACACACACACACACACAGTCGCCTTCCGTGGTGTAATGGTTACCATGCTAACTTCATATACCCAAGGTCGCGTGCTCAAACCCGGCGGAGGACGATGGGTTTATAAAAATCCTTAGCACGGCTTCCTTCGGAAGAGAAGTAAAGCCGTAGGTCTCGTGTCGTAGATTTACGGCACGTAAAAGCACCTCAAGTCTGATAGAAAGGCCTCGGGGCAAAATTAAACAGTCTTTCACGCCCAGTTTAGATATGGGACGCTGAGAACCACAACAGTTAAAGATCGTCCATAAATAAAACGCTATTTCATTTTACACACACACACACACACACACACACACACACACACACACACACACACACGGATCTGTTCCGGCTCCTGTTTCAGCAAGGGCCTGCAGTGGCGCAAACAGTTTCTAAGAATTCTCTTTTTGGGATTAAAGGGTTCTCAAAACATGTATTTCCGGTGACATATTTCTATTGATTTTTTGGGTGGAATGCAACATCCTCTCTATCTACTATGTGATAGAGAAATTAAAAATAGCTCTTGAGAGTTCGCTCCATTCTTTTCCTTTTTGGTACGCATTCACTTCAGTGGTGGTTCTGAAAATGTTATCTTCGTATCGATAAGACAATTATTTGTACACTTATAAAATCTGAAGTATTACATTCAAGTGGCTCTGTGTAGCCACTATAGTTTACTTTTATATTTGTTCTCCAGTGTTATTTTTCTTTACAATAGGTGACCTAACTTTGACGTGTTCAGATATATCTTCGTGCGTTAAAAGAGTTACAAAATTCAACGAGGCTATTTCAAGTGAAACCGGCCAGTGGGGAACTGGCGAGGGCGACCTTCATTTTACACCTCTCAATGAGTTTTACCTTGAAATAACCCAGTTGAGTTCCGCAACTTTTAACGCACGAAGGGATATTTGCTCACATCAAAATATCCATCTGCAATTGTTTAACGCTACTTTCAATGACTCTTTGGCAATTCACTTTATAATGCAATGTATATGATATAAATATATTTTTGATTCATCAGGAAGTGGGTAAAATAAATACGTGCAGACCACGAAATCTGTAGCAGGTTCCTTGATTCATCTTTGTCAGTGCATGTCATACAGATGACTCTAATTGCGCAGTCCAATTCATGTATCATTGCTGTTATTTAGCCTTGGTGGATTATGGCCTTTGGGATTGTGGAACTGCTGGCTGTTCATTGGAACCATGACTACATAGCCATTGTGATGCTAGACATACCTTATAGGCGATAAATCTTCCCCTGCAACTCAATAAAGGCCTTCATTTCGTGGTAGCCGTTTTGGATTTGAACCCACGTCCTTCTGAATGAGAGCCACAAACGTTTCCGCTTAGCAACTATTCTTACAAAACCCTAGTTTTACTTTCTCTGTACGTACTATGTACATAGTGTATAAAGACGCATTTGCATTCCAATCAAAATGTCGATACCGAGATTTCACCGGAAATACATGTTTTGGGTCCGCCTGAATCAAAATAAGCATTTTTGGAAAAAGGTTCGTGTGTGACTGTGTGTGTATGTGCGTGAATGTCTGTGGACAACATAGCCCAGAAACGGAAAGTTCGTTAAATATCAAACTTGGTATTTAAGTTAAGTATCTTTCAAGGATGCGACAAGAAAATTCCCACACCTCCTACTACCCTTATATGGAAACATTTTCGAAAATTGTGATTTTCTGAAAAATAACTCTAACAATTTAATTAAAATATCGTATATAAAAGATGTTTACCTAACAAATAAAGTTTCTTTTGAATTTTCTGGGAATAGTCTCTGAAGATTATTTTATTCTGCATGAATTTTGCATAACTGACAAACTGATCAACACCATGCTAATCGAGATAAACATTAGCAGAAATAGTCTTATTACTTGCTTCCTTGTAAGTAGAAGCGAAATATGGGAGTATTATAGGTTAAAGTGAAGTTAAAAGCTGGTTACTAGGTGACTAAAGTCCTTTGTTTGTACGGACACGAGTTGACAAATTCCTGTATGAGAAAAGTACAAGTTTTTCAAAGCTGAAACCAAAAGCAAGGAATATCTCAAAAACGATCAACTTCTCGAAAAAAATGTATATAACATAAATTGTGTGTTTTAATGTGCTCTACATTTTGTGTGTGTTAAGTTTTTTCTATCTCTTACGGTTTAGCAGTTATGCAAAATTCTTCCAGAATAAAGTAGTCTTCAGAGCTATTCCCAGAAATTCAAGATATACATATTATTTGTCAGGTAAATATCTTTAATACAGAATATTTTAATCAAAATCGTTAGAACCATTTTTGAGAAAATCAAAATTTTCGAAAAAAGTTCCATGTAAAGGGTATTCGGCGGTGGGGGGATTTTCTTGAAAATCTTCGTGTCGCATCCTTGGAAGATACACAGAAGATACCCACACAGACACACACACACACACACACACGGACCGTTTTCCAAAAATGTTTTTTTGGATTGATTTTGATTAAAACCTCCTATATTTAAATTATTTACATGCCAAATAAAATGTAGATCTTCTATTTTCTGGGTATAGCCTCTAAAGACCTCTTTATTCTGGATGATTTTTATTGAACTTATCATAACTGGTAAACCGTAAGATATAGACAAAACTTACTACACAGAAATCTAGATCACGATAAAACACACAATTTCTGTCATATACATTTCTTTCGTGGAGTTGGCCGTTTTGCATTTGTTTCTTGATATTTATTTCAGTTTTAAAGTTTTCTCATACGGGAACTTGTCAAGCTTCACCACACAAAGAAACGGATTTCTATCCCATAGCAACCACATTTTAAAGCACTTGATTGTCGGTTTAGCCTAGAGAATTTCCTTATTTCCCTTCTAATTATAAGGAATTAATTAAAAAGAGCGTTCCTGCTAATGTTTTAGTATTAAGTAGGTAGAAGAATAAACTTATTAACAATCATTTGTTACAGAGATGTAGAGAAAGTCATGTGATTGGAGCACATCAGATTTTTTTTCTTTTACTCCACGACAATGCAGAGAAATGTTTGCAGAAACTGTTTCATTACATATTTCGTTTGAGGTATAATGGGATACAGAAAGCTGTAAAACACTTTCTAAAGCTACGCTACGCTTTGCATGACATTATCAAAAACAAGAGAATAGTGACTTAGAACTTTTAAATGTATTGGCACATTTAAACCAATAACCAGTAAATAGTTAACATTATAAAACATAAATTATATGTTTTAACGAGATATAAGGTTTTTAGATCTGGATTTACAATGTTTAGCTATTTACTGCATGCTGGCATATCAATCTAACATTCTGCTGTACTCTTGATACAATCTAAAACAATGATATTGTTTTATGATGCCGTATGCTCATTGTCTGGGCGAATAATGGATAGTAGTTTTAATTATATTCATAGAGGAACATTATGCATTGTGCAACTATAAACGTGCTTTGTGCTGTTTTAATTTAGACTGCGTGTTGTACTTATGAAAAGCAGTAGGCGCGCATATCTTCATTGCAAAACTTATCATTTACAGGCATTAGTGGTCATTCCGCAGGTGCTAACGTTCCACTAATAAATCATCAGGTAACGGAAAAACCTTCGTACATCTCTCCGTAGAAGTGCCACTCAGCGCAAGCGTTCCCACCTGCACCAGCTACTTACCTACCCACCTATCCATCAACCCTCCCACCTACGTACTTCTAATTTAGCCATAGGTGAACAATTTAATGATGGTTCCCAAGAATATACATGAGTTTACACTAAACTGAAGTACTGCCAACCTTATAATGGACATTGCAAATTTCAAGGTAGCCAATAAATGAAACCTTCTTTTCAAACAATAAGTTTATTGCACCATTTCTCAGCGTTAAATATTGCATAGCATTGTATTTAATTGAAAATTCCGTTGTAAAATCAATTTAAAAGTGTTCAACTTTTATTTAAGTACTAAACAATTCTAAATAAACACACACACACACACACACACACATGTGGAACACAACTGGTCTCTACTCACCAAGGATTATCTGGTAACTCAATAATTGTTACCTTACAAGATATTTGCTGTAAAGCCAACATAACAGCTACGATTTACACCAACTAAGGCCATATCTTTACTGTGTGTATAATTTTAGAGCAGTTGCTAGTATTGACGCTAAGTGAACAAACAGAATGCTACCAAATGCAATCACAGAGCAGCATAATGGGGTAAATATAACAGAGAATTGACTTTTAGTGAATTGCAATACTTTGCGTCACTCCTCAAACATACACTATCCAGCCATTTTCCATCAGTATGTCTAGCAGTTAATTTCTGTTTCCACTATTTAGTTTTGGGACTTTATTCGTGTCATAACTGTAGGATAAATGTTTCTAAACGCTGCTCAAATATCAGCCACTTCTTCGTTTAGGAGATCTGCGACTGTTCATGGCGAGAATTTCTTGTAACAAAATATAATAATCTTAGAGATAAATAAATATATAAATTTTATGGAGACTAAAATCCAAGGGATAAGTAACCATAATACTTTACAAAACCTTAATGTTGTAACCAAAACTATACTGTTTATTTCTTCTACTGACTGATTACGAACAGAATCTGCTCATAAATAACTGTTCAATGTTTTCGTAAACATTTTGCAGTATAGTTTCTTGCGTTCGCGGCGGCGGCTACTACTACATGCTACGAATTTCCCGTCAAAACTCACTCACTATTACACGCGATGCATTCCCAATGAAAATTGAACGCTGAGCAACGCTTCGTTGCTCTTATTATACCTGGACATCTGAATGGGAATTTCCAGAAGCCGTCGCACCTGCAATACACAACAGGGTTGACAAACTCGCTCAAATGCAATAATGCGAACTTCGACATCAAAGAACCTTCCGACAGAGCACGTATCCATTCATATAGGTGTTACAATCACATCTGCGATGTCACAAGAACTTGCCGCCGACACAAGTGTCCACTAACGCCAAACAATCAGCTATGAATTAAGGCCGTAATGGCCATATTCACATGTTTGAAAGAGATAAAAAGGAAGCATTTGGAAGCTAGGTACAATTTCAGCTATTTTTATTATTGCATATTTTGCCATTACCACCTCAGAGCGTTGTCACAATACTATCAAACTAATGTGTTTCTACTGATCTGTAATTATTCGTAATTACTCTAGACACTATGTGCAAATTATTAGCAGATTTCCACATAGTGTTGAGGGTAATTGCGATTACTTGCAAATCACTAAACGGTAAAACACGTTCCACTTAACAATATACAGGATGCTTCAAAAGCTTACTGAAAATCTTAAGAAATAGAAAGAGTAGACAGAATAGAGTAATTTACGACTAGGAATTCATACTCCCAAACACGATCCCGAGGCACTACTATTGATATTCTGTAAAGCCCTAATACACTTTACTATGCACAGGATTCAGTGCAATAGGTTATAAAAGATGTTCAAACACACCACCACCACATTGAATACAGGCATTGCACCGTCGAATAAAGCCTTGGCGCTCTCGCTCGAATACCCCAGTAATGTGCAAAAGTTCACCAGATGCCACAACTATTCTGGCTACTAGTGTTTCTGGATCGTCCACTGTTGTCTGGTATACCAAAGCTTTGATATGCCCCAAAAGAAATAATCAAGTGGCGTTAAGGCGGCCATGCAAGTGGTCCTCCTCTTCCGATCCAACGTTCAGGATATTTGCGATCTGGGAAGCGCCGCACGTTGACATCAAAATGTGGTGGCGCTCCATCCAGTTGCTGCGTAAAGCAAGTAGTTCATCTTTTTTTTTTTTTTTTTTTTTTTTTTTTCATAACAACTCCGAAAGAGCTTGTTCCAAGAAGATTAGGTATCTTGGCCCATTCAAATGTCGTGGCAAGACGTATGGACCGATAATATGATCACCCAAAATGTTTGTTCATACATTAACTGAAAACCGTATTTGTTGATGCTTTGTGAAAGTAGCATGGGGGTTCACATCTGCCCAAACATGATTGTTACGGCAGTTAAGAAGCCGTCTCTAGTGAAGCTTCCCTCATCTGTAAATTAAACGTTGTTCAGAAAATAGGGATCATTCTGACAAAGCAGCAACTAGATTCCTTTGTGGGAACTCTTCCACTTTCAGTGCGTGCATCTTCTGGTGCAGTTGATTCTCATATAAGACTCGCCACACTGTGGAATCTGAACTCAGTGTTGCACGTGTAATGACACGAGTGCTCGTAGATGGGTCTGCTTCCATACGAGCAAGTACTTCTTCTTCGACTGCTACTGTTCGAACCCGCCTTGGACCTACTTTTCTCTGTCCAGCCTCACTTCTCCGCTAATGTGAACAAAAGCAACAGGTTGCTGAACGTTTTACTGTTTTTCTCCAACACAAAATAGTTCCTCTTAAATTGCCGATCGAGCACAGAAAACATATTGCGCTATACAATGCTGTCTAAATAATACACTAGAATGATCGAGGAACAAAATTTACTGATCTAATCATTATTACTTTCTCTACCCATACTATGTACATAGTGTATACAGAAAGTATTGTAATGTATCCAAAATTTCGATGCGGAGATTTCACCGGAAATACATGTTTTGGGTCTACCTGAATCCAAAAAAGAAAAAAGCATTTTTAGAAAAATGTCCGCGTGTGTCTTTGTGTGTGTGTGTCTGTCTGTGTCTGTGTGTGTTTGTGTGTGTGTGTGTGTGTGTGTCTGTGGGCAGCAAAGTGCAAAAACAAAAGACCGTTAAATACCAAACTTGGTATTTAAGTTTGTTATCTTCCAATGATGCGACACGAAGATTTTCAAGAAAATCCCCCCCACTCCAAACTACCCTTTACATGGAACTTTTTTCGAAAATGTTGAATTTCTCAAAAATTGCTTTAACCATTTTGATTAAAATGTCGCATATTAAAGATATTTACCTGACAAATAATATGCATATCTTGAATTTTCTGGGAATAGCCTCTGAAGACTACTTTATTCTGGATGAATTTTACGGAATTTTGCATAACTGCTAAACCGCAAGAAATAGACAAAAGGTTACCACACAAAAAACGTAGACCACGTTAAAACACACAATTTAAGTTATATACATTTTTCATGGAGTTGATCGGTTTTCAGATATTCTTTATTTTTGGTTTCAGCTTTAAACAATTTATACATTTCTCATACTGGAATTTATCAACTCCTGTCCATACAAACAAAGGAACTTGAGTCACATAGCAACCAGATAGTATAGGCTTTAGCCTATACTACTCCCCTATTTCCGTTCTACTTGCATGGAAGCAAATAATAAGACTATTTCTCGATTTGCATGAAGTAAATAGAAGATAAGGTTTTTAATAATAATTTGTTGCAGAGATGTAGAGAAAGTAATGTGAATGGAGCCCATCAGGTTTTTAAGTTGTACACTCTAAGCTTATTCCTTAGAGACCTATGAGCTGTGCCTTATAACTTTCTCTAACCCGTTTGTACAATGTACATAGCAGATAGAGAAGGCGGTGTATTCCACCCAAAAATTCGCTACCGAGATTTCACCGGAAATGCATTTATTACGATCCTCCGAATCCCCCCCCCAAAAAAGAATTGAAACATTTCCGTGTGCATGTGTATGGATCTGTGGAAGCACAACTCAAAAACGAAAAGTCATTTAAATACCAAGCTTGATATTTAAATTCAGTATCTTCCAAGGATGCGAGACGAAGATTTTCAGAAACCCCCCCCCACACCGAAATACGCTTTACTTGGAACATTTTTCGAAAATTTTGATTTTCTGAAAAATAGCTCCAATGGTTTTGGTTAAAATAACATATGCTTAATATATTTTTATGACAAATGAAATGTATATCTTGAATTTTCTGGGAATAGCCTCTGAAGACCTCTTCATTCTAGATGACTTTGTGTAAGGTTTGTGAAGCTGGTAAACCGTAACAGATAGACTAAAATTTATTACACAAAAATGTAGATCTCGTTAAAACAAACCATTTATATCATATACAGTTTTTGTTTACAGAGTCAACCGTTTCCAAAATATTCCGATTTTTGGTTTCAGTTTTAAACTACTTAAACTTTTCGCAAACAGGAAGTCAACTTTCTTTTCGTCTCTCTTTCTTTTACTCCTAGCAAGCAAAGCAATTGTTTCACGTAGCGATAGCTTTTAAAAGATTTGACTATCGCTTAAAAGTAGTGTATTCCCTTATTTCCCTGCTGCTTAAAAAAATCAAGTAATAAGACCAATTCTGCTAATGTTTATCTTGATTAGCATGAAATAAATGAAAGAATAATCTTCTGTGAGAAAAGTTTGTTTGCGGAAGAGCTACAGAAAGTCATGTGAGTGGGACACACCAGATTTGTTTATATGGATAGGTAGCTATCCCATCGCAACCCCCACCTACATTTCACTAATGATTGAAATGGAAGGTTCGTATTGAGAGCATGATAGAATAAGATAGCAAAATAAAAAAAAAAAAAAAATCTAATGTGTTCCATAAACACAACTTTCTCTACTAGTTCTGCATAAAAGTATTCTTCGAAAGGATTATTCGCATATCTACATTATGATAATCAAGATAAACATTAACATTAATTGTCTAATGCTTAATTCCAAGCAGTAGGCAAATAGGAATACACACTAGGCTAAAGCGATGGTCTAAGATTTTAAAAGCTGATCGTTGCGTGAAGAATTGAAGTTCGCTTCGTTTTGTACAGTCAGCAGTCAAACAAAAGTTAGATGAAACGTAGGACGACTTCCCGTTAAAGATTCGTTGCATAGTTAACATTTAAATCAATAACAACGGGTGCCTCGGTAACGGCAAACGCTACATAAAAAATAAAATACAGTTGTGTGTTTTAACGACATGTATGTTTTCGTGTAATACGTTCTTTTGGTCTAACTCTCACGGTTTAACCGTTAACTAAATGTAAATATCTTTAATGTAGGGTATTTAATCAAAAGGATTAAAGTCATTTTTTGAGTAAAATAACATTTCCAAAACATTTTCCATTTAAGGGGTAGTTAAAAGTGAGAACATTTTCTTGGACCGCGCGAGCGGACCTTTTTCCAAAAATGTTTTTTTTTTGGATTCAGGAGACCTCAGGACATATATTTCTGCGTAATCTCGACATTGAATTTTTCGGTGGAATGCAAGAGAAGAAGAATTATCTGTGAATTGGAAGGAAAGTCTGGGTAGACCTCGTAGGACTGGTTCAAGTGGTACGTCTGAGTATGAGTACTAGTGCATACTCAACCATAAAACTCGGAGCAATTTGGAAGGGGAGCATGGTAGACAATACATCACTGGGATAAGGTCATACCATAATACTTGCGTCCTACCACTTCATTTACATCACCTGATTCAGTGTAACGGCTTACCCTCAATGTTGAGCCGTATTACATATTGCAGCTAAAGTCCTTCGACTCGCGAGTTACTCGTTGCTCTTGACGCGCACACAAGCTGCAACAGCTGTCGTAAGAGGTGGATGGATGTGATCATAACACCTAATCCTTGAAAAAACGAATTCGTACACATAGACGAGGTTTGTTCAAAAGTTTTAGAAACATATTCTTGATGCAGTTTCCATTAAAACGCTAAAGCTTATTATTTTTCACCGTGTTTTCTCTACTTATACACTTTGAGGTACACCATGGGAAACAGTAAAATTAATTCATGGAATAGATTAGTCCACAAAAACAAGAGCTTGGAGCAGTTTAATTTCTGGCGCGTTTACAATAATATACATCATTATACTTGTATTATTGTGTGTAAAGTCTTCTTGTATCCCAAACACCTCTGAGTTAAACAACGTCTAACATTAAAAGAATCACATTATATAACGCACTTCAAAGCACCCAAAGAGCTTCATCACTCAGTATCTTATTGAGGTGATAACCTCTGCTGTATCTGTACCTCATGATTGCCGAAATTTGAGAATGAAAATTAACGACCATTCCGCCATTAATACTAATACCACATTAAATAAATAAACTCAGGGTACGGAAATTCTTCTATTAAGACGCAAAAGGTTAGAAGAACAGAACATGAATTATCTACAAAGGTATTGTGATCAAATAACTCAGGCTAGTTTGACGAGGATGAAAACACCGACGCAGAGTAATGCTGCATTCACAATGAGATGCAAGACGCAAGGAGATACCATTACAATGTAATCGTAGGCGCAACGCAAGAAGTTGCCACGGGTTTCTAGATCCGCAAGTTACATGTGGATATATTCCAAGCGCTCTGCAAGTTACAAACTGAATAACATAACCAACAATACCACATAAGAAAATTCACTCAATCTTTTACAAATAAATATGTTATAAAATTACATACTAACAACTGACGTCACAATAATTGCTCATTCAAAATTATTGAAAATAGTACAAGCATAGAGACTTCAGAAAGTGATAGAGCTACACATTTAATGAACTAAGAATTATCTCTCTGAGTTTTAGATTTATGAGAACCAAGAATTCTAAATATATATGATAGTTAACTCCATTAAATTAAAGAAGGATTCGCAAGGATATTGTCATAACCTCTTGAGGGAAATTAGAAATGGCGTGGCACTGCACGGCCAAATAGAAGACCGTGCATGTCTAAACGAAGTGCATGTACAGCAGGCCCTTAAAATGTTGCTGTGTGATTGTTTGTTATTTAATTCATAGGCAATGCATAGAGAAAAGAAGCAAAATTCCTCCTCTTTGCATGCAACGCAAGGATGAAGTTTGGAGTTTGCAAACGCTTGCATTGCGTTGCGTCTTGCATGTTTCTATATGAATGCTTACATTAAATAATATGAGTCCAACTCCTTACGTTGCGTCTGCGCTTGCATTTCATTGTGAATTTAGCATTATTTTATGACAGAGAGGTTGTAGCTGATGATCATAGTTAACAATGATGGCGCAATGCTGCATGTATTACATTAAACTCATAAGTATTAAAGGGTTACCAAGAAAACACACATGTGTCTATAGCTCATAAAACAGAGAAAAATAGGGCTACGTTTTAGGATGCTAATAATTGTGTTTTCTTTTAATGATAAAATATTTTACTCAAAACACCACATTTGTTCTTTTTAGTTTCTCTACCTTGTATTGCAATGGAGAAGTGTTGTATTTCAACGAAATAGTTTGTCGAGATGTCAACGGAAATATGTGTTTTGAGGTTCCATGCACCCAAAAGGCAAATGCGTGTCTCAAAAAGTAAATGTCGGTTAAACAGCAAACTTAGAATTTAAGTTATCCATCTTCCAAGGATACAACACGAAACGTTAAAAAAATTAAGGACCCAGACAGCTCTTTAGATGGAAAATACTTCTAAAATTCAAATTTACTCCAAACTAAATTAAAGTACCATATACTTTCATGACAAATGAAAGGTGTTCTCTGCATATCTCTGAACTCCTCTTCATTTTGACTGACTGAAGAATTGAATATCGGTAAACCGTAACATTCAGACAAAATCTCACTATTTAACTCAACGAAACGTACATACATTTCGTTAAACCACACAGTTTTCGTAAAATGTTTTTAAATTCTGTAGCTTTAAGTATATCTTAATATTTATTGTTATTCGTTTGTATTTCAAAATAATTAATATTTTTTCAACTTTTCTGTACTTTTCTGTTTTTGGCGATGCAAAGAAAACTGAATGTAAAACCCTCTTAAAAGATTTCACCATCGCTTAAAGTCTACTGAATTTTCCATTATTCCATTGTATCGACACATATTCAAATATATGGAATAACACAATTTTGAAAACTCTTTGTATCTATTAACATGAATTATGAAGCACACAGAATTATGAAGATGTAAGAATAGTGTGTACAAAGTGGGTAGAAAAGTCATCTGCGAGAAACACTTCGAGCTTTTCAAGTATAATACCGACATATAAAGATCTGATGTGTTCCATTCACATGGCTTTCTCTACACGTTCTGCAAAATATTGTTACAAAAGAGTTATCTTTTATCAACATCATGCTAATCGAGATAAACAGAAATTGGTTCCTTGTGATCAGAAGGAAAATATGGGAATACCTTAGGTTAATGCGATATAAAATCTTATAAAAGCTGGCGGCTATGTAAAATATTGAAGTTCGGTTCATTTTGCAAAGAGAAATTACAGAAAAAGTAACCCCGTTTGACAAAATTTGCATAGGTTAAAATTGAATATCTTGAAAATAAACTTTACAACAAACCTGCATGACATAAGTTGTATGTTTCAACGAGATCTACATTTTTATGTAGTAAGTTTTTCCCTATTTCCTGCAGTTTACTAGTTGTGCAAAATTCAGTGAAATTCTTTCAGAAGGAACAGGTCTTCAGAATCTACTCCCAGAAAATTCGAGATATACATTTCATTTGTGATGTAAATATCTATAATATACGGTGTTTTAATTAAAATCGTTAGAGCCATTTTTTACAAAAACAAATTTTCCAAATTTTTTCCCATTTAAAGCGTAGTCTGGGGGAGGAAATTTTCTTAAACATCTTCGTGTCACAATTTTGGAAGATACTAAACTTAAATGCCAAGTTTGGTATTTAACGGTCTTTTAGTTTTTGATCTACGCTTTTCTCAGACACATACACGCTCACGCGCGCGCAGGGCTTTTTGTTAAAATGATTTTTTAAATCTCAAAGCATATATTTCCGGTGAAATCTAGGTTTCGAATTTTTGGATGGAATACTATACCTTCCCTATACATATGCACATAGTAGTATGTTTAGAGAAAGTAAAAATTAATATTATAATTTATAATTATTTGTTCTATGCTTAGTTGGTTTCACTAAGTGTTTGGTAATATTAACTTTAGGTGTATACATAAACGTATTAAATATCTTGTTTTTTACCTCAAGTATTATGGAACTGACTAGCCTCAGCTATTTCAGTCTTATTAAATGCTTTGAATATATTATCATCAACAATTTATAAAGATAACGCCCATAAGAATTTCAAATTGTTTTAAAAACTTTCACTCTCACTTTTAATACCAGAAAATTTGTTTATTATGATACTTGTTTTCACAATTTACAATGCATGTAACAAAATATATTCGAGATTTAAACATTCGCTCACGAATTACTTAAGACTTAAGGCACGTTTATCGATAGGCAGCTTGTAAGGAAACTATATTTCGCAAGCGATAAGCGTCATTAAATTTCCAAGCGATTTATGTTTATGCAAAGAAAGAAGTGTGCATTGAACAGGAAGAAGGATTGTGACAAGAATGACTCAAATGATTCATGTAAGTGTATATATGAATGCGCGATAAATTCTTAATGTTATTTTAAGGTTAAAAATGAAATATATAAATCAAGGCGTCCCAGTACCCCTAAGATGAGTAAGAAACAGCTTTAATATTCGTAAAATATGTGTAGTTTAAATAAAATACATGTATTTTACATAAAGCAATTTATGGTGTATTTACAATTTCGTATGACAGTAATATCTTGCATTTGTTATTTGGTTTCTCTCTAGATTACGATGTATATATTAAGCAAATATAAATAAGCACGGTTAAATAAAATAATACATAATAATTTTCTCAAGATTTTTTTATCGGATGTATTATGCTACTCAAACTAGCTTCAATTGTTTCAGTTTTATTAAATGCCTAGACTATATTATCATCATCAGTTTATAAAGATAAACTTAAAACACCTATTAGAAGTTCAAATTGATGACCTTCCGATGTTAGTTTATTCGTACCCCAAATGGCAGTAACTTTAGCATAAATAGTTTATTGGATGGTTGGAAGAAGAGAAGGGCTTCTGAAACTTGCGGTCTACTACTTATAGGGCCACTATACTATAGGGCGCTATTTATATTTTGAACCTTGGCAACACTGATTGCTGCAGATGCCATCTGGTGTTTCCACTGGAAAGTTTGACATTGTTGATCTTAACCTATTTCAGATATTTTGTCAATGTTGCAGCGAAAAGATGAGATTAACTGATGAAAGTGTTCGTCCGTTGATTTATTAAGATTTTCAAGGTGGATTATTAGAGTGAGAGTGCATTGATCAACTTACTATTACATTTGGCAGCGAAGCCACGTTTGCCACGTGAAACGCTTGTATAACGAGTTTAATCGTGGTCGCCGTTCGATCACTGATGGAATTCATGAAGGTCGTCCAAAATCAGTTGTTGTACCAAAAAACATTGATGCTGTGCAAAAAGTGATAGTGCAAAATCGTTATGTCACATTATTGTGAGATACAGACAACTTTAAGCATTAGTTCTCTCAGCATTTATAAAATATTGCTTTAGCCATGAAAAGGCTTGCTCTCGTTGGATCCCACATGATTTGACACAATCTGAAAAAGATGCTCGTGTCCATTGGTATACACAAATTCTGAATAAATACAATGGTGGGACTTCAAAAGAAGTACGAGTATATTAGATTGTAACAGGTGACGAATCATGGATCTACCGGAATGTAAACAGCAGTCGACTTTGCGGGTGTTTCAAGATGAACCAAAATCAACAAAAGTTGTTCGCACTCGAAGCACTTCGAAATGAATGATGGTTCTTTTTTTTTTTTCCTGAAAAACTGGGCACTTGGCAAGTGTCCTAGACGAACGGTCAATTACGAACGGTACACAGCCATTTGTTTGCCAGAAATCTTCAGTGAAATAAGATAAAACAAACGAGTGCCTCGGATCGTTCATCAACACAATGATCGTCTAACAACCGACTATTTGAACACTCAAAATATCGAATTAATGACTCATTGGCCGTGCAGTCCTAATTTGGTACCTAATAATAAATGTTTACTTCCAAACATCAAGAATAAAATGCATGGCCAACGAATTTCTCTGCAGAAGTTGTTGATGCGTACAAAAAACACGTTTATGAAGTGTCTCAAGCAGACTGGAAAAATGCTATGACAAATGTTTCAAACGCATGCAGAAGTGTATTGATCATAAGGGAAATACTTCGAGAAACAATAAAGCAATTTTCAATGACAAGCAACTTGGTATATACATAGTGTGTAGCGAAGATATTGCACTCCACCATTTTCAGAAAAAGGTCCATGTGTGTCCGTGAGTCTGTGATCACGAAAACTCAAAAACGAAAAGTCGTTAAAATACCAAATTTGGTATTTAAGTTTAGTATCTTTCAGGAATGCGACTCGAAGATTTTGAGAAAAATCCCCCCACCCCAAAGTACCCCTTACAAGGAACTCCTTTCAAAAATTTTTATTTCTCAAAAATGATTTTAACAATTTTGATTAAAATTTCATATTTTAAAAATATGTACCCAACAAATAAAATGTATATCTTGAATTTTCTGTGAATAGCATCTGTAGACTACTTTATTCTGGATGAATTTTACGGAATTTTGCATAACTGCTAAACCGTAAGAGATGGACAAAATCTTACCAAATAAAAAATGTAGAGCATGTTAAAACACACAATTTATGTTATGTACGATTTTTCGTGGAGTTCAGCGTTTTCGAGATATTCCTTGCTTTTCGTTTCAGCTTTAAAAACACTTTTCTCATACAGAAATTTATCAACTCCTGTTCCATATAAACAAAGGAACTTCGTCACAGAGCAACCAGCTTTCGATTTTCACTTTAACATATGGCACTTCCTTGTTTCACTGCTATTTCTGCTAATTTTTACTTTCTCTATACGCACTATGTACATAGTGTATAGAGAAGGTATTGCACTCCACCCAAAAAATCGATATCGAGATTTCACTGGAAATATATGTTTTAGGGTCCCCTGTATCCAAAAAAAATATGATGTGTACCATTCACATGACTTTCTCTACATTTCTGCAACAAATTATTCTTAGAAGGCTTATACTTCTATTTACTTCATGCTCATCAGAAAAAAATTAGCAGAAATAGTCTTATTACTTGCTTACATGAAAGTAGAAGCGAAATAACAGAGTACCATAAGTTAATGTCATAGTCAAAAGCTGGTTGCAATGTCACTGAGGTTCCTTTCTTTGTATGCATAGCAGTTGACAAATTCCTGTATAAGAAAGGTATAAGTTTTTCAAAGCAAAATCAAAAATAAGGAATGTCTCAGAAAGGATGAACTCCACGAAAAAAATGTATATAACATACATTGAGTGTTTTAACGTGTTCTACATTTTTCATGCACTAAGTTTTTGTCCATTTCTTACGGTTTATTAGTTATTCAAAATTCAGTAAAATTCATACAGAATAAACTATTGTTCAGAGGCTATTCCCAGAAATTTCAAGATATACAGTTTATTTGTCAGGTAAATATCTTTAATATAGGAAATTTTAAACAAAACTGTTAGAGCCATTTTTGAGAAAATCAAACTTTTCGAAAAATGTTCCATGTAAAGGTAGTTGGGCAGGGATTTTTCTCAAAATGTTGGTGCCGCATCCCTGGAAGATATTAAACTTAAATACCAAGTTTGGCATTTTACCTACTTTTCGTTTTTGAGTTATCGTGTTCACAGAAAAACGGACACACGGACACACACACACACGGACCTTTTTCCGAAAATGCTTTTTTTAGATAAAGGGGACCCTAAAACATATATACACTATGCACATAGTGCGTGTAGAGAAAGTAAAAACATTATACTGTATAGAGAAGGTATTGCACTCCACCCAAAAATTCGATACCGAGATTTCACCGGAAATATATGTTTTCGGGTCCCTTATATATAAAAAAGAACATTTTCACAAAAAGGCCGTGTGTGCCCGTGTGTCCGTGTGTCTGTGAATACGATAACTCAAAAACGAAAAGTTAATAGAATAACAAACTTGGTATTTCAGTTTAGTATCTTCCAGGAATCAGACACGAGTGTTTTGAGAAAAATCCACCCATCCCAAACTACCCTTTACATGGAACTTTTTTGAAAATATTGATTTTTGCAAACATGGCTCTAACAATTTTGATTAAAATATGATATATTAAAGATATTTACCTGAAAAATAAAATGTATATGTTGAATTTTCTGGGAATAGCATCTGAAGACTACTTTATTCTGGACGAATTTTACGGAATTTTGCATAACTGCTAAACCGTTAGACTTAGATAAAAACTTACTGCTCAAGAAATGTAGAGCACGTTAAAACACAATTTATGTTGTATACATTTATTTCGTGGAGTTGATCGTTTTTGAGATATTCGTTGTTTTTGGTTTCAGGTATGAAAAACTTACTTTTCTCATATAGGAATTTGTCAACTCCTGTCCATATAAACAAAGGAATTCCAGTTACATAGCAACCAGATTTTGACTATCACTTTAACCTATGGTACTCCCTTATTTCGCTTCTACTTACAAGGAAACAAGTAATAAGACTATTTCAGCTAATTTGTTCTCGAGTAGCATGAAGTAAATAGAAGCATAAGCTTTTTAACAATAATTTGTTACAGAGATGTAGAGAAAGTCATGTGAGTGGTACACATCAAACTTTTAAAAAAATATCCGTGTATGTGTGTGTGTGTGTGTGTGTGTGTGTGTGTGTGTGTCCGTGTGTCTTTGAACACGATAACTCAAAAACGAAAAGTCGGTAAAATACCAAATTTGGTATTTCAGTTTAGTATCTTCCTGGGAAGGGACACGAGGATTTTGAAAAATAATTCCCCCACCCCAAACTACCCTTTACATGGAAAATTTTTGGAAAATTATGATTTTCTTAAAATGGCTCTAAAGATTTTAATTAAAGTATCATATATTAAAGATATTTACCTAACAAATTAAAATGTATACCTTCAATTTTCCGTGAATAGCCTAGGAAGCTTACTTTATTCTGAATGAAATTTACGGAATTTTGCATAGCTCCTAAACCGTAAGAGATAGATAAAAACTTACTACTCACGTTAAAACACATAATTTATGTTATATACATTTTTTCATGGAGTTAATCGTTTTTTAGATATTCCCTGTTTTATGTTTCAGCTTTAGAAAACAAACTTTTCTCATACAGAAATTTGTCAACTCCTGTCCACACAAACAAGGGAACTTCAGTCACATAGCAACCAGATTTTGACTATCACTTTAGCCTATGGTACTCCCATATTTCGCTTCTACTTTTAAGGAGGGAACATAAACTATTTCTTCTAATTTTCTCTCGATTAGCATGAAGTAAATAGAAGCATAAGCTTTTTAACAATAATATGTTGCAGATATATAAAGAAAAGCATGTGATGGAACACATGTTTAGAAAAATGTCCGTGTGTGTCCTGTGTGTCTGACTGCCTCTGTGTGTGTCTGTGCGTATGTGTGTGTGTGTGTGTGTGTCTGTGGGCAGCATATATCAAAAACGAAAAGTCCGTTAAAAAGCAAACTTGGTATTTAGGTTTGGTATCTTCCAAGGATGCGACACGAGGATTTTCAAGAAAATCCCCCCAATCCCAACTACCCATTACATGGAACTTTTTTCGAAAATTTTGATTTTATAAAAAATGGCCTTAACAATTTATATTAAAATATCATATATTAAAGATATTTACCTGACAAGTAAAATGTATATCTTGAATTTTCTGGGAATAGCCTCTGAAGACTACTTTATTCTGGATGAATTTTGCATAACTCCTAAACCGTAAGAGATGGACAAAACCACACAAAAAATGTGGAGCATGTTAAAGCACACAATTTATGTTATAAAAATTGTTTTCGTGCAGACGATCTTTTTGAGATATTCCTTATTTTTGGTTTCAGCTTTGAAAAACATATTTCACTCATACAGGAATTTGCCAACTCGTGTCCATACAAACGAACTTCAGTCACATAGCAACCAGCTTTTGGCTTTCTCTTTAACCTATAATACTCGCCTATTTCACTTCTACTTACAATAATGCAAGAAATAAGACTACTTCTGCTAATTTTTCTCGATTTGCATGAAATAAATAAAAGAATAAGCTTATTAACAATAATTTGTTACAGGGATATAGAGAAAATCATGTGAATGGAACACATCAGATTTTTCTCGAATAGGATGAAGTAAATAAAAGAATAAGCTTTTTAACAATAATTTGTCGCACAGATGTAGAGAAAGTCATGTGAATGGAACACATCAGATTTTTTATCATTAGGCTCTAAGTTTTTCTAAGTTTTCTAATAGCAGAGATGAAGATTAAATCAAGTATGTTTTTAAAAATTATCACTCCGAGAACCAAGTTTTGGCTGCTCTGCTGTAATATTAGGGTGAATATTTATATATTACTGTTTTACTGGAGAAAGTTTGTAATTTTGACGGTTTCTGGCGGGACTCTATAGTCAAACTGGTAGTTTTTTAACTGAACTCGTTGGCAACCCTGTACCTACTGCCTTCAGCAAAGTATAGCGCACATAATAGAATTGCTCGGATGGTAAAATTAATCTTATGTATTTAGAACACTAAAATTTAAAGCAATCACCTAATGAAGCCATCCTTTCCAATAGCTGATTATCAAATAATTCCACTTTTTATCCGACTGCCTCGAATGATAACGAAACCATCTCTGGCAAAACACGCTTTTCTTGCAGGCGATTCACATCCGCTATACTCTATGGCCTTTGATGTGTTGTAAAATGTAATAAAGTAGAAAGTCACAACAAAACTGGGATGAGAATTTTTGTTCCACTCACTGATTCCTATACGCTTTTAAAAGCATATCTTCTTTCATTGAATGCAGTTACACGACACATCAAAAGACTGCAATTACAATTGCCTATAAATCCATCCGGCGATCTTGACATTATGAGATGCAATGTCCGGGCGAGAAAGTGTTTTCTAACCTCTACTGGCACAAATGAATGTTTAAATTACAATAGTAAAATTCTTTGAGCTTCATTGATTTATTAGTGGGCGTCCCCAATCATCCTTAATTAGTGAGGTATTCCATTCACATGACTCTCTCTACATCACTGTAACAATTCATTGTTAAAAAGCATATTTTTCTATGTACTTTATAATAATCGAGGTAAACATTAGCAGACATTGTCTTGATTACTGGCTTCCTTGTAAGTAGAAGTAAAATAAGGGAATACACTTGGCTAAAACGATAGTCAAATCTTTAAAAGCTGGTTGCCATGTGCTTGATATCCCTTTCTATGCAGGGTAAAGACTTTGCAACTTTCCGTGAGAGAAAAGTTTAAGTAGTTTACATCTGAAACAAATAACAAGGAATATCTCAGAAATGGTCAATTCTAGAGAGAAAAACATGTTACATAAATTGTGTGTTTTAACGTGAGTTACAGTTTTTATGAAGTAAGTTAACTATTTCGGTTTACCAGTTATAGTAAATTCAACAAAATTCATTCAAAATAAAGAGGTCTTTAGAACTATTCCCACAAAGTTCAACATATACATTTTATTTGCCATATAAATGTCTTTAATACGGTATTTTAATCAAAATCGTTAGAGCCATTTTTGAGAAGATAAAAAATTTCGAAATTTCTTCTATGTAAAGAGTAGTTTGGGTTGGGGGGATTTTTCTCAAAATCTTCGTGTCACATCCCTGGAAAACACTAAACTTAAATATCAAGTTTAGTATTTTACCGACTTTTCGTTTTTGAACTATCGTGTTCACATACACGTGGACACACGCACATACCTTCTATTCTGAAAATGCTTTTTTTAGATACACTATGTACATAGCACCTGTAGAGAAAGTAAAAACGAAGTTACGTTAAGACAGCTGTGAGGTGGCGCATTTATTACTTTCTCTAGCCCCATATGTACAATGTACATAGGAATATAGAAGTATTGTAATGCACCCGAAAATTCGAAAATTCGATGTCGAGATTTCACCGGAAATATATGTTTTGAGATCCCCTGAATTCCAAAAAGCATTTTTAGAAAAAATTTCCGTGTATGTATGTGTGTGTGTGCGTCTTGGCAGTATAGCTCAAAAACGAAAAGACCGTTAAAAACCAAACTTGGTATTTAAGTTTGGTATCGTCCAAGAATGCGACACGAAGATTTTCAAGAAAGCCCCCCCTCGCCAAACTACCCTTTACATGGAAAAATTTCAAAAATTTTGAGTTTCTTAAAAATGACTCTAACATTTTGATTCAAATCTCTCATATCTAAGATATATACTTGCCAAACCAAGTTTATATCTTGAATTTTCTGGGTATAGCCTCAAAAGAAACGTTTATTCTATTGGTTTTTATTGAATTTTGCATATCTGGTAAACCGTAAGAGATAGACAAAAACTTAACACACAAAAAATGTAAGGCACGATAAAACACACAATTTATGTCATGTACATTTTTTTTCATGGAGTTGATCGGTTTTGAGATATTCCTTGTTATTGGTTTCAGATTTAAAAAACTTATACTTTTCTCATATAGGAATTTGTCAACTCCTATCCATACAAACAAAGGAGCTTTAGTCACATAGCAACCAACTTTTGACTATCATTTAACTTATGATACTGCCTTATCTCCCTTCTAGTTACAAGGAAACAAGTAATAAGACTATTTCTGCTAATTTTTTCTCGATTAGCATGAAGTAAATAGAAGCATAAGCTTTTTAACAATAGTTTGTTGCAGAGATGTAGAGAAAGTCATGTGAATGGAACATAACAGATTTTTTCTTTAGCAATTGTGTTAGCAACCTTATCATTTTGCAGAGGTGCAATGTGCTGGGAGTGGACTTAGATGTTGATAACGATGTAGACGTTGTAATCTCCTTTGAGAAATGTAAACATATCAGGTTATTTCAGAGTCACCAACAGGCTTCATTTTGTAGGCAGTAAGTAGTCTTGCTCTGTGTATATAGTGGGTAAACATTTAGGTATAACTAAATCTCCCTGGTTCATCAGAAACATTAAACTGCATCAAGAGTTTGGCATCCTGTCCATCAAACAATACATCAGATCTCTCTCTTGAAGATCTTCTACTCTAACTTACCTAGCGTTTGAGGAACTCTGGTGTACAAGTTGGGAGAAAGAAGGCGTCAACAGCCAAGACTAAAGAGAAAGTTACCTCATGACATTTTATTATCGAAATTGAACAAGACTGATTCAACCTAATTTGTAATAATTATACCATCTTTCTTCATGTTAATATTCTTAATAATACAGACTCATATTTCAACATCTAGTTTACAAACTCGTTAATATAATTTTTATTTGAATTTTGAATTTACCTGAAATTTGTATTTCTAAGCTTGTTATAAACCTCATAGTAGTCATTGTAATTTCTTTTAACCTCTATACTTTTCAGACAATGTACATATGTTAATGGTGTCATATGACCCATATCAATGTTATTTACTTGTTATTTTCCATTAAATTATTATAAATGACCTGTATAGCTTTTACTGGTCGATCAAGATAAATAATTAAAAAATTACAAAACAAAAAACAAAAACAAAAATCTGATGTGTTCCATTCACATGACTATCTCTCCGTAACAAATTATTGTTAGTAAGCTTATCTTTTATTTATTTCATGTTAATGGAGGAAAATTAGCAGAAATAGTCTTATTCCTTGCTTTATTGTAAATACAAGCGAAATAAGGGAGTACCATAGGTTAAAGTGAAAGCAAAAAGCTGGCTGCTATGTGACTGATGTTCCTTAGTGTGGACAGGAGACAAATTCCTGTATGAGTTCTAAGCTGAAACCAAGAAAAAGGAATATCTCAAAAACGATCAACTCCACGCAAAAAATGTATATAACATAAATTGTGTGTTTTAACGTGCTCTACATTTTTTGTGTGTTAAGTTTTTTTCCATCTCTTACGGTTTAGTAGTTATGTAAAGTTCATCCAGAATAAAGTAGTCTTCAGAGGCTATTCCCAGAAAATTCAAAATATACATTTTATTTGTCAGGTTATCTTTAATATATGCTATTTTAATCAAAATCGTTGGAGCCATATTTTAGAAAATCAAAATTTTCGAAAAAAGTTCCATGTAAAGGGTAGTTTGGTGTGTGGGATTTTTCTCAAAATCTTCGTGTTGCATCCCTGGAAGATACTAAACTTAAATACCAAGTTTTGTATTTTACCGACTTTTCGTTTTTGAGTTGTCGTGTTCACAGACACAGGGACACACTGACACACGGACACACAGACACACGGACACACACACACACGGACCTTTTTGTGAAAATGCTTTCTTTAGATAAAGGGGACTCTAAAACATATATTTCCGGTGAAATCTCGGTAAAGAATTTTTTGGTGGAGTGCATTATTCACTATGTACATAGTGCGTATAGAGAAAGTAAAAAAACGCGACAGCTGGGATTGTGTCTCATCCTCGTAAATTGCAGCCATACACTTGCCTTTGCAATCTCTAACATATGATCATTAATAAAAAAGATTTAGGTCCACTTTTAGGGACTCTTGGTGGAGGAGAGTAACAATTTACATGCTGAACCTCAATGAAATATATATTACAATTTCTTGAAAACTACACAAGCTACCATAACAACCTATTCTAATTCAGAAACCATAGTCAAAACTATAAGTGAGGTAAATAATTGCTTACTTTTTGATATTGCAATAACCTACAACATTTGCAAAAAAGTCACATTTTTACTTTCTCCATACGCACTATGTACATAGTGTATAGAGAAAGTATTGCGCTCCACCAAAAATTCGACAACGAGATTTCACCGGAAATATATGTTTTAGGGCCCCCAATATCCAAAAAAAGCATTTTCACAAAAAGGCCCGTGTGTGTGTGTGTGTGTGTGTGTGTGTGTGTGTGTGTGTGTGTCCGTGTGTCCGTGTGTCTGTGAACACGATAACTCAAAAACGAAAAGTCGGTAAAATACCAAACTTGGTATTTAAGTTTAGTATCTTCCAGGGATGCGACACGAAGATTTTGAGAAAAATCCCCCAACCCCCAACTACCCTTTTCATGGAACTTTTTTCGAAAATTTTGATTTTCTCAAAAATGGCTCTAACGATTTTGATTAAAATTTCGGATATTAAACACATTTACCTGACAAATGAAATGTATAACTTGAATTTTCTGGAAATAGCCTCTGAAGAGTAATTTATTCTGGATGAATTTTACTAAATTTTGAATGACTGCTAAACCGTAAAAGATGGACAAAAACTTACGCCACAAAAAATGTAGAGCACTTTAAAACACACAATTTATGTTATATACATTTTTTTTGTGGAGTTCGTCGTTTTTGTGACATTCCTTATTTTTGGTTTCTGCTATGAAAAACATATACTTTTCTCATACAGGACCTTTCAACTCCTATCCATATAAACAAAGGAACTTCATTGACATAGCAACCAGCATTTGACTATCACTTTGACCTACGCTTGTTCCTTATTTCGCTTCTACTTACAAGGAAGCGAGTATTAAGACTATTTCTGCTAATTTTTCTGATTAACATAAAGTAAATAGAAGTATAAGTTTTTTAAGAATAATTTGTTGCAGGGATATGGAGAAAGACATGTGAATGGTACACATCAGATTTTTTTACTTTCTCTTACGCACCATGTACATAGTGTATACAGAAGGTATTGCACTCCACCCAAAAATTCGATATCGAGATTTCACCAGAAATATATAATTTAGGGTCCCCAATATCCAAAAAAAGCATTTTCACAAAAAGGTCCGTGTGTGTGTCCGTGTGTCTGTGAACGCGATAACTCAAAAACGAAAAGTCGGTAAAATACCAAACTTGGTATTTAAGTTTAGTATCTTCCAGGGATGCGACACAAAGATTTTGAGAAAAATCCCCCACCCCCAACTACCCTTTATATGGAAATTTTTTCGAAAATTTTGATTTTCTCAACAATGGCTCTAACGATTTTGATTACCATTTCGTATATTAAAGATATTTACCTGACAAATAAAATGTATATCTTGAATTTTCTGGGAATCGCCTCTGAAGAGTAGTTTATTCTGGATGCATTTTACTGAATTTTGAATAACTGCTAAACCGTAAGAGATGGACAAAAACTTAGTATACAAAAAATGTAGAGCACATTAACGTACACAATTTATGTTATATGTATACATTTTTTTCGTGGAGTTCGTCGTTTTTGTGACATTCCTTATTTTTGGTTTCTGCCATGAAAAACGCATACTTTTCGCATACAGGAACTTATCAAAGGAACTTCATTGACATAGCAACCAGCTTTTGACTATCACTTTAACCTATGGTTGTCCCTTATTTCGCTTCTACTTACAAGGAAGTGACTAATAAGACTATTTCTGCTATTTTTTTCTGATTAGCATAAATTAAATGGAAGTATATGCTTTTTAAGAATAATTTGTTGCAGGGATATAGAGAAAGTCACGTGAATGGTACACATCATATTTTTTACTTTCTCTATAGGCATTATGTACATAGTGTATAGAGAATGTATTGCACTCCACCCAAAAATTCGATACCGAAATTTCACCGGAAATATATGTTTTAGGGTCCCCTTTATCTAAAAAAAGCATTTTCGGAAAAAGGTCCGTGTGTGTGTGTGTCCGTGTGTCTGTGAACACGATAACTCAAAAACGAAAAGTCGGTAAAATACCAAACTTAGTATTTAAGTTTAGTATCTTCCAGGGATGCGACACGAAGATATTGAGAAAAATCCCCCACCCCCAAATACCCTTTACATGGACATTTTTTCGAAAATTTTTATTTCCTCAAAAATGGCTCTAACGTTTTAAAATATCGTATATTAAAGATATTTACCTGACAAATGAAATGTATATCTTGAATTTTCTGGGAATAGCCTGAAGAGTAGTTTATTCTGGATTTTACTAAATTTTGAATAACTTCTAAACCGTAAGAGATGGACAAAAACTTACTACACAAAAATGTAGAGCACGTTAAATCACACAATTTATGTTATATACATTTTTTTCATGGAGTTCGTCGTTTTTGTGACATTCCTTATTTTTGGTTTCTGCTATGAAAAACTTGTACATGTCTCATACAGAAATTTGTCAACTGCTATCCATACAAACAAAGGAACTTCAGTGACATAGCAACCAGCTTTTGATTATCACTTTAACCTATGGTACTCCCTTATTTCTTCTCTACTTACAAGAAAGCAAGTAATATGGCTATTTCTGCTAATGTTTTACTGATTAGCATGAAGTTAATAGAAGAATAATTTGTTGCAGGGATATAGAGAAAGTAATGTGAATGGTACACATCAGATTTTTCTCGATTAGCATGAAATAAATGAAAGATAAGCTGATTAACAATAATAATTTACAGAGATATAGAGAAAGTCATGTGAATAGAACACATCAGATTTGTTCATAATGCTATGAAAAGTGTGCCAACATAAGGCAAATAGAAAAAAATCTGATGTGTTCCATTCACATGACTTTCTCTACATCTCTGTAACAAATTATTGTTAATACGCTTATTCTTCTATCTACTTCATGCTTATCCAGGTAAGTATTAGTAGAAACGGCTTTATTACTTAGTTCCTTTTAGGTAGAAGGGAAATATGGTGATACCCTAGTCTAAACCGACAGTCAAATGGTTTAAAATGTGGTTGCTATGGTATTGATACCTGATTCTTTGAGTGGCCAGGTGTTGATAGGTTCCTGTGTGAGAAAAGTAAAGGTATTTTAAATCTGAAATCAATAACAAGGAATCTCATAAAAACGGCCAACAACAAATCCCAAATGCAAATAACCTAAATTGTATGTTTTAAACAGCTCTAAAATTTTTGTATACTAAGTATTTGGCTTTCTCTTATGGTTTACCAGCTATGCAATGTCCAAAAAGATTCATTTTGAATAAAGATGTCTTCAGAGACTATTCCCAGAAATTTCAAGATATACATTTTGAGAAAATCAAAATTTTCGAAAATCATTCCATTTAAAGGGTAGTTGGGGGCTAGGGGACTTTCTTAAAAATGCTCGTGTCACATCCTTGGAATATACTAAACTTAAATAACAGGTTTGGTTTTTTACCGACTTTTCGTTTTTGAGTTATCGTGTTCAAGTAACACGGACACACGGACACACGCATACACACACACACACGCACACAAACCCATACAGACCTTTTCCAAAAATGCTTTTTTTGGACACAGGGGACCCTAAAACTTATATTTCCGTGCAATTTGACTTCACTTTAGCCTAGTATATTCTCTTATTTCCCTTTAGCTAGAAGTAAGCAAGTAAATCAGCCATTTCTGTTAATGTTAATGTCGATTACCACTAACTAGAGAAAAGAGTGAACTTTTGTAAGAATAAGTTGTCACAGAATAGCAAGAGAAAATCATGCGAATGGAACACATCAGATTTTCCTTGTAAAATTACCAATCCCAAAAAAATCATATGTGTTCTCTTCACATGACTTTCTCGACACCTCTACAATAAATTATTGTTAAAAAAGCTTATGCTGGATTTTACTTCATGCTAATCGAGCAAAAATTAGCAAAAACAGTCTTATTACTTGCTTTCATGCAAGGAGAATGGAAATATGGGAGTACCACAGGCTAAAGTATTAGCCAAAAGCTCGTCGCTATGTGGCTGAAGTTCCTTTATTCTATGGATAGAAGTTGACAAATTCCCGCATGATAAAAGTATAAGTTTTTTAAAGCTGAAACCAATAACAAGGAATATCTCAAAAACGATCCACTTCACACAAAAAAAAATGTATAGAACATAAATTGTGTGTTTAAACGTGCTGTACATTTTCTGTTAAATAAATTTTTTCCCATCTCTTCCGTTTGCCGGTTATACAAAATTCCGTAAAATTCATCCAGAATAAAGTAGTCTTCAGAGGCTATTCCCAGAAAATTCAAGATGTACATATTATTTGTCAGGTTAAATATATATAATATACGATACTTTAATCAAAATCGTAGAGCAGTTTTTGAGAAAATCTGCATTTTAGAATTTTTTTCCACGTAAAGGGTAGTTGGAGTGGGGGGAATTTCTTGAAAATCTTCGTGTCGCATCCTTTGAAGATACTGAAATTAAATGCCAAGTTTGGTATTTAACGGGCTTTTCGTTTTTGAGCTATGCTGTACACAGACACACATACATACACACACGCGCACGGACCTTTTTCCAAAAATATTTTTTTGGATTCAGGGGGAACCAAAACATGTATTTCCAGTGAAACCACGATATTGAATTTTTGGGTGTATTAAATACCTTCTCTATACACTATGTACATAGAACATGCAGAGAAACTAAAAAGAATTCCCCAACGCTCACACAGACCGAACCGCATCGAAACTTAAACGTAATATAAATGATTAATCCAGAATAATACCCTAATGGCTATAATGACGTAATTTCCTGCAATTGGATACTATAAATGAGGGGAAAAACTTATTGATTTACGACCTTGTTGTAAGAAAAACAAAATAGCAACATTTCCATAGTTAAAATTACAGTAGTGCGCTCTGGTGATGTAGGCAAGAAAAGTAACAAGAGATTATGCTAATCATTAAAAGCCTGGAATAGACAGAGACAAAGAAAGAATAAAGAGAGGTGGTGGGGGTGGAAGTTAACCACAGAATCATCTACGTCACTGGGTATGTATATAAAACCGAGTGTCAGCTGCAACACCACAACTTACTCCTCCAACGTAGTGAAGTAAATTGCATTGTGCAAGATGAAGGTGTTCCTCCTGCTGTCAGCGGTCCTCGCGGTGGCTCTCGCTGCTGAGGAGAAGTATACCACCAAGTACGACAACGTCAACCTGGATGAAATCTTGAAGAACGACAGGCTTCTCAAAGCCTATCACGAGTGCCTTATGAACAAGGGACCCTGCACCCCAGATGGCTCTGAGCTTAAGAGTGAGTATATCCAGCTCATGGCTTTTAGTTTCGTCTGCAGAATTCGTCTTATCCAAATGGGTTTATGATCTGACATTTACATTTGCACATTTTTCCATCGCGTGATTGAAATTTTATGTAGTATTTTTTTATTACTTTCTCTACACGTAGTATTTACGTAGTGTATACAGAAGGTATTGCATTCCACCCAAAATTCGTTACCGAGATTTCACAGGAAATACAAGCTTTGGGTCTCCCTGAATTTAAAAAAGCATTTTTAAAAAAAGGTCCATGTGTGTGTGTGCGTGTGTATGTGTCTCTGGACAGTATAACTCAAAAACGAAAAGGCCGTTGAATTCCAAACTTGGTATATATGTTTGGTATCTTCCAAGGATGCGAAAAGAAGATTTTCAAGAAAAATACCCCCACTTCCAACTACCTTTTACATGGAACTTTTTCGAAAATTTTGATTTTCTCAAAAATGGCTCTAACGATTTTGATTAAAATATCGTATAGTAAAGATACATACCTGGCAAATAAAATGTATATCTTGAATTTTCTAGAAATAGCTTCTGAAGACTTCTTTATTCTGGATGTATTTTATGAAATTTTGCATAATTGCTAAATGTAAGAGATGAAAAAAAAAAAAAAAACTTACTTAACAGAAAATGTATAGCACGTTAAAACACACAATTTATGTTATATACATTTTTTCGTGGAGTTGATCGTTTTTGAGATAGTCCTTGTTTTTGGTTTCAGCTTTGAAAAGCTTTACTTTTCTCATGCAGGAATTTCTCTAATCCTGTCTGTACAAACAAAGGAACTTCAGTCACATAGCAACCAACTTTTGACTATCACTTTAGCCTATGGTATTCCCTTATTTCGCTTCTACTTACAAGGAAGCAAGTAATAAGTTTATTTCCGCTAGAAGCATAAGCCTTTTAACAATAATTTGTTGCAGAGATGTAGAGAAAGTCATGTGAATGGAACACATCTGAGTTTTTCTTTCTCTATACGTACTATGTACATAGTGTATGTACATAGAAGGTATTGCATTGCACCCAAAAATTGGATACCGAGATATCTTCGGAAATATATATTTTGAGGTCACATGAGTCCAAAAAAAGCAATTTAAGAAAAAGTATATACGCCTGTGTATACGTGTGTGTCTGTCTGCCTGTGTACAGCATAGCTTGAAAACTAAAAGAACCGTTAAATACCAAACTTGATATTTACCTAAGTTTAGCATATTTTTCAAGGTTGCGACACGAAAATCTTCAAGAAAATAGTTTCCTACCCTTTACATGGAAATTTTTTGGAAAAAGATTTTTCTCAAAAATGGCTCTAACGATTTTGATTATACCGTAAAATATACATATTTAAATCACAAATAAAATGTATATCTTGAGTTTTCTAGGAATAGCTTTTGAAAACCGGTTCATTTTGGGTGAATTTTGCTCAATTTTGCATAACTAGTATACAGTAAGAAATAGTCAAAAACTTACTGCACAACAAATGGAGATCTCGTTAAAACTCACAATTTATGACATATGCATTTTTATCGCAGAGCTGGCCCATTCCAAGATAATCCTTGTTATTGGGTTCGGTTTAAATTACGTAACTGTTCTCAAGCAGAGTTACCTTTCCTTACTTCTCACTTTGGTTTACCTACTGCTGGCCTTGCAAAGCGAACCGAACTTCAATTATACGCATAGCGACCGGCTTTTAAAAGATATGACTATCGCTTTAGCCATATTTCCCTTCTGCTTACAAGGAAACAAATTGTAAAACCATTTCTACTAATGCTTATATCGATTAGCATGATGTAAGAGGATTTTCTTGCTTAACGGGTAGAGAAGGTTATGTGAATGGAAAACATCGGATTTTTAAATTATCTTACATATTTTTGTAATATTTAACTCAATTTTACATTTTAACGTTTCATAATAACAAGGAAACGTCTATTAATTAACACTTTATATTAAAGGAAATATCAACTCTAAAAGAAAGTGAACGGTGCCTAAAAGTAGATACCTCGTTTAATTTTAAATCATAACTTTATGTGTAGCCGTTCTGTCATAATATCGTGTGATATGTATAATACTGGACGTAACTATTAATTAATTTATTTGTTGATTTTAATGGCTCTATTGTCAATAATATTTCAAATTAATTATTTTTAGTGTGTTTTAAAATTGATATGTTCATCAAAACCTTTTAAATACCAGATTGTAAATAATAGTTTCTTCCTTTAACAAGTGAAACAATTGAAATTCCAAGCTCTTTGTTCGCCAGAAATAAACAAACGAAAAACGAGAAGAAAGATATCTTCCCGTTTGGGAAAAGTTTAAGTGGCTAAAATTGAAACCAATAATCCGGAATATCTCGAAAACGTTAACTCTATAAACATAATGTTTATGACACAAATTGTGTATTTTAATGAGATCTATATTTTTTGTGTAGTAAGTTTTTGTATATCTCTTACGGTTTCCAGTTATGCAAAAATCATCCAGAATGAAGAGATATTGAGAGGCAATTCCCAGAAAATTGAAAATATACATTTCGTTTTACATAAACATATCTTAAATATAAGGTATTTTAAACAAAATCATTAAAGCCATTTTTAGAAAATCAAAATTGTCTAAAAATGTTCCATGTAAAGGGTAGTTGGGGTGGGGGGATTTCCTTGAAAATTTTCGTGTTGCATCCTTGGAAGATACTGAACTTAAACAACAGGTTTGGTAGATAACGGACTTAACACATAGAGGAACATATAGTGACAGACAGATAGACACACACACATTGTATGGTGTTCAAGTCACATGACTTTTTTTATCTGTTATACAAACTATTCTGACTGCCTCCGTGGTCGAGTGGCCAGCGAGCTGACTTCTCACCCGAAGGTCCCGGCTTCAATTCCAGGCTGGGGCGGGGAATTTTTCTTTAACCAGAATTATTCCCTATACCCCACAGAGTCTGGAAGTATGTATGTGAGAGTGAATGTGTGTGTTTGAGGAAACTAAAATGATTTAAACCAAACGTAAAAGAACCTATAGATAGCGTATTGTTTCAAGTGCAAAGCCCCCGATATAACCTTAGATATTAAAGGGGGCTATATAAATGAAACAATAAAAAACAAACTATTCCCATGAAAGATCACTCTTTTATCTACACAATGCTAATCGAGATGAACATTACCAGAAACTGTAGATGATTTTAAAAAAAAGTGTGTACCATTACATTAAGGTAGAATTCTAACAATGCTTTATACTAACAGTAAGTTTTCAACAGAAAAAAAAAAACAAGCGCATTAAAATATTTAAAATACTTTTGTTTCCTGAGACATACACTTTCATATTTACAGCAGTTATAGTGCTACGCAATATTTTAAACGTCAGCAAAAATGTTTGCTATAAACGTTTGTGGTAGCATAGTTTATTTCTTTGTTATTATTATGATCGTTGAAAGGATTCAGCAATAATTTAATGTTGGACTAAAATTTCTTGAACTTAAAGTTAATAAATATTTTACCTTTCCTTGCCCTTTCAAAGCAGGACACCCATACAAGGTAGATTTTGTGAAGTTAGTAATATCATGATCTAATTGCATAACATTATTTTAATACCTCATTACTTTATGGGTATTATAACTAAAACTTCTGTTTTCTGTGATGCTAATTACACAGATTTAGAAAACAGTTCATTCTTTATAATTCATTTTATTTTTTGTTCTATTTATTTTCTCCTTTAACATTTAAGTCATATCAGCGCCTTTTCCTGTGAGCAAACCCTCATGACTATGATGTTCACTGTTTATTTCTGTATATATATTTTTACTTTCTCTACGCGTACTATGTACTTGGTGTAAAGAGAAGGTACTGTAATGCACTTAATAATTCAATACCGAGATCTCACCGAAAATACATGTTTTGGGTCCCCCTGAATCCAAAAAGAGCATTTTTAGAAAAAGGTCCGTGTGTGCATATGTGTGTCTGTGGACAGCATAGCTCAAAAATGAAAAGTCCGTTAAATACCAAACTTAGTATTTAAGTTCAGTATTTTCCAAACATGTGACACGACGATTTTCAATAAATTCCCCCCACCCCTAAATTACATGGAAAATTTTTCCAAAATTTTCATTTTCTGAAAAATGGCTCTAACGATTTTTATTAAAACATCGTATATTAAATATATTTACCTGACAAATAAAATATATATCTTGAATTTTCGGAATAGCCTCGGAAGACGTCTTTATTCTGGACGAATTCTACGGAATTTTGTATAACTGGCAAACCGTAAGAGATATACAGAAACTTACTCGACAGAAAATCTGGACGTCGCTAAAACACAGAATTTATGTTATACACATTTTTTTTTTTTTTGTGCAGTGGATCGTTTTTGAGATTCCTTATTATTGGTTTCAGCTTTAAAGAACTTGCACTTTTCTCATACGGGAATGTGTCAACTCCTGTCTATATAAACAAAGGAACTTCAGTCACATAGCTACCAGCTTTGACTAATACTTCAGCCTATGCTACTCCCTTATTTCCCTTCTACTTGCATGGAGGCAAGTAAAAAGGCTATTTCTGGTATTCCTTTCTCGATTAGCATGAAGTAAAAGGAAGCACAAGCTTTTTAGCAATAATTTGTTGTAGAGATGTAGAGAAAGTCATGTGAATGAAACACGTGAGATTTTTTTATTTACACATATATTGGCCTTCAGGCTTACAAGATTGGCCATCAGGGGAGAGAGAATGACTTAGAAAACAAACACAGCAAAACAGCAATAACCCCCATGCTCAGGGCGGGAATTTACACTTTGGTTTTTATCCTTAGTTTTCAAGTACCTTTTTACACTTCCAGGCTCTGGAGAAGATTGGGAATAATTTTGGCTGGAAAAAAGCTCCTAACACTCCAGCTAAGAATCGAACTCGAGACACCTGCACACAGTTTTTGTTAACCAGTTGCCATACCGACTGTGCTGCGAGGCTATTTTGATTTTATTTGTTTCTCTACTCGTACTGTATACAGGGCGACAAACAAGAACCGGACGTTTTAGAAATAATGTTAATTTTCAAGAAAAAATTATTTTATTTTTACCAAGTTAAAGAACAATTTCTACCATTTCATTTATCACAATTAGGTGTGAAAAATTATTTTATCAGGAGGCGACCATCCTTTTGAGTACAGGTTTCAAGTCGTTGCCAGAAAGCATTCATAGCTCTGCCTTACACCTCTTCTAAATGACAACTTCCAGCGTCATTATTATACGGGGTTTGTGGACATAGACACGTTTCTTTAACTATCCCCAGAGCAAAATCACAACAGGGTAAGTCCGAGGATCTTGGTGACCATGGAATGTCACCTAAACGCAAAACATGTTCCTCACAACTTCCATCAATGCTTTGGCGGTATGCACTGTGCCACCATTATGTTGGAAATAATCATTGTTCCGGTTTCGGTTGAAAAATTGTTCCAGCACCTGGACGTATTGTCCTGCGTTCATTGTAACTGTTTAACCGTTTCCTTCAAAACAATCTGATATGCTCTATTCACATGACTTTCTCTATCTCTCTGTAACAAATTATTTGATAGTATTATTCTTCTATCTACTTCATGCTAATCGAGATAAACATTAGCAGAAACGTTTTATTACTTAGTTCCTTATAGATAAAAGAGAAATAAGGGGATAGTCTAGGCTAAACCGACAGTCAAATACTTTAAAATGAGGTTGATATGGTATAGAAATCTGATTCTTTGCGTGTTCGTGTATGAGAAAAGTATTAAGTATTTTAAAACTGAAAACAATAACAAGATATATCTTAAATCAGCCAACTCCAGGAAAAAATGCATATACCTAACATAAACTGTGTGTTTTAACAAGCTCTACATTTTTGTGTAGTAAGTTGTTTTCTATCTTTTACGATTTATCAGTTATGCAAAATTCCGCAAAACTCATTCTGAATAAAAGATGACTTGAGAAGTTATTCCCAAAAAATTCAAGATATACGTTTTATTTGTCATATAAATATCTTTAATGTACGATATTTTAATCAAAATCGTTAGAGCCATTTTTGAGAAAATCAAAATTTTCAAAGATTTTTCCATATGTAGTTGGGTGTGGGGGTATTTTCTTGAAAATGTTCGTGTCCCATCCTTTGAGGATACTGAATTTAAATACCAAGTTTGGTACTTAACGGACTTTTCGTTTTTGAACTATGCTGTCCACAGACACACACGCACATACACTCGGAAATTTTTTTACAAATATTTTTTTTTTTTGATCCAGGAAGTCCCAAAACATGTATTTCCGGTGAAATCTCGGTATCGAAATTTTGGGTACAATAAATACCTTCTCTATATACTAAGTACATAGTAGTGTAGAGAAACTGAAAATATGGCCCAATTACTCCAAAGGGGGCAACAGCACAGCAAACTGTGACACGCTCAGAATGGAAGGGTGTTTTATCAATATTCTGAGATTGACTTTGGGCCCAGTAGCAGAAGCTTTGTTTGTTTACTGCACTATTCATCGTTCATCATCACTACTGCATTAGGGTACTCTGCCATAATCACTTGCATACGCACAACGAAGTCTTCTCGAGATGCATAGTCCGGTGGTTTGAGTTGCTGAACCACCAACATTTTGTGCATGGAAGCGTAAATCTAACCGTAAAATTCTTCTCACACTTTCACTGCTCAGCTGTAATTCACGCGCATGTTGATGTGCATATGCCTATGTTTTCAGGCCTTCTCACAGTTCGTGCATGGCCTGGTGATTTCTTCCTCGTGATGTTTCCTGTTGCTCTGTAGGACTTAACTCATCTCAGGATTGTATTCCGGCTTGGAACTGCGCCATTCCGACTAATATTGAAAAGGCGACGAAAGATTCGCTGTATTGGGATAACAGACCCGCCATTTAGCATATAGGCACCATGCGCGAACTCGTCGAGTTGCACGGTCCACTGCTCCACAACTACTGCAATACTGAGCAAAATGATACTCTCCCTTCCTTCTAACACTCCTAAGGGTCGAGTATAGTTCATTTAAAAAATGTCGGTTTCTTATGTATCAGCCTGTGTGTAGAGATAGTATTGTATTGCACTCAAAACTTCGATATCGAGATTTCACCGGAAATACATGTTTTGGGGACCCCATGTGTGTCTGTGGGAGGCACAGCTCAAAACGATAAATCCGTTAAATACTAACTTGATAATTTAAGTTCAGTAGCTTCCAAGGAAGTAACACAAAGATTTTTATGAATATTCAAAAATGGCTCTTACGATTTTGATCAAAATCTGATACATTTGAAATATCTTGAATTTTCTGGAAATAGCCCCTAAAAACTTTATTCTGGATGAATGCTTCTGAATTTTGCATAACTGGTAAAGCGTAAGAGATATAGAAAAACTTACTACACAAAACATTTGGATCGTAAAACACGTAATTTATGTCATGGAGTTGACCTTTTTTGAGATATTCCTTTTTATTGGTTTTAGTTTTAAAATATTTATACTTTTCTCGTACGGGAACTTGTCAACTCATGGCCACGCAAAGAAACGGACTTCAATCCCATAGCAACCGCATTTTAAAACATTTGACTGTTTGCTTAGCCTAGTGTATCCCCTTATTTCCTTTATATTGGAAACAAATGATAAGACTATTTTTACTTTCTCTACACGCTCTATGTGCATAGTGAATAGAGAAGGTATAGCACTCCACCCAAAACTTCGATACCGAGATTTCACCGGAAATATATGTTTTAGGGTCCTTTATATCCAAAAAAAAAAAAGCATTTTCACAAAAAGGTCCGTGTGTGTCTGTGTGTGTGTGTGTGTGTGTGTCCGTGAGTATGTGAACACGATAACTCAAAAACGAAAAGTCAGTAAAATACCAAATTTGGTATTTAAGTTTAGTATCTTCCAGGGATACGACACGATGGTTTTGAGAAAAATCCCCCACTCCAAACTACCCTTTACATGGAGCTTTTTTCGAAAATTTTGATTTTCGCAAAAATGGCTCTAACGATTTTGATTAAAATATCATATATTAAAGATACTTACCTGACAAACAAAACGTATATCTTGAATTTTCTGGGAATAGCCTCTGAAGACTACTTTATTCTGGACGAATTTAACGGAATTTTGCGTAACTGCTAAACCGTAAAAATTAGATAAGACTTTACTACACAAGAAATGTAGAGCACGTTAAAACACACAATTTATGTTATATACATTTTTTTCTTGGAGTTGATTGTTTTTGAGACATTCATTGTTTTTGGTTTCAGCAATGAAAAACTTACTTTTCTCATATAGGAATTTGTCAACTCCTGTCCACATAAACAAAGGAACTTCAGTCACATAGCAACCAGCTTTTGACTATCACTTTAACCTATGTTACTACCTTATTTTGCTTCTACTTACAAGGAAACAAATAATAAGACTATTTTTGCTAATTTGTTCTCGAGTAGCATGAAGTAAATAGAGGCATAAGCTTTTTAACAATAATTTGTTACAGAGATGTAGAGAAAGTCATGTGAATGGAATACATAATATTTTTACTCAGTTATTGTGTTCGATCCATTTATAAGCCGCCTTTAAATGAAAGATCCTATTGAAGGCATTTCCCTTTGAAACATATTGCCTATCAGCAGTGGTGTGAACTTGTTCAGTTAGTTTCTGTTTTTCTTCAGATTGTAACATTAAATCTGTGACACATACCTTTCATCCATACTCCATGTCTCTACGGAGTATAGAACACCCTAGAGCGTTCAGTCAGACCTGGGCCGCGTGTCCAGATAAAGAACTACTTCGACTATGTAAAGGAACTCCCCGTGGTCCGATTTCTGGTGTCCTGTGGTTTGATACACAAAAAGCCCATGTTGGTTGAAATATGCACCCCCTCCAGAATTACACACACACACACACAAACACACATACACACACAAGTACACACTAAGAAACAAACTTCTGCAACACGCAAATTTAAACATTCTAACGTTTAATATGATGCACTTATGCCGCCGGACTGGCAGCTTTACATAAATCACAATAAAACAGAATATTGTTTATTGGCACTCTGTAGCTGCTATGAGTCTCAGCGTCTCTTTCTTTATTGGGCTCGAAAAACCGTTTAATTTTGCTCAAAAGTCTCTTTATTACGCTTGAAGTAAATGTACGACACCGGACCTTCGCTTTTACTTCCCTTCCTAAGAAAAGCATGTTGAGTATTTCTGCACGTGAAAGAAAGAAGAACATCGTCCACAGCGGTTTTAACTTGAGACCTTGGGTAGCACAAGCTAGCATTGCACACAAACTAACACGCATGTAATGTTTGCAAATGGTTCAAAACCAAAAAACTTCAGTTTTTAAATCAAATTGCAACTAACTGCAAATTTTGGTTAACATAACTTTTATAATAAAATATGGAAAAGATTCCCTGCAGAAATAGTATAACAGTATAGTATAACAAATATTAAAATGTATTATCACTAAACAACATTTTATAAAAGATAATATATGTGAGAGAACTAATTTATTGTGTTTCTTTAAAACTTGCAAATATGAATCACTTAAAGTATTGTTTTCATAAGAAAATACTATGAATTCAAAGCTGTATGAAAATATATCGACTTTTTCCCACTTGGCACACTCTTAACAAGCAATTAATTGAAACTAAAAATACCTGACGCATACTTATTAACAGTCATAGCGACTCCGTGGCACAGCTCAGTGAGAGCCTTGGCCTGCCGCCCGGCCGCTGCGTCCCCCATCTCGGTCCACTACAGTCGTCATGGATGGGGTGAGACGTGTTCAGCTCTTCGAAATCTGTTCTATGTAAAGGGTAGTTTGTGGTAGGGGGATTATTCTCAGAATCTTCGTGTCGCATCCCTGGAAGATACTAAACCCAAGTACCAAATATGGAATTTACCAACTTTTTGTTGTTGAGATATCGTGATCACAGACACATGGATACACACACTTGGACCTTTTTCTGAACATACTTTTTACTTTCTCTACACGTCTATATACATAGTGTATAGTGAAGGTATTGCATTCCACCCAAAATTCGATACCGAAATTTCACCGGAAATACATGTTTTGGGTTCCCTGAATCCAAAAAGAAAGCATTTTTTGAAAAAGTCCGTGTGTGTGCGTGTGTGCCTGTATGTCTGTGTACAGCAAAGCTCAAAAACGAAAAGTCCGTTAAATACCAAACTTGGGATTAAGTTTAGTATGTTCCAGGGATGCGACACGAAGGTTTTTTAAGAAAATCCCCCACCCCATGGAACTTTTTTCAACATTTTTTTATTTTGTCAAAAATGGCTCTAACAATTTTGATCTTTACCTGACGTATATTAAAGATATTTACCTGACAAATAAAATGTTTATCTTGAATTATCTGGGAATAGCCTTTGAAGACTTCTTTATTCTGGATGAATTTTACGGATTTTTGCATAACTGCTAAATCCTAAGAGATGGGCAAATACTTACCACACAAAAAATGTAGAGCACGTTAAAACACACAATTTATGTAATACACATTTTTTTCGTGGAGTTGATCGTTTTTTAAATATTCCTTGTTTTTGGTTTCAGCTATGAAAAACGTATACTTTTCCATACAGGAATTTGTCAACTCCTGTCCATACAAACAAAGCAACTTCAGTCACATAGTAACCAGATTTTGACTATCACTTTAACCCTTATTTCGGTGCTACAAAATGAAATGGCGTTTTATTTATGGACGCTCTTTAACTACTGAGGTTCTCAGCGTCCCATTCTATACTGGGCGTGAAAGACCGCTTAATTTTGCTCAGAGGCCTCTATATCAGGCTTGAGGTTCTTTTACGTACCGTAAATCTAAGAAAGGAAGGCATGCTAAGGATTTTTACGTCTGAAAATATCCATCGTCCTCCGCCGGGTTTGAACCCGTGACCTTGGGTACAAGAAGTCAGCATGGTAACCATTACATCACGGAGGGTGACTTGCGGTGCTACTTACAAGAAGCAAGTAATAAGATTATTTCTGCTAATTTTTCCCGATTAACATGAAGTAAATAGAATCTTAAGGTTTTTAACAATAATTTGTTGCAGAGATGCAGAGAAGGTCATGTAAATGGAACACATCAGATTTTTTTGGATACAGGTGATCCTAAAACATGTATTTCCGGTGAAATCTCTGTACACTTTGAAGACAAAGCAGAAAACGTTTTTATTGACGCGTCACCTCTGTAAACGTGCTAATGCAAAATATGTTAAATAATTTAAATTTTAATCGCTACTCATAAATATACTTTGTTTATAGGTGTTATTCCTGATGCGCTCCAGACTGAATGCTCCAAATGTAACGAGAAACAGAGAGAGGGCACTGATAAGGTCATCAGATACTTGATTGAGAAGAAACCGGAGTTGTGGGCAGAGCTGCAAAAGAAGTATGATCCTCAGGGCATCTACTACAAGAAATATCAGAGTGAAGCCGAAAAGCGTAACATTAAGTTGCCAACTCTTTAGTGAGCAATATTTCACAACACTTCATCAGAAAATAACAACACTTGATTATAAGTTTCCTTCTATATTATCAGAAAAATTCAGCAATGTCTTAGAAAACAGACTATTACTGTGTTTACTAAATATTCATTTTCATGTTCTCATTATTGTTTCTTGAATAAATATTCATTGGCGTCACAAACTTTGTTTACAAGAATTAACCTGGATACATTTCCAAAAACTTCTGTACTGCATCTATTAATAAAATGTTGTATAGGGGAAACTGTTGCACTACAAAACGCTTTATTTCTTTGTAGATAGGTATGTTCCCCTTTTTTTCCTCTTCCTTTGGTCCCTTTCCGCTTTGTTGGTTTTACAGTAAGCTACATTAAATATATCCTCTTGGTTTATCTAGAAATACCAATATTTAAATATAAATGGTAATTTATATGGTTTTATGGTTTAATATGGTAAATACTCTCGTAAGGAGGCATTTATTTACGCAAAGATGTAGAATAAAGTAATCGGAAAGCTGATGTACCTTTTATTCATGTTAGTACATCCCTAAGATAGCGCCGGGTGCTGATTTGTTTATCTGTATAAGGTTCTTAGTTTTGTGCTCCGTAGAATTCTCTGATGCTTTTGCAGCCTTCCAAAAGAAAATAACTCAAATATGCACTGAATAGAATTAAGAGAAGGAAAAAAAAAATGTAAATTCAAAATAAGAAAGCTAAAAGTCTGATGTGCTCCATTCATATGACTTTCTCTACATCTGTGTAACAAATTATTTTTAAAAAGCTTAATCTTCAATTTTCACCATGAAATTGACATAAATATTAGCAGAAATTGTCCTTATTACTTGATTCCTTTTAAATAGAAGGCAAAAAATCTAATGAGTTCCATTCACATGATGTCCTCTAGCTGTTAGGCAAACAAACATTTTATTCAAAAATTATTCTTTTATTTACAACATGCTAATCAAGATAAGCATAAGCAAAATTAATCTTATTATTATCTTTCTTGTAAGTAGAAGGGAAATAATGAAACGTAAAAGCGATATTCTCATCCTTTAAAAGCCGGTCGCTACGTGGAGCAACTGAAATTCCAATCTCTTTGCTTGCCAAGAGTAAACAAACGAGAAACGAGAAGAGAGATGTATTTCCGTTCGAGCAGTTTTCAGCTAATCAGGCTAATAAATTTTGAACATGCATTTATGCTGTACAGTAGTTACGTGCTTTAAAATTTGGTTTATGTATCATACGTAGTTTTTGAGTTAGTAATTCTTAAATTAAAAATCTGGTGCTAAATTCAAATCGCTTCACACGTTGAAAATGATGAAAATTTTTATTTTTCAAAATATGCATTTAAGTATCAGAAACATAACTAACATGTGAATTTATTGCACCGCAATTAGATCTAGAAGTAAAAATATTAAATCAAGAAACAGACAAAAATTCAGTAAATTTTATAATACAATTGACTTTAAAAATCAATATGTAAAACAATATTAGAAATTTTAAAAAATCATATGACAGATATCCTTTTTTGCTAAAACTCTAAGAGAGCTTGAATAAAACTTGCATCGTGTGGAACATTTTGAATGACAAAAAATGTTGAAAAAGCTGTAAACGAGTAAATCAAGTTTTAAAGCACACAACATTTTCCCTCTAAGTTGCATACTAGTTGGTTTGCTAGTTATACAAAAATCACCCAATTCAGAGGCTATTGCCATAAAACATCTTAACATCTTAATCAAAATCGTTAGAGTCATTTTTGAGACATTCAAAAATTTCGAAAAATGTTCCATGTAAAGGTTAGTTAGGGGCTGGGGGTATTTTCTTGAAAATCTTCGTATCGCATCCTTGAAAGAGAGGTTTTCAACTTGAATATCAAGTTTTCGTTTTTGAAAATAGCCCACAGACACACATGTGGACATGTTTCTAAAAATTTTTTTTTTTTTTTTTGGAATTAACAGGTCTCAAAACATGTATTTCTGGTGAAATCTTGATATTGGATTTGAGTGCTTTGCAACACCTTCTCTATACACCAATGTACGTGTAGAGAAACTAAAAATTAACTTACGAACTGCAGTTTATCAAGCAAACTTTCCTGTCACGTGTAGTACTTACTGGTTCTAAAATCGCAGCACGATATGGACAAACGATGTGACTGAGCGGAATGCCACAACGTTGCATACTGTCTGTTCAGTGACGTTTTTGTTGGTGGATGAGGACAGGTAAGAGTTAAGGTAGTGGAAGGAGGCAATGTTTACTGAGGCACGCACCATACGAATTCAGCGTACTGTGTACTATAGTCGCCCAAGATATGAATGCTTCCGTGGGAAGAGGAATTAGCTGTTAAAGAACAACCAGAATTGGTTTTGTATAAAATTTCTCTTCTACTTTTGCTATACCCAAGATTTTTTTTCTTAGACTTCACCATTTGATTTCATATTTTTCATAACATCTTAATACTTTTTGACTATGTCCACTAAAATATGCAGCGCTGATTTAGATTATTAGTGGTGCACGTTATGTGCCATATGCGGGAGCATTTTAGTTCGTTGATTTTACGCCTCCCTTTGGGGTGCTTGTGTGCAGCGTAACTAAGTGTCACTTCCAATCAACTTCACTACACTCACGTACCTCTGGTACTGAAGCTCTTCTGGGATGGGTTGCCACGGCGTTGCTCAGTCTTGCACGAACATTGACTCTCCCAGGCATGGATTTGGCTAGTGGGAGGAGTTGTAGGAATGATCTTGTAATTGTTAAGAAAACACTTGTAACCTTTTACTGCTGTTTATTCTAAAGGAGTTTTGAAGACAAGCACCTGGGTATACATTTTTATACTGCTGACAAATGTTCTTTAACACTTACTCACAAGTACTTTCAATTACACTGTTTTAGTTGAGTACATGGCACAATTCACTTTCACAAAATCACGAGCCGACTGTTAAATAGGTGAGCGATGTTACTTTACTTCACATACAGTTTCTTATTATAATAAACTTACTTCGCGAACTTCTTAACGAACGACCTTGACTCACACACGGGCGAATTCTTAACATCCGACGACGTTGCGTCTCTCAGGGTGAATTCTTAGCAAAACGACCTCGATGTACCAAACCTTACTTCTTATATACAAAAAACGGTGTCACGGTGGCTTCTTTCTGATTGGTTGGAAGGTCCGCCAATATGACACCATCGTTACCCAAAAAACATTGCAAATCTCCCAGAATGCGTCATAATAATCACGCGATACCACGAAAATAAAAAAGAGGTCCCTTTGTGGGCTTTAAACGCTGGTTTCCCCTTATACCAAACTCGAACTTGAGTTTCACAAAAGAAGCAACTTCTCACCCCTCTATCCAGTCTGGCGTCATGATTGTGAGTAATTTTAAGTAAATAATTGTCTTCTTGGTTCCTATGCATACAACTTATTAAATATTAGCTTTCTTTACATATATATTTAGATAATTAATAAAATTGATTGTTGTTATTACTACGAGGCTAATTGGCGGTCTCAAATATAAATTCTGTAGTGAGAGAAATTTGCCATATGTTGATGCTTCTGTATAGGTTAAATGTTGTCTTACAATGTTTGTTAAGTCTCACAAACACAAACAATAAAACAAAACCGAAAGGGAAGAATGCATTCTAATTTGCACGCAAAGAGAAAGAGATAATAAATGAGCACAGCTGCCAATTATAGCCTATTACACTGGACAGAAAATTTTTGTTTCCGACATGAATTAAATCTCATTTTTCTAAAGGATTGCACTATGCTGAACACGAATATGACAACAAGAGTGCTATATTGAGTTTGGTTTGAGAATAATATTAAGGGAAAATTGGTCTAGTAATTTTTTTCTATGAAAATCTGTCTGACCAACAGATTGTAAAACAGATTCATGATCGCTTACCTTTACTAAACTTGCTTTCTCTTTGCTTCCCTCTCGTAGTCGAATTGAGGAGCATCTCTGATGACTATCCAGCAGTAAACATCAAGCATTCTTCCACTCCCCTTTCTCTGGTAACGGTTTTCCATCAATGATATTTGTTGTTAGAAACATTCGCATGTTCATCGTTTACTTCCCTACAGCATTCAAGGAAACAATTCACATGGGAGTATAAAAAGTGTAATTTAGGGACATGTTGCATCCAATTTTGTGATAAGATAACAGCAAATTTATAACAAGGTCTTTATAGTTTCCAGCTCGTTTTTCCCCCCAAAAGTTGTTTAGGACTTCTGTGAAAGAAAAGTTCATGCCTCTTCCTCAACATCATTTGAAATGTTTTCAAATATCTCATCTTGATGAAGTTGACAAATCTGTGGGCCAACAGAAACTCCTTCCTTTAATTTGACCTCACTAATTCTAGGAAATTTTGTAACTAGGTATTTCAATGTCAATCCATTTTAACACAGTTTTTAATGAGACCAAGATTTATATGTAGTGGAGGAATTAAAATGTTCCTAGATTCCAATAGTGGTTCACGTTTAACATTCATTTTTCCAGTTTTTTCCTTGACGTAAAGACAATTCCTTTTTTATGAAATGAGAGCTCTATCTCTACTGTCCCATTCACATATGAAACAGCAGTGTTTAGTGTAGCCAGGTTGGTCCAGTTAATATTGCAATTACTTTGAAATATGCACATATTTTTCAATATAATATATTGAATAAAGGAGGGTTTCAGGCTGCCATATGATTCCTTCATATACGCAGAATAACCAATAGGAATTGATGGCAACTGATTGCCATTATGGAATATTACAGAACAAGTTGACGGAACATCGGAAGTACAGTAAATGAAGAAACAGAGATGCTGCCTCCAAGAATATAGCAGCAGGAATTTGCAACCATATATTCCCTCTATCGCCTTGCCCCTCACTCCCCTCGAATCCTAAATATTGACAATGTCAAAAACACCGATGCACCCTCCTCCAAGTGCATTCATATTGTGGTCAAGTAGTACTGTTCCCAGTTAAAGTTTTATCTAAGAGTTAAGTTGTCCCAACTCCCTAGCTAAATGGCCACTGACCAGTGGTACATAATATCACACGCTGCAAGCGCCACCTGGAACCGAATGCCCGAGTGATTTCTTGGGGCTGCCATTCAAATAGTTTCTTGCCCCTTCAAGATCCACCGAACATTCCAAGTATCAACAAAAAACTTCTAGAAATGTATCCTCATATAAAATAAACACAGAGAGGCTTGTCAATTTGGAGGTACTTCACATTGAATTTTCTTAGCGATAATAGAGCTATTTTGAGGTTTCCAAACAATAATTTCATTTCATGAAGATCGTTTTAAACCAGATAAGTAGATGCTCATTATTTAGATCCAGTTCACATACACACATGCTAAACCAAATCTTATCTTGCGTATACCTCGACACGGGGACTTCTGTCGTTTGCTATGGCTCGCCATGGCCTCAGCTCGCCTCATGCTCATTTTAAACCCAATAAACTGATGTTCATTTATTTCGATACAGTTGATATACGCACACCAAAGCTAATCTTAAATTGGGAACATTTTGAAACAGTCTTCGCTGCGGCTCGCTACGACCTGACGGCTTCCGCTCGCCTCAAACTCATTTTAAAGCAAATAAGCAGCAAACTATTTTTGTTGTGTAGTTTAACGTCCTTTAGTTTAACGTCATATCGGACGATGAATGAAATTGGTGAAATGATGCTCAAATGATTTCGGGGTCCAAGGAGCTTAATGTTACTCGACATTCATCTTCTCAGGATAAGGGAAAACCCTGATAAAACCCATATCGGGGTAATATACCCTAAGCTTGTTCATTCTATCTTATCGGTCTCTTATATTAAACTGTATTAACTAATGCTAAAGTAATTCTCATGAAATTTTCTGGAAATCCCATCAATACTTTTCTAGTCTATTCAAGGTAATGGTATGTTTAAACCCCTGAAACTGGCGTGTACACACACAAACAGTAAAATATCTGTGTCCTGTGATTTACAGTGCAAAACGTTGCACTCATGTAATTTAATGGAATCATTCACATAGAGGCACACAAGGCACTGCGTAACGCAAGAGTTTGCAATCTCCAAAATTTATGCTTGGGTTGTGTACATAGAGAAAGTATTGTGCGTTTCTTTCTCCGTGTATTGCCAACTTATGAACCGCACACAATTTGCGATTTGAGATTTTACAACTGTGCAAGAATGGTTTTCTTTTGTTAGCCAGTGCCATGTTATGCCATTTTATGCTCTATTTATTTAGAAAGATAAGCTGATTTTAATTTTAGGTAGTATTGGTGATGTTATTCAATTTCAAATTAGTGTTATTCTATTTTCAAACTTTCACATGTAATTACGGATCTAGATGCCCGAGCCAACTGTTTGCTTTATATCTACAGCTGCATTATGAATGGTCCTTGCGCTTATGGTGGTGCGTTACATTAGGGCCACGTGCTGGTTGTGACTGGGCTCCGAATACTTAAACATTCGGCTTAACAATACGCAAAGCCCTCGGCTCTTCTGTTTTAATGTATTATGTGTGCTATATCTTGGATTTTTAGTGACAACACTGAGGTAAAAGGGGGAATGATTTAACTAGCATATTCTTAACAGAATAACCAAAGATAATAGGCACAGATAAATCAAATAAGTAGATGAGTGCTATTACGTATTATATTGCAGCAATTAGGATTACACTTTAAAATAATATAGGGAAACTGCTCCGTGGTGATCGACAAACATCTCATAAACTCCGTCTCACTACCCAACCCTGTGAAATAAACAACACTTTGTTTTTCTTCTTAACGTTTTGAGTATGAAGACGTTTTCAAATAATTTAGGATGATTTAATAGGTTTGCTTGGCAGTAAGTGCATACACAAACTAAATACAATTTTAATATTTAAGTCTTACTCTTAAGTGAACTTTTTCAAAAGTTTTAGAAATACATTCATGGTGCAGTTTCAATTAAAGTGCTAATACTATTTTCTCTACCACGCACAACGTGCATAGTAAGTATAGAAGATATTGCGTTCCAGGCAAACCTCTAAATCGAGATTTTACCGAATTACACATTTTAAAGACCTCTGAATAAGCAAAAAGGCATTTTTAGTAAACGGTCATTGTGTGAGTGTCTTTTAAAAGCTAGCAGAAAATTAAAAATCCGTTAAATACCAAACTTGGTAGTTATGTTCAGTACCCTTCAAAGATGCGATACAAACTTTGTTAATAAAATCCGCCCTCCCTAAACTATGATTTTCATAAAAAAATATTATAAAATTTATATTTTCATAAAAATGGATGTAACGATTTTGATTAACGCTCTTTTGTTTAAGTCTTTTTGGAAAAAATAAAATATACATTTTGAATCTTCAATGTATATCTTTTAAGTCTTCTTGCTTCTGAATGTGTTATACATAGTTGTTAAATCTTAAGAGATAAATCAAAAACTTACCACACAGAAAACTTAGAGCTGCTTAAACAGATAATTTACCTCAAACACTTTTTATGCAGTTAAAATTTCATAGGCATTGCTTTTTATTGGTTTCCTATCAAGCAAAGAGAAAGGCATTTCAAAACCATGAAATAGCCACCAGCTCTTTCAAAAATTTGACTATGGCTTCAGCCTAGATATTCCCCTATTGGGGCTTTATTTACAAGAAAATGCGTATTTATTTAAACCATTCATAATGTTTAATTCGATAAGCATAAATTAATCAGAAGAATAGGCTTTTTTAAAAACAGCTTGATGGAGAATAGCTACAAAAACTTGTGAGTGTAACCCATCAGATATTTTTCAACTTTTTTGACAATTTATGCTCTAACTCTACCCCTGGAGGCTTACCATAAGAAACCCAAGAACTGTCATCATGAAATATTTTATTCCATTCATAAAACCTCTTGAAACAATTTACTTCCTCAGGCATTTTCAATAGTATAAATTCAGTTGCATTGATATATGTGCATTATTTTTACTTTCTCTACACGTACTATGTACATAGTGTATAGAGAAGGTATTGTACTCCACCAAAAATTTGATAGCGAAATTTCACCGGAAATATATGTTTTAGGGTCCCCTGTTTCCAATAAAAGTATTTTCTGAAAAAGGTTCGAGTGTCCGTGTGTCCGTGTGTGTGTGAACACGATAACTCAAAAACGAAAGATTGGTAAAATACCAAACTTGGTATTTAAGTTAAGTATCTTCCAGGAATGCGACATGAAGGTTTTGAGAAAAATCCCCCTACCCCAAACTACCCTTAACATGGAACTTTTTTCGAATTTTTTTATTTTCTCAAAAATGGCTTTAACGATTTTGATTAAAATATCGTATATTAAAGACATAAAGATTTAAAATGTATATCTTGAATTTTCTGGGAATAGTCTCTGAAGACTATTTTATTCTGGGTGAATTTTCCGGAATTTTGCATAACTGCTAAACTGTAAGAGATAGACAAAAACTTACCACACAAAAAATATAGAGCACATTAAAACATGCAATTTATTTTGTATACATTTTTTTCGTGGAGTTGATCGTTTTTTAGATATTCCTTGTTTTTGGTTTCAGATTTGAAAACTTAACTTTTCTCATACAGGAATTTGTCAAAACAAATAAAGGAAATTCAGTCACATAGCAACCAGCTTTTGACTATCACTTTAACCTGTGATACTCCCTTATTTCGCTTCTACTTACAAGGAAGCAAGTATTAAGACAATATATGATAATTTTTTGTCGATTAGCATGAAATAAATAGAAGCGTAAGCTTTTTAACAATAATTTATTGCAGAGATGTAGAGAAAGTCATGTGAATGGAACACGTCAGATATTTTAAAGCTGAAACCAATAACATATGACATAACTTGTGTTATATCGTGACCTATATTTTCTGTGCAGGAAGTTTTTGTCTATCTCTTACGGTTTATCAGTTATGTAAAATTAGGGCTATGACCAGAAAATTCAAGATATACATTTTATTTGACATGTAAATATCTTAAATATAAGATATTTTCATCAAAATCGTTATTGCTAATTTTGAGAAAACCACAATTTTCGAAATTTTTTCCGTGTAAAGGGTAGTTAGGTGTGGAGGGATTTTCTTGAAAATCTTCGTGTCGCATCCTTGGAGGATAACAAAACTTAAATACCAAGTTCGGTATTTAACGGTATTTTCGTTCTTGAGTTATACTATCCACAGGCACGCACACACACAAACACACACACGAACCTTTTGTTCAAAACGCATTTTTTGTTTCAGGGGGACTCAAGGTTTGCAATGCACCCAAGACTTCGATACCGAGATTTCTCGGTAAATGCATGTATTGGGACCTCCTGAATAAAAATAATATTTTTTGGAAAAAGATCCGTGTGTGTGTGCGCGCGCGCGTGTGTGTGTCTGTGGATAGCATCTCAAAAACGAAAAGTCTGTTAAATACCAAACATGGTATTTAAGTTCAGTATCTTCCAAGGATACGACACGAACATTTTCAAGAAACTACCCTTTACATGGAAACATTTTCGAAAGTTTTGATTTTCTCAAAAAATGTCTCTAGCGATTTTATTTAAAATTTGGTATATTAAAGATATTTACCCGATAAATAAAATGTATAATAACTTGAATTTTCTGGGAACAGCCTCTGAGGACTACTTCATTCTGGATGTATTTTACGGAATTTCACATAACTAGCAACCCGTAAGAGATAGATAAAATCTTAGTTAGCAGAAATTTAGAGCTCTTTAAAACACATAATTTATGTTATACACATTTTTTTTCATGGAATGAATTTTTTTTTAGACATTCCTTGTTTTTAGTTTCAGCTTTAAAAAACTTATTCTTTTCTCATACAGGAATTTGTCAACTCCTGTCCATACAAACAAAGGAAATTAAGTCACATAGCAATCAGCGTTTGACTATCACTTTAACCTGTGGTACTCCCTTATTTCGCTTCTACTTACAAGGAAGCAAGTAATAAGACTCTTTCTGCTAATTTCTTCTCGACTAGAATGAAGTAATTAGAGGCATAAGCTTATTAACAATAATTTGTTGCAGGGATGCAGAGAAAGTCATGTGAATGGAACACATCAGATTTTTTTATTCCCAACACCTCAGCGTTAAACAAAGTCCCATACTAAAAGATTCAGAATCATGAAACGCACTTCAAAGCACTCAAACATCACTTAGTTTTTCGTTGAGGGGGCAAGCTCTGTTGTATCTGTACCTTACCAGAATTTAAGAATGAAAAGTACAAACTTGCAAAGGTAATACGATACTACAAAAAAATAAAGCCTACAATATGGAAATTCTTCTATAAAAGTGCAAAAAGGTGAGAAGAACAAAACAGGAATAATCTACAAAAGAATTCTGACCTAAATACTTGGGCTCTTGTTACTAGAATACCATAGCGCATGGTTTTGTTTTATGACAAAACACTGATGGCACAATGAATACTATGTTACCGCTAAACTCATGAATATTGAAGAGTTACTCAGAAAGCATACTGTGTCTACAGTGCATGAAACAGGATGTTAAGGTTTGTCTTTTTCTTTTACATATACAAGTTTGTTCTGTTTATTTTCTCTACTATGTATGAAGTTGGGAAAGTATTAAATAATGAAAAAAACTTATATGTGTTTCATTCACATGACTTTCTCTATATCTCTGCAAGAAATTATTGTTAAAAAGCTTATGCTTCTATTTACTTCATTCTAATCGAGAAAAAATTAACAGAAATAGTCTTATTGCTTGCTTCCTTGTAAGTAGAAGCAAAATAAGGGAGTACCATAGGTTAAAGTGATAGTCAAAAGCAGGTTGCTATAGGACTGAGGTTCCTTTGTATAGACAGGAGGCGACAAATTGGTGTATGATAAAAGTATACGTTTTTTTGTACAGCTGAAAACAAAAACAAGGAATATCTAATGTATAGATATAATATAAATTGTGTGTTTTGGCGTGATCTACATTGTTTGTGTGATAAGTTTCTGTCCATCTATTACGGTTTAGCTGTAATGCAAATTTCCGTAAAATTCATCCAGAAAAAGTAGTCTTCAGAGGTTATTCCCAGAAAATTCGAGATATACATATTATTTGTCAGGTAAACATCTTTAATATACGATATTTTAATCAAAATTGTTAGAGCCATTTTTGAGAAAATCAAAATTTTCGAAAAAAAATTTCATATAAAGAGTAGTTGGGGGTAGAGGGATTTTCTTGAAAATCTTCGTGTTGCATCCTTGGAAGATACCAAACCTAAATACCAAATTTGGATTTTAACGGTCTTGTCGTTTTTGAGCTACGCTGCCCACTGACATACACACATACACAGACACAGACAGACACACACGGACATTTTTTCTAAAAATGCTTTTTTTGGATTCAGGGTAAATGAAAGATATATCTTGAATTTTCTGCGAATAGCTTCTCAAGTCTTCTTGATTCTGAATGATTGAAGAATTGTATAACTGGCAAACCGCAAGAGGTTGCTACCCAACGATAAGTACACATATCTCGTTAATCCACAATTAATGTCAAATATGCTTTTTGTGCAGTTCAAATTGTTCCTTGCTATTGCCTTCATTTTAAAATAATCCATACTTTCCTCAACAAGTAATAAGACTGTGTCTGCTAATTTGTTCTCGAGTAGAAGGAAGTAAATAGAGGCATAAGCTTTCTAATAATAATTTGTTGCAGAGATGTAGAGAAGTCTCTATTGTTGTTTGCTTTCTTTTCACATATCTACCATGTACATACATAGTAGGTAGAGAAGGCAATCAACCCAAAATATATGTTTTGAGGCTAATAAATACAAAAAAAGTGCTTTTTTAAAAAATGGTACGTGTTTGTAAGCGTGTGTAAATGTATGTATTCTTTACATGGAACATTTTGAAAATAAAACGTTTATTTTCTCAAAAATGGCTCTAATGATTGTGATTAGAATTATATTATTAAAGGTAGAATATCACACACGTTCAACTGTTAGGCAGCTACTTCGAACAATAGCAAAACGATTCTCATCCACTATACTCCACGAGCTTTAAAGTGTAGTAAAATGTAATAAACCCATAACTATGAAGTCACAACAAAACAGGAATGAGAATATTTGTTCCATTCACTGGTACCTAATCGCTTTTAAAAGAGAGCATTATACTTTCTTTCTTTGGTGCACTTCCACCACACATCACAAGATTGCAATCGCTAATGCTTACAAATCCCTCCGCCGATCATGACACGCAATGTCCATGTGAGAAAATGTTTCAGTTTTCTCTCAGAAAATCCCGACAAAAGTTATGCTAAATTGTATCAGCAAAATCATATGAGTCTCACTGACATATTAGCCGGCTTGCCCAACCGAGCTTAATGAGACCTATTCCTGAAAATAGCCTGTGAAATATCTGAGCAATTTTTTTTTTTTACAATGTTGTTGGCAAAATCCTGTAGTGATGTATTTTTTGGGAATCTATGGCATGACTTTAGGTGTTAATTTTGATGGACATATTTTAAATGAAAATAATGTAAAAATAGCATACGTTTCAGTCTATTTCAAAATGGTAAATTTTCTTAATTATTATCTAAACGGATTCCATCACAAATGTTCACATCAATGTATTACGGTACCTTCTATCTTCAGTACTTGTAATATTCTTAACCCAAGTTTAATTTTAGAAGATTCATAGCTTCGATATACATTTTGTTCATTGTATTGCGTTATCATGGATGCTGTTTAAGATAACTGTAATTAAGTGAGTAACAACCAATCCGCAAGTTACTAAGCGAATTTATTTAACGACTATAGCAGCCCCATTAACGAATTTCATGGGCACGAGGGTCGGCTGATAAGTCCCAGGCCTCACACAGACCAGCTAGATGGTAGCATCGTATAGGTTAAGTCTAGACTAGATTGTATCTGTAGTTACAGGTCAATAGCTGGTTTGGTTTTCGGATGACAGCATTTTAAACAAGACAACTTTAGAGTTTTCACGAAAATAGAGGATCTGGAAAAACGAACAGTGATTAAATACTCCCATTTAAAAGGAACGCCTAAAGAAATCAAGAAGTAAATGGACAGTACATTGAAAGACTCTTCCCCTTCATAGTCAATGATTAAAAGGTGGGTTGCAGAGTTTAAATTGGGACGTATGAGTGCTATTGATAAGCGTCACTCTGGATGCCGTGCAGAAGTGACAACTCCAGAGATCGTTGAACAACATCATTGCTTAGTACTGAAAGACCGCAGATTAAAGTTGTTTGAGATAGCAGAGGCTGTAAACATATCAAAAGAACGTGCAAGTAATATTTTAAGTAATGCTTTGGGCTTTCACAAGGTCTGTGCAAATTGGGTGCCGCGTTTGTTGACACCTGATAAAAAGTTGCAAAGAAAAACTGTTTCTGTTAAGAATGTGGAGCTCTACCGTAAAAATGGCAATGAATTTTTGAGACGGCTTATTACCATTGATGAAACTTGGATATATCACTACACTCCAAATAGCGTATTGCGCCAGATGAACCAGCTCCAAAAAAGGCAAAGTCAATTCACAGCTAACAAGGTTATGGCGATTGTTTTCTGGGATGCACAGGGAATTATTTTTATTGATTACTTGGAAAAGGGTAAAAGTATCACTGGTGACTACTGCGCAAGCTTACTGCAACGTTTAAGTGATGAGGTGAAAAGAAAAAGACCTCATTTAGCAATAAAAAAGATCTTGTTTTATCACGACAAATCATGCTTCGTTCAGTCATGCAATGGAAAAAATGTGCGAATTAAAGTTCGAATTGCTTGAACATCCACCCTGTACGGCAGATCTAAAACCAAGTGACTACCACCTATTCCCAAACCTCAAAAAATTGCTTGGAGGACGAAGATTTCAAAGCAACGAGGAGATCATTGATGCGGTAAACAGCTATTTTGAGGACCTTGATAAATCACACTACAGAGATGGTTTAATTGTATTAGAACACCGATATAGCAAATGTATTAGCCTTTCTGGAGATCATGTTGGGAAATAAAGCAAAAAAAAAGAAAAAGAAAAAACAAAGAAACAAATAACAAATGTTTTCATTGAGAAGCCCGGAACTTATCAGCCGGCCCTAGTATATAAAATTAATTTGAAATAATTATACAATATTTGTGCTCAGTTTATGTAGCATTACTATGATTTGAGATTTTAAAATTATTTGTACACATATTACTACTGAGCACGGTGGCTCAAGGATTTCCTCTGGGACTGAAATTCGGGAGATCGTGGAATCGGTTTCCTTTCCCCGCGGCCGACCTGTCTGAGTTATCCGGATTTTTTCCGAGGAACTAGGCGAATTCTGGAGAGGTTTCTTCATTTTCCTGAACTTCCTCTCCTTTCATTTCATCTTCATTTCGTCCCAACCGCTCTCTTTCTAGGTTGTAAGTGTCGACGAGAACTGCGGCAAATGCACTATTTAGTGGAGGTGACCTCAAATACAATTTTTGGTGGTTAGTTGGCGTTACTGGTTGTCTGTGGACTCAGATGTTCTATCCGGGACTGAGACACGGGCTCTTGGCGGTCTCCGCGTCCAAATGACCGTTGAACTGTTAGCGGCCCTCCACGGCGGCTCTCTCCCTTTCCGGATGCCTGCCTCCTTCATGTTACATTCATCTCATCCTTCCTCCAGGGGTCTGACAGCAATAAACTGCAGTGTGGAGTATCCCTCCGTAAGGTTCACACACACTCACATGCTGTTGGTGAATATGTTTCTATTTACCAAATTAACATGATCCATGATTGCAGACGCTTTGAAGAAGAAGCAGTTTCAAGTTTATGAAGAAATGCAAGGAATTACACAAGATGGGTTCTCCAGAAGAATGGACATCTGTATCATTTTCTTACGAATCATCCGCTGAAACTCTTATCCGTGTAAATTTAGCCGACAAGCGACGATTTGGAATCGGTTTGTTCTGCTTCCGAGTGCTGGTGCAGCTTACCGTTTAGTTCGTTACTCTGAGGGATTTTGAAATGGTAGTAGCTATCCCATCGGTGATGCATTGAGGTGATCTAACTGGACAAGTTTCTAGCGACTAGTTCGCCGTCTTTATTTGATATGGACTGAGTGACCTACTATGCCACGTGCTCCGTAACCAAATTTAAGGGCGGAATTTCTATTTTACTTGGGTTAAATCTGTACATTAACCTCTTGTTTCTTGCAGTAGAAGCTCTAAAAATTTCAAACATTTGAAGTTATAATGACATAAGCATAGGTAAAATTACGGAAAAGAGTTAAAGGGGTTACGGGTTCGTGTCCCGGGCGCATGTTTTGGCTCTTAGGAATGGTGTGGAGATATGGGTGCCCTAGCTCAGGATTTTGCTAGCATGGAATCTCTTTTCAGGTGCGGCATCATTTAGTTCGGCCTTTTTCCACCGTCGAATACGCATTCCTCCTAAATTTTCTACTAATAAACTATTATTTCTTATTACTTTTGATGCGGTGATTTCGTCCGTACTCTGGTCTGTATAAGAATAAATATTTCCGTCACAACTAACGGCTATACCACGACCCAAGCGGATGTTTCGTGCCAAGTGCCCTACAACGTGTCACCTGACCAGCGAGAGCATTGTTTTCTCTTTTCCTGTTAGGTCTCCCTCAGGCAGTGTAATCTCACCCCTTCGGTTCAATATCCTACCCTCTTAACGGTACTGTCCTACCAGCTCGTGACAACTCGGCTACTTAGACGTGTTTGAAATCTTTGTTCCCTGCCCATTTTCAATGTCCACATTTGTGTCCTCTTGGTATAATTTATATTATTACCTATAATGTATATTTCTCTTTTGAACCAGTCTTAGCCCCGTGAGAATACATGCACTGTCTCAAGTCGCGTATTAATATTAGAAATTTAACTGCAAAACCATTTTGGTAGCGTCTCGTGGCGTTTTTAGGTGACTATTGGTTCTATACTTACATTAGTTTAAGTGAAGAGAAGCTTGGCAGAACTTAGACTGTGATAACATCAGTGGTGTACAATCAAGCATTATAATGTATTTCTAAATGCGGGGGGGAGTTTGATCATGTAATTGATACCTTTGTAATTAAGTAGTTGAATCAGATTTTGTTGAATTGTTAAAAGGTTGGTCAATTATAGAATGTTCCCATTAATATTATAATAAACCCTGTTCCGGTCCAGCTTCCTAATTAATTTTAAGCAACAAAATGTATTTGTACCAAATGGTTCAAGGCGCAGTGGTAAGCTTTGCCAGTGACAGGTGTACATCATCATTGCCTTTGCTCCGGTTGTAAATTCAGCTTATATAATTGCTCCTACAATTTAAAACGAAACATAAGCTCACAGCCAATTCATGTTCATCAAGAAAAGTGCACATACTATAAACCAACGATTCCTTGCTACAAACAAATATATAATTTAACATCCACTGAGATAGTAGGATTAATGTTTGCAGCAAGAGGCTCAATTCCATGCTTCTTTGTGGGCTTCTGCAGGAAATTCAAAATCATCTACAGTACTGTGCACGCCGCTATCATGGGCGACTTAAAAATAATCTGATTTGTTCCATTAACACGACCTTCTCTACATCTGCTAAACAAATTATTGTTTTAAAGCATATTCTTCTATCTAATTTCTGATAATTTACATAATCATTAGCAGAGTTTGTCTTAATTACTTGCTTCCTTGTAATTATAAGGGAAATAAGGGCATATAATAGACTAAAACGATAGTCAAATCTTTCATGCCATGTGGTTGAAATCCGTTTCTATGCAAAGTCAGGAGTTTACAACTTATCGCGTGAGAAAACTATTTTAAATCTGAAACAAATAACAAGGTGAGACCGTTAGTCGGCTTCTCTATAACAACCATTGTCATTTTATTAATTGTTTATCAGTTTATATTTAAAGACTGCTAATACTCAATTATTTCATGTATTTAAGAGTGTAAAAATTAGCTTTTAGCAAGAGCAGATCTGATTTGTTTACTCCAAACTTGGAAATTGGAAAGAGAAACTTCCTTTGTTAGGATGTACGCTGTTGTCAGAGCACGTACGAGTAGCGTTGAATGCAATAGAGAACCAAATGATTGTAAAGACCCTTTTAGTTTAGAGAAGATTCTTTTTCCATTGTGTAACACTTGTCACGTGGTCGTTGATGCATCCTGGATAGAAAATAATGCATTTTGGGTAATATCAACTCCAGGTTCGCGGTCTTTCCGACCAATCAGAAAGAAGCCGCCATGTCAGTAATTTTGCTATATAAGTAGAAGATTACACCACGTCGGGGTTGTCTTTTAGTTACATCGAGGCTGATGTACGCAGTTACATCGGGGCATTAAAGTTAAACATCACTGCTGACTCTCAGTACATATCGGCATTCAAGTTAAACATCGCAACACTCAGCAATACTTAGTTAATTATCGGCGCTCTTAGTGGTGAATAGTTAAAGTCAATTAAGCACATCTAGACTTAGTTAAATACAACTAAGTTAAAGAAACAAGATTATTAAGTAAAATACGTGTGCGTCATCGATTAAGGAAGTTTCTAGTGATTATTTGATTTAGCAGATTGTACAGCAAAGTGATTATCTCGCATCTTCTCTCGCAATTAATTGAAGTAAAAGTAATGTGTGTTTACCTAGCTTTATAATATCACTCCTCAAACTACCCTCATTCGCTACCACCCCGAGAGAGTCAAACTAGCATGCAGGCTGAGTTTAGCTGAGGCACCTCAACGCTAGTAGAGCTTCACAACAAAAGGTACGTAGATCTACTCATCTGGTAGCGGAGTGAATCTTGAAGCACCACCAACGTCATCGTACATCTGAGTGCGGGGCTAAATTGCTACATTGGTGCAACAACGAAAACGCTTCAAAGGAATATCTTAGAAATTGTCAATTTCAGGAAAAAACCTATATGATATAAATTGTGTTTTTTAACGTGGTCTACATTTTTTACTTTCTCTACACGTACTATGTACAAAGCGTGTAGAGAAGGTATTATATTCCACCCAAAAATTCGATACGAGATTTCACTGAAAATACATGTTTTGGTCCCCCTGAATCCAAAAAAAAAAGATTTTTGGAAAAAGGTCCGTGTGTGCATATGTGTGTCTGTGTGTGTCTGTGGAGAGCATATATCAAAAACGAAAATACTGTTAAATACCAAACTTAGTATTTAAGTTTGGTATCTTCCAAGAATGCAACACAAGAAAATTCCCCACCCCAACTACCTTTTAAATGGAACTTTCTTCGAAAATATAGATTTTATCAAAAATGGCTCTAACGATTTTGATTAAAATATCGTATATCATTACCTGACAAATAAAATGTGTATCTTGAATTTTCTGGGAATAGCCTCTGAGACTATTTTATCCTGGATACATTTTATGGAATTTTGTTTAACTGCCAAATCGTAAGAGATGGACAAAAAGTTACCACAAAAAATATAGATCACCTTAAAGCACACAATTTATGACATAAACACTTCTTTCGTGGAGTTGTTCGTTGTTTTTTTTTGTTGTTTTTTGTTTGTTTAGATATTCCTTGTTATTGGTTTCAGTTTTAAAAAAACTTTCTTTATTCATAAAGGAATTTACCTATGTTACCCACTTATTACGCTTTTATTTACAAGGAAGCATGTAATACGACTATATCTCCTAATTTTTCTCAATTAGCATTGTATAGTAGCAGATAAAGCTGAGCATTTTCTTAAAATATTTTTAGATGTTGTCGATAATGTTTTTCCTTTAACTCAGTGTAAACATAAACGGTCAAGTGAGCACAATAAATGGTATACAGATGAACTCAGGATTTTAAAACATAAATGTTCATATTATAATGATCTCTTTGAGTGTTTTGGGTTCTTTCAACTTAAACATACATACAATGAATTACAAATATGCTCTTAAAACAACTAAAATCAATTACTATTCCAATTTAATCAATAACAGTGAGAATAAATCTAAATGTATCTCATCAGTTGCATCCATGTTTTTAAATACCTGTTCCAAATATCACAATGTATTTTTTAATTTGTCTCCAGACTGTTTTAATTCATTTTTTTATTGATAAAGCTGAGGGTATTATTTATAATTTACCTCATGTTAATCATGATGCTTTTAACTTTTTGGATAAGTTGCCCAGAACAACGAGAACCTTCTGGTTCAGTCATGTTAGTGTTGAGCGTGTCTATCTTACCATTTTAAAACTTAACAACAATGCATGCCTGGATGTTTATGGCTTGAATTCAAAAATATTAAAAATGGTAGCGCAGTTTATTTGTGAACCTTTAACTGGTCTATTTAACTATTGTATTGATTCATGTGAATTTCCAGACATTTTTAAAATTGCCAAAGTAATTCCTATTTATTAAAAAGGGAGTTAGATCTGATTGCTCACACTATATGCCTATTAGTATATTGCCAATTATGTCAAAGGTTTTTAAATTATTTTAAATAAACAAATCACAGACTATTTTATGAAAATTCGTTATTTACCAATTGTCAATTTGGCTTCAGGTCTTTTGATGCTCTAATTGTATTTATGACAAAAATGTTTAAATGTCTTGATAAAGGTGATATGAGTCATAGTAGATTTTTCAACTTAAAAAAAGCTTTTGACACTTTATCTAATGAAATGTTGTTTAAGAAATTGGAATTTTATGGATTTGACAAGAACAGCTTGAATTTTATCAAATCTTATTTTTGTAATAGATATCAGTATGTTTATATAAATGGTAGTTATTCTGATTTTAAGTTAGTTAAGCATGATGTCCCACAGGGTTCTATGCTCGGCCCTTTATTTGTTATAATTTTTATTAATAAATATTTCAATATTCGAGATAATTGCCAAAAAACAAATTTGTATGTGGACGATTTGGCAGTATCTCTGTTAATGTTGATGCCAGTCTGCACGATAAACTTACTGAAAAAATTGATAAATGGTGCAAATACAATAGTCTTGCTCTCAATGAGAACAAAACAATTTACCTCGCTTTTAATATTAGTTGTCCTGCTTTTTCAACAGAAACAGTACAACATTTCTAGGCATTCATTTCGAAACTGGTCTAGGTTGGCTTTCACATATTAATTATATCACCAACAAAGTAGGATGAGGTATATCTATGTCATGTGTTTTAAAAAATCATGAGTGTTCGAATGCTTTATTATCAATTTATTATGGACGAATCCATAGACATTTGAGTTAAGGTATTTTATTTTGGGACATCCATGCTTTAGCTAAAAATATATTTTTATTGCAGAAAAAGACAATTCAAATTTTATGTGATGTAGCCCCCAGTGCTAATTGCAAACCTATTTGTTAAGTTGGTTGTTTTAACTTTGACTTCATTGTTTGTGTTCCACTGACTCTTATTTGCTAAGAAAAATAGTCATAAATTCAATCTGTTCCGAAATTCATCTTCATATACACCAGTACTAGTTCCAATATTTACATAAATAGATGTAAATATAGTAAGATACAAAATTCCTTTGAGACTGTCACTAAACCTATTTAACAAACTTAGTAACAGCACTAAAGCTCTCTCCATTGAATCTTTTAAGAGGTCAGTGAAGCGCACTTTGATTTTAAATCCATTTTATTGACTGGCTGAATTTTATGATACCGCCAATTGTTTTTGGTCTTACTTTTATTTGACGATGCTACACAATGTACTTTGTTCTGGCAAATAAATTTATCCATCCATCCATCCATACACCCACCCACCCATCCACCCATCCTTCATGCATCCATCCATCCATCCACCCATCCATCCACTCACCCATCCATCCAACCACCCATCCATCCAACCACCCATCCATCCAACCACCCATCCATACACCCACCCATCCACCCACCCATCCACCCACCCATCCACCCACCCATCCATCCATCCATCCACCCATCCATTCATCCATCCACCCACCCATCCACCCACCCATCCATCCATCCACCCATCCATTCATCCATCCATCCACCCACCCATCCATCCATCCATTCATCCACCCACCCATCCATCCATTCATCCATCCACCCACCCATCCATTCATCCATCCACCCACCCACCCATCCATCCATCCATCCACCCATCCATCCATTCACCCATCCATCCACCCACCCACCCATCCATCCATCCACCCACCCATCCATCCATCCATCCACCCACCCACACACCCACCCATCCATTCATCCATCCATCCACCCACCCATCCATCCATCCATTCATCCATCCATCCACCCACCCACACACCCACCCATCCATTCATCCATCCACCCACCCATCCATCCATCCACCCACCCACACACCCACCCATCCATTCATCCATCCACCCACCCACCCATCCATCCATCCACCCAACCACACACCCACCCATCCATTCATCCATCCACCCACCCACCCACCCATCCATCCATCCACCCATCCATCCATCCATCCACCCATCCATCCATCCACCCATCCATCCACCCACCCATCCATCCATCCACTCATCCACTCAACCATCCGTCCATCCACCCATCCACCCATCCATCCATTCACTCAACCATCCGTCCATCCACCCATCCATCCATCCATCCACTCATCCATCCATCCATCCATCCATCCCTTCATTTCTGTCGAAATGGTCTGTATGTTATCCAAGTTGTGAATTTACTAAGAACCATTTACAACAGAGTACCTTGCAGCTATTTAAAGCAAGTATATCTTGCTTTGTTTGAAAGTTTTTTTTTAGCTATTGACTGTTAGCATATGGGAACTATTGTAAATTAAACGATATTCTACTTTATAAAAGAAAGCCATCAGCATTTTGTGTCATACTTCTTACAATGCTCCATGTAGACCACTTTTTAAGCAACAGAAAATTCTAACAGTGTACAATTGCTATATATTGCAATTATTATTATATGTGTACAAGAATTTAAATGAATTTAAACTGAACATATATGAACACAAATTAAAATACCAGAAATGTTGACAACTTACATGTTCCATACACTAGACCTAAGAAAGTTAGGATAGTTATTTGATAACCAGCATCATAGCCTGCAATAAGCTTCCTGACCACATGAGACTATAATACAGTTTAAGGCTAAAGTTAAAACATAGTTGATGGACAATGTATTTTACAATTTGATAAGCAGCATCATAGCCTGCAATAAGCTTCCTGACCACATGAGAATATAATATAGTTTAAGGCTAAAGTTAAAACATAGTTGATGGACAATGTATTTGGATGATATTTTAATACTAAAATTGTTATATGGCTGCCTTTATACCTTACTTTGACCATGTCTATTGTACTGATGTTCCTAGTGACTGAACAAATGAATACCACTAAAAATAGTGATGTATAAGTTACATTAAATAAGCGATAGTGTTGAATAACATACATAAAATAAGCAATAGTATTGTATAAGTTACATAAAATAAGCAATAATTGGGCAACCCGGTCAGTAGTAGTTACTTTTGTTCCTTATGGAATTTTGGCCTATCAAGACCGCTTTGGCATTTAATCGCACAGAGAATAATCTTCGTATACATCATACTACGAGGTACGTCCAGAAAGTAAATTCCGTTTGGTAATAACATTAAATTGTGTACAGATACAGAATAATTATTTATTGCTGAAAGTTTGCAGGCATTTGTCATACCGTGGCACAAGTTTTTGTATATCTTCTTCATAGAAGTTTGCCGCCTGTTGCTCAGTAAGAATCTTTGGTACTCAACGTGAGCAAAGTTTACGAAATTTCAGTTTTTCGGTAACAATTTCATGAATTAGTGATCGTGAGCTTTGGGGAAATTCCATAGCGAGAGCACTAATTGTAAACTTGCGGTTTTCCTGGATCTTGTCATCAATCGCGTGAACCAGTTCTTCTGTAACCAAAGATGGACGCCCACTTGGTTCTTCATCGTCAACTTCACTATGTCCTTCATTGAACTGTCGGACCCATCTTCTCACCATTGAATCACTCATCGCATTTTGTCCGTAAACTTCGCAAATTTGCCGATAAGTTTCAATTGGTTTCATTTTCCTAGCATTCAGAAAACGAATCACAGATCTGATTTCACAAGCGGCGGGATTTTCAATCAACACCGACATTGTAAACAAGCACAACAAAGCGTATGCGGCTGACAGCGATCTCAAAATGGCGCACGTTTCTTCTCCTTGATGCAGAGCGTCTACCGCGCATGTGCGGAACTGCGATCGCAGCGCTGCAGAGTAGATAAATTGAAACGGAGCTTACTTTCTGGACGTACCTCGTATATTCAAATTATTCATGTCTAGCTTTGAGAAAAATATACACAACCATATTTTTATTGAAGGTTTATATATCAGTGAAACTTGGTAATTATCTATTTCATTTGGGATTAAGAAGATTAGAACATAGTTTTTTTTTTTTTTTTTTTTTTCATATTTGTGAATATTTATCGCGTTAGAGCATATTTTAAGTGTTAGTACATATTTGTGCATACTCTTGAGTTAAATCTATTCATACCAGCACTATGTTCGTCTTCGAAAATGGTTTTCGCATAAAATTATTTCCATGCATTCTTCGTTTTTGTATATAAATTTATTTTATTTGTTGTATGAGGTGTGAACTTCCAAGGATTTTACGAAGCTGTTAAATCGTCTTAGAACAAAGAAAAATCCCTGATATGATACATTCACATGACTTTCTGTAGCTCTTACTCAAACTTTCATAACAACAATAATTCCTGTATGCAGAGCATACAAATTGAGATACACATTAGCAGATATCATCTTATTGCTTGCTTCTTCCTAAATAGAAGGGAAATAATGAAATACCCTAGACCAAAACGATAGTCAAACGTTTTAAACTTATTGCTATGTGAAACAATTGAAATTCGGTTCTCTTTTGTATTACCGGCAGTAAAACAAAGGAGATAAAACGAAAGTTGAATTCCAATTTGAGAAAAGTTTAATTAGTTTAAAATTGAAACCAGTAACAAGGGATATCTCGTAATCTATTAATTATAAAAAAATATATATGGTATTAATTTGTTTTTTTAATGAGATCTATGCTTTTTGTGTAGTAAGTTTTCGTCTGTCTCTTGCGTTTTACAAGTTATACAAAAGTCATCCAGAATGAAGAAGAGGTCTTCAGAAGTCATTCCCAGAAAATTCAAAATATTGATTTCGTTTGTCATGAAAATATATTACATGTAATGGCATTTTAATCAAAATAATTAGAGGCAGTTTTGAAAAAATCAAAATTTTGGAAAAACTTTCGGTGTAAAGATTAGTTTCAGGTTGGGGAATATTCTTGAAAACTTCGTTTCGCACCCTTAGAAGATACTGAACTTAAATACCAAGTTGGCATTTAACTTATTTTTTGATTTTGAACTATGCTGCTCACAGACGGACACACACGCACACACACACACACACACGCACACTCACACGCAGCAAGACACACATACATGGATCGTTTTCTAAAAAAATAATTCTCAAAACATATATTTCCGGTGAAATCTCGGTAATGAATCTTTGAGTGGCATGCAGTACCTTCTCTATCATTGTACATTGTGATATACTAAACATACCAGTCAGACCTTCATTAAACTGTTGTATCTACGTCAATTAAACAATTTTGTACTTACTAAAATAATACGATATAAAACACACTTTTAAATATTTAGAAAATTAATTCTCAGAATCGCTAGAACGCAACGGGCATTAATCTACCAGTCACAAAAATGTAGTATAAATATAAATTTTGAACTTGCAGTGAGTAGGTAACACTGTCTTTTCATTCGCAGTAACTGTGAAAAAAATCCAAAATTCTCTAATCGAAATAAAAAGGAATATCAAAAATATTCTAGTGTTTAAAATAGATTTTAGAACTTTATGCCAATGTGAACAATATATAAAAACATATTGAAGATATTTGTTGTGTTCCATTCACATGACTTTCTCTACATCTCTGTAACAAACTACTCTTAAAAACACATTTTTTTTACCTACTTCATGCGAATGGAGTTAAACATTAGCAGAAATGGTTTTATTATTATATCCCTTTAAGTAGACAAGGCTAAAGTGATAGTCAAATCTTTTAAAAGCTGGTCGCTATGTGACTGAAATTCCTTTTGAAGTATTTTAACATTGAAACGAATACAAATAACAGTTTCGAAGTGCTTAACTATAGCGAAACATTGTATGTGACTTAAAGTGTGTGCTTAACAAGCTTTATATTTATTTGTATAGTAACCCTTTGTCTATTGCTTACGATCTACTAATTATGTCAAAGTCATTCAGAATGGAGAGGACTACAGAGGCTTTTCCCTCCAAAAACCGATATATACATTTTATTTGTAATATAAGCATATTTAGTATACGGTAGTTTAATTAAACTCGTTGTAGCCATTTTTGAGAAAAACATTTCAACATTTTTCCAGGTAAAGTGTAGTTAGAGGTTGGGTGACTTTCTTTAAAATATTCGTGTCGCATTCTTGGGCAATACTGAACTTAAATATCAATTTTAGTATTTAGGCATTTTTTTTGTTTTTGAGTTATCATACCCACCGACACACGCACACACTGACTAAGGTTCACAATCACACACACACATGGCCCTTTATCTGAAAATGCTTTTGTTTTGGATTCAGTGGCCCTAAAACTGTATTTCGAAAAATCAAAAGTTTTGAAATGTTTTCCATGTAAAGGGTACTCTGCTCAAAATCTTCGTGTTGCATCCTTGGAGGATACTAAACCTAAGCATTAAGTTTGGTAATTTACCGACTTATCGTTTTTTGGTTTTCGTGATCACTGATACACGAACACAGGACACTCTGATCCTGGCACACACCCACACTCACCTTCACACGGAAGTTTTTCTGTTTTTTGGATACAGGGAACCTTAAAACGTGTATTTCCTGTGATATCTCGTTATTGAATATTTGGGTGGATTTATGATATACGTACTAAATAGAATGAGTAAAAACGAAGTGTTTCAAGTACTAAATTTGGTATTTCAGTTCAGAATCTTCCAAGGATATCACTAAACGATTTTCAAGATGTTATTGAAACAACCCTTTACATGAAAAAGTTTTAATCAAACACACTAATTTTCTCATAAATGGTTCCTAGGATTTTGACCAAATTACCGTATGTATAAGATATGTTCATTCCAAGTGAGATGTATATCATGATTTTTCGGCAGTCCTGATCATTAGGATGAATTTTGATCGTAATTGATGGACAAAATCTTACCATACTAAAAGTATAAATCTCGTTAAAGCACACAACAAGCAAATACATTTTTGAGGAGTTAAGTGTTCTCGAGACTTTCTGTGTTACTGGTCTAAATTTTTCAATACTTATCTTTTTCTCAAATAGGATTCGTGTTTCTTTCTTTCTGGTCGTGCAAAGAAAATGGAATTACAGTAAAATTACATAAGCGTCAGCCTAGTATATGCTCTTATATACCATGTACCAACAACTAAATATGTAATAATAATAACAACCATTTTAATGTTTATCTCGATTAGAGTGAAATAGATAGGAGGATAAGCTTTTTTAAGAATAAGGTTATGTGAATATAACACTTCCAACTTTTTCTACATAATAATTAAGAAGAATTCTCTAACGGGCATACTAATTACTATATACCAGACACAAAACACGGTGTAAAAGAACAGTCCAAAATAATGTCTTAATGACTAATTACGTAACTTCCTGCATATGGCCACCATAAATGGGGAAAGAAACATAGTTATGAGCATGATTTTATCACTTAAAAGAAAAATAAATTAGAAAATTATAGTAGTGTCTTCAAGAAAAGAAACAGGAGATTATGCTAATCATCGAAATCCTGGAGTTGACAAAGATCTTAAACAGAGAGAGGTGGTGGGGGTGGACTACCTCAGGAACATAACTATATCTTAATGGTTTACGTCACTAGATATGTATATAAAACCGAGTGTTAGCTGCAACCACACAACGCAGTGAAGTCAGTTGTATTGTCAAAGATGAAGGTGTTCCTCTTGCTGTCAGCGGTGCTCGCAGTGGCTTTCGCTGCTGAGAAGTACAGCACTAAGTATGATAACATCAACCTGGAGGAGATCCTGAAGAGCAACAGGCTTCTCCAGAAATACGTCAACTGCCTTGTGAATAAGGGACCTTGCACCCCAGATGCTGCTGAGCTAAAGAGTGAGTACATCCGGCTTATGGGAGTGCATCCGGTTCATGGACTGTAGCGCCCATTCACATCTATAGCAGCTCATATGGGTAGTAATGAAGTTTACTTTTTCTACAGTTTTCATGCTACGTTCGTGCAATATAATAGGATTTTAACTTTTACTTTCTCTACATGTACTATGTACGTAGTGTATAGAGAAGGTATTGCATTCCCCCAAAACTTCGATACAGAGATGTCCCCGAAAATACACATCTTGGGACCCCCTGAATCTAAAAAATCTTCTATATTCCATTCACATGACTTTCTCTACATCTGTGCAACACATTATTGATAAAAAGCTTATTATTCTATTTACTTCATGCTAATCGAGAAATAATTAGCAGGCATAGCCTTATTACTTGCTTCCTTGTAAGTAGAAGCGAAATAAGGGAGTGCCATAGGTTAAAGTGATAGTCAAAAGCTGGTTGCTATGTGACTCAAGTTCCTTTTTTTGTATGGACAGAAGTTGACAAAGTCCTGTATGAGAACTTTTTTTTCAAAGCTGAAACCAAAAACAAGGAATATCTCAAAAATAATCAACTCCACGAAAAAAATGTATATAACATAAACTGTGTGTTTTAAAATGATCTATATTTTTTGTGTGGCAAGTTTTGTCCATCTCTTACGGTTTAGCAGTTATGCAAAATTCCGTAAAATTCATCCAGAATGAAATACTCTACAGAGGCTATTCCCAGAAAATTCAAGATACACATTTTATTTGTCAGGTAAATATCTTTGATATACGATATTTTAATTAAAATCGTTAGAGCCATTTTTGAGAAAATCAAACTTTTAGAAAAAAGTTCCAAGGAAGGGGTTATTTTTCCAAAAATGCTTTTTTTTTGAGTTCAGGGAAACACAAAACATGTATTTCCAGTGAAATATCGGTATCGAATTTTTTTAGGTGGAATGCAATACCTTCTCTATACACTATGTACATAATATGTTTAGAGAAAGTAAAACGTTATTTTTCAAAAAAAGGTCCGTGTGTGTGCGAGTGTGTATGTGTGTGTGTGTATGTGTCTGTGGACTGCATAGCTCAAAAATGCAAAGACCGTTAAATACCAAACTTTCTATATAATTTTGCTTATATAACCTGGATTTATAATAGGAAGAAGAATAAAATTCCCCCCTCCCAATCACACTTTACATGGAACATTTTGCGAAAATTTTTACTTTCTCAAAAATGGTTCTAACGATTTGGATTAAAATATCGTATATTAAAGATATTTACATGACAAATAAAATGTATATCTAAAATTTTCTGAGAAGAGCCTCTGAAGACTACTTTATTCTGGATGAATATTTCGGAATTTTGCATAACTGCAAACTGTGTGTTTTAATGTGCCCTTACCTTTGTGTGGTAAGTTTTGTCTCTCTCTTACGGATTAGCAGTTATGCAAAATTCCGTAAAATTCACTCAGAATAAAGTACTCTTCAGAGGCTATTCCCAGAAAATTCAAAATATACATTTTATTTGTCAGGTAAATATCTTTAATATACCATATTTTAATCAAAATCGTTAGAGCCATTTTTTAGAAAATTAAAATTTTGGAAAAAAGTGCCATGTAAAGGGTAGTTTGGGGTGGGGGCATTTTTCTCAAATCTTCGTGTCGCATCTCTGGTAGATACTAAACTTAAATACCAAGTTTGGTATTTTACCGACTTTTCGTCTTTGAGTTATCGTGTTCACAGACACACGGACACTCGGACACACTGACACACGGACACACACACACACACACACATGGACCTTTTTCTGAAAATACTCTTTTTTTAATACAGGGGACCCTAAAACATATATTTCCGGTGAAATCTTAGTATCAATTTTTTTGGGTGGAGTGCAATACCTTCTCTATACACTATGTACATAGTGCGAGTAGAGAAAGTAATAAAAATAAGCGTTTCAAGTTATTTCAAACAATGTGAACTCAGATGACTGGGGAAGTTACAATGGACCAGGCCTAGAGCTAAAAGACAGAAAGAGCTGATAATTTTTACTTTCTCTGGCCCGTATCTTCATACCATGCACACAGTAGCTAGAGAAAGTATTGTAATCCACCCAAAAATTCCATGTTGAGTTTTCGCCGGAAATATATGTTATGAGGTCCCCTGAGTCCAGAAAAGCATTTTTACTTTCTGTACACGTACTATGTGCATAGTGTATAAAGAAGGTATTGCATTCCACCCAAAAATTCGATACAGAGATTTCACCGTTAAGAATATATGTTTTAGGACCCCCTGAGTCCAAAAAAAGCATTTTCAGAAGCAGGTCCGTGTGTGTGTCAGTCTGTCTGTCTGTTTGTGTATGTGTGTGTGTCTGGGATAGCATAGCTCAAAAACGAAAAGACGGTTGAATACTAATAAGAAAAATCTGATGTGTTACATTCACACGACTTTCTCTAACTACTCTACAAATTTTTCACAAAACAAGCAAATCGCTTCTTTGCTTAGCCAGGATTAGAACAAAAGAAAAATGGGCACTTCCGTCTGAGAAAAGTTTAAGTACATCGCAATTGAAACTAATAAACAGGACTACCTCGAAAACGGTAAGCACCACGAAAAAATGTATGTGACATAATTTGTGCATTTTAATAAGATATTCATTTTGTGTAAAGTAAGATTTTGTCTATCCCTTACAGTTTACTAGCTATGCCAAATTAAGCCAAATTCATCCTGATAAACATGTGTTTAGAAGCCATTCTCAGAAAATTCAAGATATACATTTTTTTGTGATAGAAATGGCTTAATGTGTGTTATTTTAATCAAAATTGTTAGACCCATTTTTAAAAAAAAACAAAAATTTTCGAAATTTTTTCCATGTAAAAGGTAGTTATGGGTTGGGGAATTTTCTTGAAAATCTTCGTGTTGCATCCTTGAAATATACCGAATTTAAATACCAAGTTTAGTATTTAATCGTCTTTTCGTTTTTGAGGTATGCAGTCCACAGACACACACAGACAGACAGACACACTCACACTCAAACAGATAGACAGACAGACACACACACACACGGACCTGCTTCTAAAAATGTTTTTTTTTTTTTTTTGGATTTAGGGGGTCCTATTAACATGTATTTCTGGTGAAATCTCGACAATGTACATACGGGGCTAGAGAGGGTAATTAGCAGGGTAGAGCTTTGTTCTTTTTCACTTGACACATTCTTAACAAACCGATCCAACACAGCTCTTATTGGCTAAAGAAATAGAATGACATCAAATGCCCCAAACTTAAGTCGATCCATGGTTAGTTTTAGTGCTTCGGCAGATTCAAGGAAAACGTACAATATATTCCAAGTACGACGGATACAGGCCCGAGTTCTTCAGCTACAATAATCTACGAGAATTACATTGCAACAGTTTACTTAAAATGTGAGATGTAAACCTAAGTACCAAGTGTAACCTTAACTTCATAAAGCTTTAAATAATGCACAGAGTACGATATGAAGATTACAGTGCTATAAATGTTGTTTCAGCTATGCTCTTTAAAGAAATTCATGTGTTTGTCATATGATAGTCTTTTCTTACAACGTTAGAAAAAAGTTCAACTCTCAAAATATTTTGTGTTATACATAGATATATATATATTCCTATATCACCTGCTTAGAGATAGTTCCTCGACCTAAAATGAAATTTGGCTGCCGGAGTAAAAAGAACCATCACAGATTTTGAATATAAAAGGCGACTCACAAAGTCGATAAAAAAAGAAAAAAAAAGCCGAAGCAGATCAGCCGCAATAATTTTCATATTTACTCTAATGCACGAATCAATAAACGCATTTCAAACTGATGCTCTTCGCCTAGTTTTTAGTAAAATAATAGTAGTTTTAAGAAACACAGGCGTCATATTTTTAAAAAATCTGATGTGTTCCCTTCACACGACTTTCTCTATATCTCTGCAACAAATTATTTTTAAAAAGGTTATGCTTCTATTTACTTCCTGCTAATGGAACAAAAATAGCAGAAATAATCTTATTTCCTGCTCCCTTGTAAGTAGAGGCGAAATAAGGGAGTACCATAGGTTAAAGTGATAGTCAAAAGCTGGTTACTATGTGACTGAAGTTCCTTTGCTTGTATGGACACAGATTCACAAAGTCCTGCATGAGAAAAGTATACGTTTTTATAGCTTCAACCAAATATAAGGAATATCTCAAAAACGATCAACTCCACGAAAAAAATGTATGTAATGTAAATTGAGTGTTTTAAAGTGCTCTACATTTGTTGTATGGCAAGTTTTTGTCCAGCTCTTACGCTTTAGCAGTTATGCAAAATTCCGTAAAATTGACCCAGAATAAAGTAGTCTTTAGAGACTATTCCCAGGAAATTCAAAATATACATTTTATTTGTCAGGTAAATATCTTTAATATACGGCATTTTAATCAAAATCGTTAAAGCCATTTTTTAGAAAATAGCAATTTTCGAAAAAAGTTCCACGTAAAGGGTAGTTAGGAGTGGGGGGGATTTTTCTCAAAATCTTCGCGTCGCATCTCTGGATATATACTAAACTTAAATACCAATTTTGGTATTTTACCGACTTTTCGTTTTTGAGTTATCGTGTTCACAGACACACGGACACACTGACACACGGACACACACACACATGCCCACACACACACACACACACACACACACACACACACACATGGACCTTTTCCTGAAAAGACTTTTTTTGGATACAGGGAACCCTAAAACATATATTTCCGGTAAAATCTCTATATCGAATTTTTTTGGTGGAGCGCAATACACTATGTACATAGTTTGTATAGAGAAAGTAAAAATGCTTATAGAATTTTTAAAAAACACGAAATCACACAACTACAAAAATCTTTTTTGTATTATTTTCATATGACTGTCTCTAACCATTCAAGAAACAATTGTTGAAAAAAAGCTTAATCTTCTACATAATTTGTGTTAATCCAGTTAATGTTTGTAGAAAAAAAGTTTTATAACATATTCCCGCGTGGGAGCGTTAGGTATAAGGGAGTATAGTAGGCTCAAGTAAAGGCTAAATCTTATAAGATCTTGAAATTCAAGTGTTCATAAAGGTTTGCAGGAACAGAAGAAAGAAGGAAGCTAAAGAAAACCAGAAAAGTGAACAACTACTTCCCATTTATAACCTTATAAGGCTGTTCTCATTTTGAGGAATTATGTAAGAATCAAATTCAATATCTAAAAAGTCTGAATATTCATAGCTTCAGTATCATTGGCGTCCAATAGTTTTAAGTGTTAATGGGCGTTTATTCCATCAATACATCTTCTTAATTGGAATAATGATTCAATTCTATTATTAACTTTTTAAAATACAAACAAAAGTGATTAACTCCACAAAAGTTTTGTTTTTGTTTGTTTGTTTTTTAATGTATATAGTTCCCGTTAACATTTAAGGTCATGTTGGTGACTTTACAAACAGCTCGTTAACTGTAGGTTCTTTAAATTTTGGGTTTTTACTTATTTTATTTTCTTCAAACACACACATGCACTCTGCCATACATTCTTCCACACTCTGTGGAGGATAGTAAATGATTCTTATTAAAAATATACCAACCCTCTTCTCCACTTCATATGAACTGATGGCATAATACTTCACCGATCCAATCTCAGCTGGATTTCAAATGTGGCAATGTACTAATATATACAGGGTGTTTCAAAACGACAACAAACGAGGATGTGGACCTATTTGGTCATATCGTATGTGATACGTGAATATAATTTTCAGCTCGAAATTCGGCACATACAAAAACAGCCATAAAACCTCCATGGATTAGGCAGTCGTGCATAACCAAATGGCACGTGCCTGGCCCACTCCAAGAGAGATGTCGGTTGGTAGCGAAGGTCCCAGTCGCGTGATATAGGGGTGGTTTGATAGACATGCCGGCACGGCACAGGTCACCTTAGTATGGAAAACGTAGCATGTGGGTTTTGTTATGTGTTTCGTATAACACGTTCTGAGGTTGTTTAAGTGGCGTATGACAACCGTTTTCTTTCGCTGCCTAATCCCAAATGTATTGCGATTTTAAACACACATAAACCTTTAAATAGAAGGGTTTGAAACTTGCGACATCAAGTTTCGGACAAGTCAAAGTGTAAGCAAATCGACTATCTTCCTTTGGTGTCGTTTCGAAACAAGCTGTGTGGGTATGTGTGTGTGTCTGTGTATATATATATATAAATCCAGTAATCTATCCATGTCACAAAGAGCACCTACTCCTAATCAGTACCTATTTCCATGATTTTCAGGTTCTTATGACTTTCTATAGTACGCAGTAGAAGATAGAGAAGTAATGTATGTCACCCAAAAATTCGATATTGAGATTTCACCAGAAATATTATTTTGAGACTCACCGAATTAAAAAAATTTTTAGAAACGTGTCCATGCGTTTGTCGGTCTGTCCTTGTGTGTTCTGTGTGTGTGAGTGTGTGTGTGTGTGTGTGTGTGGGCAAGTGGTGTCTATGGGCAGCATATCTCAAAACCCAAAACTGGATTAAATAGTAAACTTAGTCGTTAGGTTCAATATCTTCCAAGCATACAACACAAAGATTTTCAAAAAAATCCCCTCACCGTAACTACCCTTTACATGGAACATTTTATGACATTTTCTCAAAAATGGCTCTAACGATTTTTATTAACGTGTCATACATTTAAGGTATTTTCATGAAAATGAAATATATATCTGGAATTTTATGGGAATCGCCTGTGAAGGCCTCTCTAACGGGAGACATCTTTCTTTTCGTCTCTTTTGTTTACTCCTAGCAAACAAAGAGAAGTAGAAAAAGCATCAAGTATTTTAAAGCTGATATCAATAACCAGAAATATCTCAGAAACATTTCTAAACAAAACAAACAGCAAAACAGTATAAGATATAAATTACGTGTTTTTAACGAGATCTGTATTTTTTGTGTTATAAGTTCTCGCCTATCTTACGGTTTACCAGTTACACAAAATTCAGCAAAATGCATCCAGAGTAAAGGGATCTTCAGAGGCATTTCCCACAAAATTTAAGATATATATTTTATTTCTCATGTAAATATCTTTAATCAAAGTCGTTAGATCTATTTTTGAAAAAAACAAACTTTTCTAAAAATGTTCCAGTAAGAGGTAATTTTACGGGAATTGGAGAGATGTGGAGATTTTCTTGAAAAGCTTCGTGTCGTATCCTTGGGAAATACTAAACCTAAATACCACGTTTGGTATTTAACGGACTTTTCATTTTGAGCTATGCTGTCCACAGGCGTGCACCCACACATACATGCACACAAATACACACAGATATTCCTCTAAAAATACTTTTTTTTTTGGATTCAGAGGGTCTCAAAACATGTATTTCCGGTGAATCCTTTGTATCGATGGAATACAATACCTTTTCTATGCTATGTATATAGTTCGTGTAGAGAAGGTAAAATGCCGAATTGGCATAAATCTGCTGCTTAATGATGACATTGGTATCCGTGTTGGATACTGTTGTGGAAAGTTGTTTAAATTTGGTGTCATCTTTTTTTTTTTAATGGTTTCATTTGCATAGTCCCCTTTAGCTTTAACTCCAATAAAATGGCATGTTATTTATGGACGTTCTTTAATTAACGTGGTTCTCAGCGTCCCATTCTAAATTGGGCGTAAAAGACCGCTTAATTTTGCTCAGAGGCCTCTCTATCAGGCTTGAGGTTCTTTTATGTGCTGTAAATCTACGACACGGGACCAACGGCTTTACTTCCCTTCCGAAGGAAGCCATGCTACGGATTTTTACACCCGAAAAAATCCATCGTCCTCCGCCGGATTTGAACCCGAGACCTTGGGTATATGAAGTTAGCATGGTAATCATTACACCACGGAGGTTGACTTTTAACTTCAATGGTCATATCAGGTGCTTTGACTCGTGAAACAACAGTTGTTATCTACTCATATGATCTGTGGGTTAAAGACATTAGGTTAGTCATTTTCAATATTCACACTTTGAGATTCTGTGGGAGATAGGCAATTATTCTGGATACAGAATCGAACCCGGGACCTCCGGGTGAGAAGTCAGCTCACTGACCGCTCGACCACGGAGGCAGTCAGTGTCATCTTTGTAAATTTGTGTTAAATAACTTAAGTGAACATTGAAATGCCAAAAAATAACCTTTTTTGTTTTAGACATTAACAAAACCTCTATTTTATGAGTTTCAAATTTTTATACTTTTCGGCGTTAGGAGGATTTTAATCAATTTAAATAGTCTGCATTTCTTTAGAGTTGTTATGCAATGCCCCTTTTTAGAACATTTGTATCTTAAAATCCAGTTTTCTCAAATCAACATTTTTGGATATTTATGCACTTTTTTTTTTTCAGAAAGTATGAGAGGCTGAAAAGCTGAAATTTTCTGCACATAGTTGGTCTTTCGCAACTACAATAGTGATTTTGTAATATATATTGATCATATTAAGAAAGAAACAATGTTGCAAATTTCCACATTTTTACTTTTTTGAATTTGCAAACCGTTTCTTTTTAAATTTCTATCGAAATTGTGTCATAGCTAAATAATTGCGGTTCAGAAGCAAGATGATTATACTAAGAACAAGGATGCAAAAGTGTGATTACGTATTGAAAGCGGTATCAGAGAAAAAGATATATGAATTCACATGTTTTAAGACTAAGTTTTATTACTTTTCTGCTGAATGAAATATTTTTATAGAGTGAACCACATAAGCTATTAATGTAAACAACCACTTAAAATAATTGTCATGATTTATAGAATAATTCATACAAATTTAGGGAGAAACAATTGAATACTTTAAGAGCAGTGGTAATTCAACTCACTTAAGGTGTCATTTTGCCCTTAAACATTTACCAGGACTTATTATAAATATACTATATGTTACAGGTGTTATTCCTGATGCTCTGCAAACAGAATGCTCCAAATGCAATGAGAAGCAGAGAGAAGGTACTGATAAGGTTATCACATACCTGATAGAGAACAAAAAGAATATGTGGGATGAGCTGGAGAAACTGTATGATCCTGAGGGCATATACTACAAGAAATATCAGAGTGAAGCTGAAAAACGTAACGTTAAGTTACCAGATCCTTAATGAGCTGCATTTCGCAACATTTCATCAGAAAATAAGAACACTTGATTATAAGCTTCCTTTCACATTATCAGAACAATATCAATGCCTTGTTTACCAAATCTTCATTTAGATGTAATCACGCCTTATATTGCTTCTTGATTAAAATATTCTTATTAGAACTCGGTTTTGGGTTCCAAAGCGCACACAGTTACGAGCACATAGAGCAGTCAGCGGTAAAAAGAGAGAGCACGTTGAGGTATAAGTTTCAAAAGTAGCTCATCAGATATATTGACATACGTATCGTTATATTTCATAAAGTAGTACAATAAAACAATTATTTCATAATATGATCAGTAAATAAAAACACCTTGTACCTTTACAAACAAAAGTATAAAGCTTGATGCAGAAAAGAAATCATATAATAATGAAGAACATTGAAAAGGCAATGAACATAAATGAATCAAATTCACTCCGAATTCATTGTAGTGAATTACAAGATACATCTTTATTGTATCGAAAGAAAAGGCTCTGATCTTGTCACTCAAAATTTGTTTGAACCAACCAAAAGTTTGTTCAGTGTCGAACGCCTACCTCGAACGCCAACCCTTTTGTATTTTCGACACTTTCGTATCTTCATTCTCTTTCAGTGTTCCCTGGTTTATCTACTAGCAGGAATTGATCTAGGCCAGGCAGTGAGCAATACTAGAGAGTGTAACACGTTTCGAAATGGACTGTAGAGACCACAATTACTCTATCACATCATAGTTGTACCTACTCTGTGTGCATCAAACGTCAGTTTCGAGACCCCGGACCGAGCTCTGTTCATTATATTATAAAAATATTTAAAAGAATTAAACTGGACACATTGTCAGAAACTGCTATTAATAAAACCTAGTATAAAAGACAGCTTTCATTCTTTTTTAGAAATGCATGTTTTCCTTCTCTTACTCTTCCTTTGATCCCTTTCCACGTTGTTAGATTTTTATTGTCCTACTTTAATTATGCTTTATATTCAAATACCAATATATATATATATATATATATATATATATATATATATATATATATATATTGGTCATATAGGACCATCAATGAAATTCTTGAAATGATGCTCAAATGATCTCGGGGTCCATGGAGCTTAAAGTTACTCGACATTCGTCTTCTCAGGATAAGGAAAACCCCGGAAAAAATTAATGCGGGTAACTCACCCTAAGCAAGATTCGAACTCACGACCTTTTGAATGTGAAGCATGCTATCACCACACTACCCAGGTGGAATACCAATATTTAATTTTAAATAAAACTGAAGGTCTCTTCATATTATCATAATGAGGTCTTCCCCTGATGCATACCAGTAGAATAAGTAAGCTGGAAAGTCGATGTATTTTTCACATCCTCAGACAGCAGCTTTTGCTGGTTTGTTTACATGGATCTTTGTGATATGAGGGACCCTTTGGTTCTCTGCGGCTTTCAGGAAACTAACTCAAATAGGCACTCGATATAACTACGAATAAGAAACATGCCCTCGGCTCGCCACTTACTGCACACTTATACTAATTACTTCGGTCCTGTTCACACAAACACACACTAACACTGACACTAACCGTAAACTAACCTTGCGTAAATCTCAAAAGAGAGTTGTCATACTCGTTTTAAACAAAATAAACTAATACACATTAGTTTTTTACTTTCTCTACACGTATTATGTACATAGTGTATAGAGAAGGTATAGTATTCCACCCAAAAATTCGATACCGAGACTTCATCGGAAATACATGTTTCGGATACCCCTGAATCCAAAAAGAAGCATTTTCAGAAAAAGGTCTGTGTTTGGGTGTGTTTCTGTGGACAGTATAACTCAAAAACGAAAATGCCATTGAATACTAAACTTGGTATTTAAATGTGGTATCTTACAAGGATGATTTTCAAGAAAATGCCCCCACTCCCAACTACCCTTTATATGGAAAGTTTTTCAAAATGTTGATTTTCTTAAAAATGGCTGTAACGATTTTGATTAAAATAATTTATATCTTGAATTTTCTGGTAATAGCTTCTAAAGACTACTTTATTCTGGATGAATTTTACGGCATTTTGCATAACTGCTGAACCGTAAGAGATGGGCAAAAACTTGCAAAACAAAATAGGTAGAACACCTTAAAACACTCAATTTATATTCCATATTTTTTTTTCGAGGAGTTGATCGTTTTTGAGATATTCCTTGTTTTTGGTTTCAGCTTTGAAAAACGTATACTTTTCTTATACAGGAATTTGTCAACTCCTGTCCATACAAATAAAGGAACTTCAGTCACAACCAGCTTTTGACTATCACTCTAACCTATGTTACTCCCTTATTTCGCTTCTACTTACAAGGAAGCAAGTAATAAGACTATTTCTGCAATTCTATTCTCGTTTAGCCTGAAGTAAATAGAAGCATAAGGTTTTTAACAATAATTCGTTACAGAGATGTAGAAAAAGTCAAGTGAATGGAACACATCATATTTTTTTTACTTTATTGATTAATGTCGGTTTAACAGAAAGTCATGCCAGGACTACAGTTACAGAAAATAAATAATAGAAATTAGTCACAGTAGTTACATCTTATTGTACAATTGAATGCTATTCAGCAATTGTAAAACATGTGTCCAGTTCTGAGGATCACCTAAGGCCAGTTGAAAGTCAGTAGGAACACCCACATTGAGTCCTTTGAGCAGTGTATCTCGGGCAGGCTGTAATTATGTGATAAACCGTGAGAACAGTATCACACAGAGTACATCTAGGGGGTCGCTCGTGCGACAGGAGGTAGGAATAGGTAAGGCCGGCATGTCCGATGCACAAGCGGGTGATTAGTAGGTACCTGGTTTCTTCTGGTAAGTGTCAGAAGAGAGGAAGTAATGTTGTGTGTTGGGCAAATTTGATGCGATTTACTTCTAGATGTGGCTGTCCAATAGGTTCTCCACTGCTGTAAAATAGTGCATCTAAGATGCATGAGGTAATCACCATGAGTAATCTTGATATCTTGGATGATGATTTGTTGCTTTCTTCGCAGCAGAACCCTTTAGTTTGATCCAGTTTATATACATACATTTAACCTAACCTTACTTTAATTTTGAAACAAGAACCCCTTTCGTTTACTGTGAATCACTTCGTCTTGACAACCTCACACTCGTTTTAAACTAAATAAGCCTATATCCGTTATTTCGATCCAGTTGATTTACTGCAAACCTAACCTAAACACGAGAAAACACGAAACCCAAGATCCCTGTCTTCACTGCGGCTCGGTACGACCTCACGACTTCCACTCGCTTCATACTGGTTTTAAACCAAATAAGTAGCAAAGCTGTTACTTATCCTACTAAAACTGCATTAATACTAAAATAATTCCTCACAAAATTCTGAAAATCGCATAATTGCTTTTCTAGACTCTTCAATCCTGAAACTGAACTGTACAATCAAATATTAGAGGGCCTGTTGTCTCACCTGAAAAAGCAGCTGTAGCTGCTACAGAGCAAAAAAGCATGTGACAGATGTTTTAATTTTTTTTTTTTGAGTTCCTTTGGTACTTAAAGAGAATAAGCCACTGACACGTATGCCAACCTGCTAGAATGCATCCTGCAGCTCTACACCGAAAAACGAAGGGTGCACAATCAGTAACAGCAAGAAAGGTAAAATACCGGGCTTTAGGATTATTCCCATGGCTGTTTTAATGATTTTCCCTCTTCAGCCGTGTTTTAATTTGTTAGTTACTTTTGTGAAAAAGCTGGCTCACTTATTCTTGGCCTGACAGCAACCCCCCCTCCATTTTTATATTTTTAATCTTGATTGAAATATCAATTCATTACATAGTTTGTTTATTAAATTGACTATGTGGTCAATGGTACTTATTATTTTCTTGAATCTTTGTTGGCTGGTTAAGTTTTACATAATTTCTGTTGCTTCGTTATGTTCTGTTGGCAGTTCGTTTAGTGCGTTCAGGTCAGTGCTTTCATTTATTTAAATCCTTGTGCCGTGGTTTTCTTCAGAACTTCTATAGATACTCTTAATTAGTTTAAAAATGCCAGTAGGGTTTCTTGCAGTGTAGTCAATGTGTCCTGGAAAGTCGTGATGGTGGTGTAGTTTACTGTTGTGGTTTGCGCTTCCGTCGATCTGGAATGACGCTCTGGAAGTTCACGTGGTAGTTGCGATTTTGTTAGTTGTGGGTTCTGTGGAGTCGGTGGTGGTTGATTTCTCTTTTGGTGCTAGGTCTTGGTTATAGTGGTTGTTGTGTATCCTTGTTCAGCTGATGTACGTGGTACTTTCCTCTTTGTGGTGGTTGTCAGCTGGTATCCGTCCTTCTTGGTGGTGCTGTTGCGTTGTACGTAGTCTCCCGAGGATAGAATAGGCAGCAGATCTAGCCGGTGTGGTGGTCGTGTCCGGTAACAGGTTCCGCAAAATCGGCGGCGTCTCGAAAGTTTGTGCTGTCTGCAAATTGATGTCAGGTTAGGTACTCCACAGTAGCGGCAGCGTGATGTTTAGGAGCAGCTCTGTGTATCGCGTCCATACTGGCAGCATCTTCTGCAGGCGGAGTCCTTGGTTCCGCTTCCTTCAATCCGGACTGCTCTTCTAAGGAAGATCAATCGGAGTTGAGGTCTGCAGCGTTCTGATGTCTAACCTGGAAAACGAGTCGGATGAGCATCGTCGATCATCTGTGGTTGTAATTCCTGACGGCTTTCTCTGCGGCAGGCCAGAGTTCTTGTGCCTGCTCCATGAAAAACCGTTCTGGCAATTGAGGGTGTAAGCCGACCGCTAGGGCATTGAAATGCCTGTAGCGTCAGGCGACCTCATCAACTGATTTTGCTGCGGCTGCCGTTTCAATATCTGTAAGCACTGTTCCTCGTGTAGATCTGTTACTGGTTGATGTCTCTGGGCTAAAGTCTCCGGTCGTGGTTCGTGTGTATCTTTTGCTGTTTTTTGGCGTTGTGTTCGTAGTCTCGTCAAACATGATGTGCATCGTCACTGGTGTGTTTTTCTTCTTGTTCTTTGATTTGGGGATCGTTGCGGTTGGTATTCCTGGAGTTGGTATCGATGCTCTGGAAGTTGGTTTGATGTCTTGTGAGTTGCTTGGTGTTGAGTTATTTGGTCTGGTGTTCTTTGATCCGCCGAAAATGTTCTTCATTGTGAATGCGGTGTATTTCCACTCTTTTCCCCCGTTTTCGTTTTGCTGTGATGATATCAACAATAATAACAACATGCAAAAGCCACAGCCCTTAATATCTCACAAATAACCAACAGCATATATAAAATATAAGTACGGTAAAAATACATTGGAAAACCAACAAAACACCATTCAAAATTCAAAAACCTAACTGAATGTACACATTCTCATGTATCTGGATAAAAATACCAACATGGAGATTAGAAAGAACTAGAGCAGAGTGCCAGTTAAGTTCCATATCTCACACATAACAAAATTCGACAATAAATGCTCCAATGCATTATTGATGAATTTTTCACTATGGTGAATACGTTTAAGTCACTTACCCATTTTTCGTGGCATCTGAAAACATAAACCTTCCCTTTCCATCCTGTTTACACGTTTTATAGCCCACGGAAGAGCAATTATAATTATCAAACTGGATTAATTCCGTTCAACAAATCTAAACTTGTTTGATCCTTAGCTTTTGTGCACATCCAACATTGCAAGAAACAAAAATCTGAAATATTACACTCACATGACTTTCTCTAGTTGCTCTACAAACCTCCTACAAAAGGTTATTCTTCTTTGTACACAATGCTAATCGAGATAAATATTAGCAGAACGTTCTTATTATTTAGTTCCTTATTAGTAGAAGGGAATAAGGGAATGCGCTATGCTAAAGTGATTGTCAAATTTTTAAAAGCTATCGTTATGCGATTGACATTGCAAATCAGTTCTTTGTTTGGCCGGGAGTAGAACAAAACAAAAATGGACACTTCCTGTCTGAGAAAAGTTTAAGTACTTCACAATTGAAACCAATAACAAGGAACATCTCGAAAACGGTTACCTCCACAACAAAAAACGTAAAGGACATAAATTGTGTGTTTTGTCGTGATGTACATTTTTTTTTTTTTTTTTTTTTTGCAGTGAGTGTTTTCTATCTCTTACAGTTTAGCAGTTCAGCAAAATTCGGCAAAATGTATCCAGAATAAAGAGGTCTTAAGCGGCTATTCCCAAAAAATTCGAGATATATATTTTATTTCGGACATAAATAGTTTTAATGTACGGGATTTTAATCAAAATCGTTAGAGCCATTTTTAAGAAAATCAAAATTTTCGAAAAATTTTCCATGTAAAGGGTAGTTTGTGGTGTTTTTTTTTAAATCTTCGTGACGCATACTTGGAAGATACTAAATCTAAATACCAAGTTTGGTATTTAACGGTCCTTTCATTTTGGGGCTATGCTGTCCACACACACACACACACACACACACACACACACACAAACACACACACACACAGATAGGTACACACATGGACCTTTTTTAAAAATGTTTTTTTCGGAATCAGGGACCCCAAAACATATTTTCGGTGAAATCTCGGAATCGAATTTTTGGGTGCATTACAATACCTTCTCTATCCCTATGTACATTGTACATATGGGGCTAGAGAAAGTATAAATGTCAACAAACGTTCTATTAAACCTGTTGGAAACACCACCTAGACGGCCCGAGTTCGATCCCAAGCGACCACATGTGGGATTTATGGTGGACAAAGCGGCGCAGGGGCGCGTTTTCTTCGGATTCTCCGGCTTCCTCCGCCATCGCATTCCACCGGTACTCCATCTTCATTCCATGCATTACCTGTGTCATCACTTGCTGTAGTATTTAACCGGGGGTTAAAACTACTAAAGAAAAAAAATATTGGAAACACGAATGTAAAAGGTCTGCTTTACTAATTCCTTACCAACTTTAAAAAAAAGGTTATTATATCAATACAATTTTTTTTAATTGTTTTTTTTTCTTTTGCGCCTGATACTACGTGATAATAATATTCGTCTACCAAAATTAAACGCACGGCAACGATTATTTCTTCCATTTAAACTTAATATGTGAACTGGAAAATGTGGACTTTTAATCCAGGATGGTAAGTGGGACCGATGTTTCTAATAAGTCATAGATTGCTTAAATTCAAAATATACCTGGTGTATAAAGTTATCTTTTCGGTCAAAATAACGGCATTACTATATTTCTTCATTGTCTCATCTAAGTGTTTCTTCATTGTTTCATCTATGTTTCTTCTCATTCAATTGCTCGTATGTGACTGCAAACAAACCAGCAGGAGAAAGGGCACATTGGCGTCGCACTTTTGTTGTTAATGAATAGTTTGCTGGTATTTGCATCACGTAAAGCGTGCTCTACTAAATTAAGGTTGAACGTTTTTATTTTTGATTCGATAGGTGTGCGCCGTATTCTATTTTCGAGCACTATTCATGAAACAGCTTTCTGAATTGGTCTTTGCTCGGGGTAGAAAGAAAACGCTTAATTGTTGATGAAATTAATTGTAAATGAGCCAAAGTGGAATGGGTCAACTTACTGTTCTTTCCGTTGTAAGCGAAAGTTCCGAAATAATAAATCTGATCCTTTGCCAAGTTTGATACGATTGGAATCTGTGTCTACTGTAGAAACATTTCTCTTTTAATTTCTCGGTGCATCTATGTACAATGTACACATAGTGGATAGAGAAAGTACCGGGAATTGATCATTTAAAAATCCTGTTTAAAAGGGGATTCAAAATTATTGTTGTCGCTAAGTTGTCACAGCTTTCCTCTATACCCACGCTGAGTTTGATCGTCATCTGTCATCTAGTTTGTTTACAGTATGCCATTTTGTTAGTTCATCTCAAAGGTGATTTGCGAGTTTACGATAGATACAAATATTGAACAAAGAATCTGTCTCAAATTTTGCATTGCAAATGGTATTTCGTGTGCCAAATCACTGAAAATGTTACAGAGGGCTTGCGGTGAATCGACTTTATCAAAAATACGTACATATGAGCGGTACAATGCATTCAAAAGTGATCGAGATGTGGTGGAAGATTTTTTCGGTCGGCTATCAACGGTTTCAATGAACTGAACATCGCTAAAGTGAAGAACATGGTGGCTGAAAATCGTCATTTAGGTCTGAGAGAGATTGCTGCTAAACTTTCTGTATCTCACGAATCGATTCGTACCATTTTAAACGATTGTTTGGGCATGACACTCATTGCAGCTCGGTTAGATCCGCAAGACTTGAATTTTCTACAAAAACTCAATCGCGTAAGGATTGCTGAAGACATGCTAGAACGAGCCAGTTCCGACCCCACATTCATGAAACGTATTGTAACTGGTGATGAGACGTGGGTTTACGAGTTTGACACTCAAGCCAGTCAGCAAGCTTCCGAATGGCGCTGGAAAACTGAACCGAAACCTAAAAGGGAACGTCAAACTCGATCAAAGCTGAGGGTCATGTTGACAGCTTTTTTCGATTATCGTGGTGTCGTGCACTCAGAGTTCTTGCCAGAAGGTCAGATGGTAAAAAAAAATTATCTGAGCGATATGTGGCGTTTGAGAGAACAAATACGGCGAAAAAGGCCAGATTTTGGAACGACAACTCATGGATTCTGCACCACGATAACGCACCAGCTTCAAGGCTATTATTGTGAACGAATTTCTGGCCAAAAACTCAACAAATTTCATTGAAGAACCACTGTATTCATCTGATCTGGCTCCTGCTGATTTGTTTCTCTTTCCAAAACTCAAGTTACCACTTCGAGGCACCCGTTTTCAGTCGATAGAAGACATAAAGGAAAAATCGCGGCGACAATTGACATTGATTACTGAAAGTGCCTACAAAAAATGTTTTTATGATTGGATTTTTCGTTGGCATAAATGTATACTTTCATAAGAGGCCTAGTTTGAAGGCGATAAAATAAAATTGGATGAATAATTCATTTTTTGTGTTTTATTGGCAAATTCCCGGGACTTTCTTGACACGGTAGTATTATAATCCACCCAAAAATTCGATACCTTCACCGGAAATACATTATAGTTTAGAAACATGTCCTTGTGAGAGTGTGTGTGTATGTGTGTGTTTGCGCACATGCCTAGGCAGCATAGCTCTAAAAGATTTTGATTAAAATGCAATAAATTTAGGATGTTTTTATGATAAATGAAATATATATTTTGAATTTTCTGGGAATAGCCTCTGAAGAACCCTTAATTCTGGATGACTTTTTACATAACCGGTAAACAGTAAGAGATAGACAAAAGCTTACTAGACAGTAAATGTAGATCTTAAAACATACAATTTATGTAAACTGTATATTTTTATATGTATTTTTAGTCTCCCTTTTGTTTATTCCCAGCAAACAAGAGAGTCGAATTTCAATTGTTTCTCATAACATCCGGCTTTTTGAAATTTGACTGTCTCTTTAGCCTAGTGCATTCTCTTATTTCCCTTCAACTTATAAAGAAGCAAGTAATAAGAACAATTTCTGCTAATGTTTATTTCGATTAACATGATGTAGATAAAAGAATAATGTTTTGTAAGAAAAGTTGTTTGTCGAACAGCCAGAGAAACTCATATAAATGGAACGCATCAGATTTTTTTTTATTACTTTCACTACACATATTATGTACATAGTGTATAGAGAAGGTATTGTAATCCATCCAAAAACTCGATACCGAGATTTCACCGGAAATGCATGCTTTGGGTCCCCCTGAATCCAAAAAAGAGCATTTTTGGAAAAAGGTTCGTGTGTGTGCGTCTGTGAGTGTGTGTGTGTGTGAGTCTCTGAATAGCATAGCTCAAAAACGAAAAGACCCTAAACACCAAACTTGGTTGATCGTTTTTTGAGATATTCCTTGCTTTAGTTTCAGCTTTAAAAAACCAACTTTTCTTATACAGTAATTTGTCAACAACAAACAAAGGAACTTCAGTCACACAGCAACCAGCTTTTGACTATCACTTTAATTTATAGCACTCCCTTATCCTACTTAAAAAAAGCAAGTAATAAGATTATTTCTACTAATTTTTCTCTATTAGAATGAAGTAAATAGAAACATAAAATTTTAACAATAACTTGTTGCAGAGATGTAGAGAAAGTTATGTGAATGGAAAACATCAGCTTTTTTTCTTTTTAAAGGGGTGGCCAAAAACATGTCGCCCCCAATAACGGCCATGCCCAGAAGCTGCAGCGACTTCCCATTCCCATTTTGTGATAGACTAAACATGTAAGATGCAGAAGGAGTGTTTTGTTAGTGGATTTATGGAGTTGTAGATCGGTAGAAATTAAATACTCTGATAGGCACTTAAATTGATTTTCAATCGGAAATGAATGAATTATCTTCCAAACGGAACAAATCTCAGGCTGAAAATGTTACAGAAAGAAACGCATATTGAACAAGTTGTAAGAACATAAGGCTACGCTGAGCAATTCTCCAAGGAGTACAACTATTAAAGCATTAATATAGTTGTTAAGAATGTGTATGCATTATATTATACAGTTTTCGGTCGACCAATATGCTGATTACAATACATGTGACGTAACTGAGTCTCATACCCTAAAATATGAATCATAATGATATTTAAAGGAAGTAGTCAAAGATGGCAGAAATGGCAGGCGGATAGTGATTTAGAAAAATGTCTCATCTTTGGAAAATAAGACATGCTTTGAATGTTTATAACAGTTTACTGTCACAAAAATCAAAGAAGCAGTATGGTTAAAAAGAGCAACAAATTTTGAAGAAGAAAAAAATCTCATGTGTTTTATTCACATGACTTTCTCTACATCTCTGCAACAAATTAATGTTAAAAAGCTTATGCTTCTGTTTACTTCATGCTAATCGAGAAAAAATGAGCAGAAATAATCTTGTTACTTGCTTTCTTGTAAGTAGAAGCGAAATAAGGGAGTACCAAAGGCTAAAGTGATTGTCAAAAGCTGGTTGCTATGTGACTGAAGTTCCTTTGTTTGTATGGACAGGAGTTGACAAATTCATGTATGGGAAAAGTATAAGTTTTTTAAAGTTGAAACCAAAAACAAGGAATATCTAAAAAAAATCTACTCCACGAAAATATATATAACATAATAAATAACATAGATTATGTGTTTTAACGTGCTCTACATTTGTTGTGTGGTAGATTTTTGTCCATCTCTTATGGTTTAGCAGTTATTAAAAATTCATCCAGAATAAAGTAGTCTTCAGAGGCTATTAGTAGAAAATTCAAAATATACATTTTATTTGTCAGGTAAATATCTTTAGTATATGCTATTTTAATCAAAATTGTAGAACCATTTTTGAGAAAATCTAAACTTTCTAAAAAAGTTCCATGTAAAGGGTGTTTGTTGGTGGGGGGATTTTCTTGAAAATCTTTGCATTCTCGTAAGATGCCAAACTTAAATAACAATTTGGTATTCAAAGGTATTTTTGTTTTTGAGCTATGTTGTCCACAGACACACAGATAGACAGACAGACACACAACGGACCTTTTCCAAATTTTTTTTATTCAGGGGGGCCCAAAACATGTATTTCCGGTGAAATATCGGTATCGAATTTTTGGGTGCATTACAATACCTTCTCTATATACTATGTACATAGTACGCGTAGAGAAAGTAAAAATACCAATAAATACTGCGTGGACTCAACAGTGCAGCCATCCGATCACTAACATACGCTTAAGATTCTACGACCAGTGCTGTCATCTGATCAGCATTTGATTACTCACAATTAACAACGTAAGATATAAGAACTATAGCTTTCCTGGCGACGTGTTAATTCAAGATCTTCTCGGGCTTCTAGCCAGGTAAAAACTTGGCTTGACACCAACGTTTCGAAGAAGTGCATCTTCCTCGTCTTCAGGGTGAACTGATCACCCTGAAGACGAGGAAGATGCACTTCTTCGAAACGTTGGTGTCAAGCCAAGTTTTTACCTGGCTAGAAGCCCGAGAAGATCTTGAATTAACGTAAGATATTTTTGTAAACACACAGCGTTTTCAAATTATAGTGTGGTCGGACAAAACAATCCTATGCAACTTGACTATAGTGAAACTTAAGTCACTTGCATGAAAATCGAGAAACTCTTCTCTCGTCTCATTCGCGTCTTAATTACTCTCATTATAGTTGATTTGTATTATGTACCATTTACAAGTATAAGTAGTTTTCACTAAGACAAAAATGCTTTGTTTAACAATAAACAGCAAAAAACAAGAAAATTAATGTTTACTCACCATGTTAATTGTAGAGAAGATTATTATAATAAAAGTTTAGAAGCGAAATAATGGAATTTTAGAAATTATTCGTATTGAAATTAATTGAATTTGATTAATTATTAACTAAACACTAGTTATCATGAGGAACTAACAACCCATCTCTTATTCGCGCATTGAAGTCTCCAAAATGTTTGCACAGCAAAATGGCAAAGTTTGCATTACAACCTTGCATTCTGCATTGAAATCGCTTGTCCCATCATTGACGTGTTGGACTGCAGGTTGTAAACGTATGTGTGTGCGTGCGTGTGTGCGTGCGTGTGTGCGTGCGTGCGTGTGTGTGTGTGTGTGTGTGTAACTGAACATCGAACACACAAAAGAAAGAAAAAAAAAAAGAGAAGCTGTTATACATTCACAATTGTAATTTCACACTTTATATCTGCTATTCATTGTGATGCAGCAAATATAAACCAAGGTTATCGGAAGATTTCTACACTATCCAGATAGTGAAGAAATAAACAGAGCTAAATAGCTGTCTCACCCAGCTCAAACACCGGAAGTGCTATCTCAAAAATTCAAAATTTTCTGGAAGTTTTCCCTTCTAGAACATTCTGGAACTCTAGCTAGTTGCTACATAAGCGAGCATGTTCCCGAATCAGCAAATGGTATTGTAATTCGTTTGTTTTATCCCAATAATATATTTTTATTCAGTTTTTTAACCACTTTATTTTTTATAAATGGAGGATGAGCGTGGTAGTGAACGAGTTAGTGAATGCTCTCTGGTGCTTTTTTCCTACTGAGTTTGTGTCGACTGTTGTGATGCGCAGTGAGTGCTGCTATTTCTGGAGAGATAAATCTTGTGCTCGATTTCCGAGCGCGTGATCTGTCGGGAAGAAAAAGAGGTTACGTCGTCCGTATTTCTTTATGCCGCTATGCACGATCGAACTAGTTCACATAATGTGAACTAAGTACAGTCCCAGTGAAAGAGGATTAAGTGAGGTGACGGTGGAAACTGGACAATGTCACAATATTTTACTACACATAAAGAATGTTTCAAAACGACACCAAATGAAGACCTTGTTGGTCATACCGTATACGTGATACGTGAATATAATTTTCAGCTCTAAATTCGGCACATACAAAAACTGCCATAAAATCACCATGGATTAGGCAGTCGTACATAACCAGATGTCACGTACCTGGTTCACTCCAAGAGAGATACCGGTTGGTAGCGAAGGTCCCAGTCGCGTGGTGTGGTCGTGGTTTGATAGACACGCCGACGCGGCACATGTCACCTTAGTAATAGAAAACGAGCATATGGGTGTGGCGTATGACAACCGTTGTTCCTTTGCTGCCTAATCCCAAATGTGTGCGATTTTTAAACACACATAAAACTTTAAATAGAAGAGTTGCAAAGTAGTGACATGAAGTTTCGGACAAATCAGAGTATAAACTAATCGACTGCTATCTTCGTTTGGTGTCGTTTTGAAACGGCCTGTGATTTTTTTATTCACATGGCATTACTCACGACATACCCACGTAGTTTTGGTTAGGAATACGTGTGTGCGTATATATATATATATATATATATATATATTAAGCAAGTAGTGTTTGATATAAAGTGCTTTTCAAGGCTTTTCTTTCTTCATGGTAACAACTTCTTGCATGGACAGAAAAAAAAAATGAGGACAGTTGGGAATTTTCAAGTATGTCGTTGATGAGGCGATATAATCACTTGAAAAAAGTGTAAACTTGTAGCAAGGAATATTTGAAAACCAAAAGTGCATGTTCTACTGCAGCAGGGAGCACCTCGGAGGGATGCGCTGAGAGGATACAGGATGCGCGGCCGGAACCTGGAACGACGGCTCAGTAAAGACAGGGTCCTTAGGTACATTTCCAGATTGAAGCACCCGGACAGTAGGACAGGCAGACCGGAAATTCCTCCCCCACACAGCATCCAGAGCCCCCGCCAGGCTTCTCATCCCGGCGAGGGGAGGGAGATAATCACAAAGAGCATCCTTTTTACCTGCCACGGTGTACCGAACACCATCATCGACACTTCCAACACCGAAATAAATCAGCTGGACGAAAGATGAATAGAATTTCTATGGAAACGACATGGAGGGCCAGGAAATATAGGCAATGGCAGGAAACCTGCCCGTAATTCGGTTGCCCATCCCGGGAAACCCCCGAAATAAAACATAGGTTAAGTAGGCCGGCCTGGGAAAAGAACCTGCGACCTTCTGAATGGGGCTCCACAGACGAAGTTTCCTGAGCTATTCCCTCGGTAAGCATTTTTTAACTCACGTGGCTTCCTAACCATGGAAAATTATACAAAGACAATCAAATACAATGTAAGTACTTCAAAATCTGCAAACTTTACATGATATTTCCGTGCCAATGTGTACAGTGAGGAGACACTTTCATGTGAACAGGAGTTGGCGGAATTTCTTGAAGACACTAGTATCTTGTATCCCATCCTGAAATTTATTCAACTAAAATACTAAGTGTGGCTTTTTAGTGTTTTAATTATGATGTTTACACATAAAAACCCCAAGAGCATATTTCCAATAATGGGTTTTATGGTTCAATTCACCTCAAAACATATATGAATTCTTGGGTGAAATACAATATTATAGTACTTATAGATATTTGGTAGAAAGACTAAGCAATGTATAGAGAATATATACAAGAGTACTCAGAAAATGAAATTAATTTTAAAAACTATAGGAGCCGTAGTCTGTTGTTGTGTTTAACTTATAATGAATTATATCGACGTATCAATAAATTGTGAAATGAATAACTATGGATTGAAATACAAAACAAGAGATATAAATAATGTGTGGACTGAAATTTATGCAACTTTTAACAGGAACTGAACTGCAGAACGTGTTTTCACACGCAAAAGAAATAAATATTTATAACGGAATACCGGTATTACGAACTGGTAGAAAATGCAAAAATAATGCAAACGAGAATTATAAAAATATAATGCAAAGGAATCACAAATTTAATATTAACATACTAGCCTTTAATATCCAAGATGCGGGTTCAAACCTGACGGAGGATGATGAATTTTTCCAGACATAAAAATGCTTAGGATGGCTTTCTTTCTTTTTTTTTTAATTCCGGAATCTGGTCGGGACTCGGCCCTGTATACTTCTATTTACCCAACTTTTTTTTTTTTTACTTAATTTGCTGCATGATTACTGTATCTGCTTTCTTCTGTTACACGCACATACACACAAATCTATGCCCAAGGTGCGACTCGAACCCACGATCCTCTGCCCACAAAGCACCAAAGCGAGACGATTTAGCGAGCGTAGCCATGGGGACCGGCGCGTAAAAACCTTAGCATGGCTTTCTTCGGAAGGGAAATGAAGCCGCTATCCCGTTAAATGTTTATTTGCACGTAAAGGAACCCCATAACTTGAAAGAAAAGGTCCTTTGGTTAAATGTATTATTTTTCACGTCCGCAAATCGTGATTTCGTTTTATGCTGCCATCTATGAGCGATGAGTTGACCCCTCTCATCATGTGCGCATAGTGGCGAACTCGCGAACGAAATTCCTTGATCAAGAAATCATTGTAAAGGAAAACGTTATTACAGGCTCAACATTGTTTAATTTGCATTTCTATTATCACTTTTGTTCATTGCAATAAACAACAAAAAAATGAAATAAGAATACAAAAGCGAATCATAAACACTTAAATATAACCTATTTCTGAATTATGTGTAGAATATGTATGGCCAATGAATTCTATATTTTATACTAAAAAACAGAATATATATTTGATTGGCATACATCTACTATGGAAAATTGTTATTGAAATACACGTTAAGTATTGAAACACCTTTAGAACTTTACGAGATATTTCAGGCTGTTCTTTGTTTTACCAAATATTTAAACTGTGCAATAATATGCTGGTTCCTCTGTAGAAGCGGCGCCATGTACTATATGTTCAATATTACAGCAGATATATCACATAATCGCACAGATCAGAATATCCTGTATGGAACTTTTTTCGAAAATTTTGATTTTCTCCAAAATGGCTCTAACGATTCTGATTAAAATATCCTTTATTAAACATATTAACCTGACAAATAAAATGTATATCTTGAATTTTCCGGGAATAGCCTCTGAAGTCTGCTTTATTCTGGATGAATTTTACAGAATTTTGCATAACTCCTAAACCGTAAGAGATGGACAAAACTTAACACGCAAGAAATGCAGAGCACATTAAAACACACAGTTTATGTCCTGTACACTGTTTCGTGGAATTGATCGTTTTTGAGATATGCCTTGTTTTTGGTTTCAGCTTTGAAAAACGTATACTTTTCTCATACAGGAATTTGTCAACTCCTGTCCATACAAACAAAGGAACTTCAGTCACATAGCAACCAGCTTTTGACTGTCACTTTAACCTATGCTACTGCCTTATTTCACTTCTACTTACAAGGAAGCAACAATATTTTTTTTCGATTAGCATGAAGTAAATGTTAGGAAAATGGAAAAAATGTATACAGCGCCGGAGTCCCCACCAGACTCCGGAACTGTATTTAACAAACAAACAAAAAAAAAAAAAAAAGTGAAGTAGATAGAAATGTAAAGTTTCGTAAGAGTAGTTTAAATACTCTCTAATAAAAAATAAGATGGGTGAAGAAAGCACGTCAGAAATCTAGAAAAATTTTCGAGTTCTGTACCTTCTAAGGTCAACACGAAGATTCCTGTTAAAATGCTCCCCTGCCGCTCCGCTCCGTTTCTTGAAACTCATGACAATATGTAATATAATCATTTATGTTAATGCGTTCCTCGATTAGCATAAAGTAGGGACAAGAATAAGTTTTTATAAGAGTAAGTTGTTAAACAATAGGTGGAACATTGATTTAATTGTTTTTTCACACATGCCGTGTGTAGGACAGGAGTTGGATAGGGAGAGTCAGACTGGAAAATTCAATGCCATAGCCGGGATTTGAACAACGGATCTTGCGATCTCTAGCCGGTTGCTCTACCACTGCCGGCATAGCATTGAATTTCTCAACTAACTTGCATGTTTTCCGGTAAACCACAAGATGTTCTCAAAGTATTTGAGATGACAACCCCAATGGCGACTTACAATGTTGCAAGTACTTTAATTCATAGTAATGGTCAATTAGTATTGATTTAATTGTTTTTTCACACAATCTTTGTGTAGGACAGGAGTTGGATAGGCAGAGTCAGAATCATATCAGCGCCTCCGGTATGTCGGAATTTCATCCCGTAGGATTACTTTTGCATCTCAGTAAATCTACTGAACCTTTTAACCACAGGGGATAAAACAAGAAAAAGGAGAGAAAAATAAGTAGAACAATTTATGCAAATGGAACACATCAGATCTCTCTCTCTCTCTCTCTCTCTCTCTCTCTCTCTCTCTCTCTCTCTCTCTCTCTCTCTCTCTCTCTCTCTCTCTCTCTCTCTCTCTCTCTCTCTCTCTCTCTCTCTCTCCTTCTCTTATGCGAAATTGTTGTTCTCCCACTAGAACATGGAGCCAGCTGGTTCAGGCGGTTTCGTTGATAACTGGCATTCGGGCGGTCCAGGTTCGTTCCCCGTCGACCGCATACTCTGCTCCTGGTATTTTCCGTGGTTTTCCTGTGGCCGCTTAGGCGAATGTTGAAGTGCTGTAGATATATGTACCATTTCATTTCCCTTCTTCATCTTTCAGGTCGGCAGATGGTGTAGCTCGGGGCTTTGCCGGCAGATGGCACGGTCGCTTGCTCTGAGTAAAACTCTCTTCCCCTTGTTGTGTCGGTTGGGGCTAGGTACCATTGTAGAGGCATCCTTTCGACGACCTCCGTGGTGCGCCAGGGCTGCCATCTGGTAAAACTGTTAGGGACTTCCATGCGTCTCTGCGCTTGGCTACATCATTTCCTGTGCTGGCCTGTGATTTACCCTCAGTCGCAGTTGCCGAGGTGTGCCCCCTCGCTAGCATACTCATACCTACTAGAATCATCAATAATATTGTGAACTTTCCACCCTCCCAGCCTCTGTTTCACATCTGATTCAAAAAGGAAAACATTGTTTTTTTTAATTCACTAAACTTTTAATTATTTTAATTTTGTAGCGCCAATTATGATCCTTATCTACATTCAGATTGTATTTCTTGCCTGTTTATATCACATAGTCGTCTTTTGATTTCTGCACGATTCTATATATTTTTCATTACTACTTCTCAAAATTGTTTAAGTCAATTTTTATACTCGCCGTTGTAGCCCCGCCATCCATGTATCATATTGTTATGTCAATAAATACATTTATTCATTCATTCATTCATTCATTCATTACGAGACCATGAAAGTAGAATTAAATAACAAAGTCAACAAATAGCTAAAACAAACGTAAGTAAAGAATTCACTCCATTTCTCCCATCATTTGTTCTGCTTAAGAGGAAGTGGGCCAATAACCTATTTTCTCTTATTGGTTCAGAGTACTAAGTATAGAAGGTATTGCGTTCCATCCAAAAATTGGGTACCGAAATTTCACTGGAAATCACGTTTCAGGGTTCCCCGAATAAAAAAATACTGTATACTTTTAGAAAAAGGCCCGCGTGTGTGTGTGTGTGTGTGTGTGAGACTGTGAAAAGTATAACTCAAAAACTAATAGTCGGTTAAATACTAAATTTAATATTAGAGTTCAGCACCTTCCAAGGATGCTGGAGACTCCCAAGAAAGTACCCTCAGCCCGAACTATCCTTTATATAGGAACAGTTTCAAAAATGTTCATTTTCTCAAAAATGGTGCTAACTATATTTGCTTATTCCACTTGTAGAAGAAAATAATATGTAATAAAGTAATTTTTCTACGCCCGAGCGTAATTCAGTAGTTTACGAATACATTTCAAGTCGCAAACTTGATTTTTACGAAATCCACGCGCAAAGAAGTACAGCAAGCGTAAAATGCAAGCGTAAAGTAATTTTGTTCCTACTTTACGCTCGCCAAAATAATTAACGATATTAGTGTGTATACATCAATGACCAACAGACAAACAATTATGAGTAGTCGTGCACGATATAATGTTAGGTTCAACATCAATAAGAGACAAGTATTCCTTCGCAGCTCTAAGAATATCATAATTCTCAAAATCTGCCATTTTCTTAAAATGCATCACAGAACAACAACAATATTGCCTGTCACGGCCTGCTAAAGCTGTAGCGTCATCGAGCCCAGCGACCACAAAGCGAAACTATACTCTCTTAACGCACCTTATCCCAACGCTGTGAAATAAATAACGAATTCTAAGCCTTGGTGAATGGACAAACTTAACCTCAAATTTATATCATCTTTCGTTGATTTTCTATTAATATCAGAAAATTCTCGACTGCGTCTCGTTTCACAATATTCTCGAACGAATCAAAAACCATAAATTTACGGTCTTACATTATAAATAACTATTCTGCTAATGTTTATCTTGATAATGGTTAAATAGATAGAAGAATACTTAAGATTCAATAAGAATAGTTTGTTGCAGCTTAAGTAGAAACAGTTATGTAAATATAGCACGTGATGTGTTTTATAATAAACGATATGTAGGTCAGTTATAAAAGCTGTAAAGGGTACAGAAAGTAATGCGATTTTTTCTCATAGCATAGTTTGTTTTGAATTGGCAGTTTTAAAAACTTTTTCAGTTGTACAAGGTATTTCATTTATTAAATTCATAAAAAATGTATTAAAATATTTTTCGTTTTATGAATATGTTATTCGTCTTATCACTTACAAATATTTTCTGAAAACTGGTTGCAACATTATTATTTATTTATTTATTTATTTTAGCAGAGATAACGCAACTTGGCTTTTATCTTCCACTCAATTAAATCCTAAACATAATAATAACATACTATAGAACGTATCCCAATGTACATACAACACAAATATATATGAAGAACAATAATAATTAATTGAAAAATGCAAAAATAAGCGAAACTAAAGAACACACAATAGAAATAATATGAATATTAGAACAATAATAATTACATGGAAATTTTGTGAAACAATGAAAACTATGATGATATATTTAAATTAAGAAGTATTATTAGCTAAGATGTGCAGTGTATGACTAAGCTTGACAAACTCTGACATCCGTAGCAATGAATTCTGGAGTCTATCAATGCACGCGGTGAAAGATGATGAAAATAGAGAAGCTTTTTGAAGAGTTATGAAAGTATGTGACGATTTTTCGAGCATGTGTGAAGGTTGTGATGCAAGGACAAACTTTTAAAGCGAGAAGCTAGGTGTGTAGAAATTAATTATAAGTAATTAATAAATCCTCCATAACTATTATTAGATCTTGAAAACGAAATACTAAGTCATTTTTGGCTTTTAAGTTGTACAAAAACTTGTATTTAGGAACCACATACATGTGACACTTGAGCATCGCGCTGGAGTAAACCGGCTTGGTAAAGTCTATTGCCCTTCAGGAATGACGTACGTTTCTGGGTATAACCAGAGTAAGAAGAGAGGGAGGGAGCTGTACAAGCAACAAACTTGCTCTACTTCTTCAAGAAAAGATTCGCATAAAAGGAACAATGACAGGCTATGCTAATGCGCTTAAGATTCTTGGAATGATCAGGCGAATATACTGGTTAAAAGCTATACAGACAGGTTCGATTTACGTCATCAAATGAGTATATATAACATCATTTGATTCCCAAATCCACATCAGATTACTTCAGAACAGCAGACAACGCAAACACTGAACAAGATGAAGGTCGTTCTTGTGCTGACAACAGTCGCTGTGGTCGCTCTGGCTGCCGAAATCAAGTACACTACAAAGTACGACAATGTCGATCTGGACGAGATTCTCAGGAATGACAGACTCCTGAATAGCTACTTCAATTGCCTTATAGAGCAGGGAACCTGCACTCCTGATGGCAAGGAGTTGAAGAGTGAGTACCTAATCTAGAATTTATTTATCAGCATTGTATATAGGCCATTTTAAAATTACATTCTCGTCTTCAGCAAACGCACTTCATTTGGTTTGGCTTCTCAGATAGTTCTAAAGAAAACATATTTTTAAAAAACACTCACTTAGTGTTCGTTTATGTAAAATATTATTGAATTGGTAATTATGCAAAAATTGGGCCGCTCGAAAAATCGAATGAAACTAAATGCGATCTTTGTATCTTGTATTTTTGATGACGATTCCAAAGATTTTATTTGGCGGTCAAGCTTGGTTCTTTTTTATTAAAAACAAATTCGTGCGCATGCTCGAACGGTTTATGACAGATTGGCGTTTATGACAGATATTTACCTAATTATTATATAAACGAGTTTATATAAATAATACATGATTTTCTAATGTTCAGAAACATATTTCTCCGCCACAATAGAAACTTAGAAACGTATATTTTTATTCAGACACTAACCTTAACGGATTCGAACCTAACCTCGCGCTAAGTCTGAAAATTACAGGACTACAGAAACAGATAAAAAAAAAAAATCTTGCAGAAACATATCGCTCCACCAACTGCTATAGTCCCACTACCCGGTGAATTTTTCCTACGGGTTCTCACGGCGCGGTAACCCTTCTTGCGATATGCAGCACAGCGTCTAGCGATATATGCCGTTATTGCATAGATAACACTGATCGTCTTCCGTTTACAATGAAACCCAGGTTTTAGGTGCTCAACATGTAATATTATTATATATTTACATTGTAAAAGTACCACAATGCTACTTTATTCATAGCCTATTCCTTCTAGGCACCATATTTAATAAATATAATAAGGGTCGCTTCGCGCATGTAATAAATTAGCGTCTAACTTCATTACAGAGCTTTCCGACAAAACAAATTGATGAAAACTTAATCAGTATAAACCAATCTATCAGTTAAACCACAATTTGTTTAATTTCTAGGGTGGTCCAAGTTCTGCATAATAACCATTGAATTTACTGCATAGATAAACACTGAGTTCCATCTAAACTTTTACATCTCTAATTATATTTCAATGTTAATACCATTGTTTTCTGTGTTTGAAATCTCAAACATCGCTTGATTCAAGCCGCTTTCTCAGATTTGACTTTGAAAACAACTACTCACTATTCATTTAATATTTACAATTAATATTTGAGTTTTATTAAAATGTTTAACCTGTTTTAAATGTTTGAATTATACATGTACTCACACATGTGGCCGGACTCGAACCCCTGTACATTTATTTAACTAAGTACTTTTTAACGGTCATTCTAACCACATACGGCACCACATGCGATGAATAGTGGCGAAACATAAAATTATATAAATTATTGGGAAAGTAATTTGGAGACGTAACGCTCCAGACTTACCTTTAGGGTATCTTCCCAAATTTGCCGGTTGTGAAGACTGATTCGAAAAACTTGGAAAACACCTGCTAGTGATATGAACCGTGGATCTGCTGCTTACGAGTGTATGGCTTAAAGAGCTGGCCATCTTGTTCAGTTGCTTTTTTATTCACAATCCACCACTGACAACTAGAAGTTAAACTCAGCGCGGATAGGTACTAATCACAGTTAAATCCATATCTTACAGCCTAAATTGGGTTGCAAATCGCGTATATGGACAGGAGTTCTGAGACATACATCTGGCTTAAACTCGAAACAAAATATTATATGGATAGTATGTACTAGGTACATATATGCGACTGTAATATTTTTAAAGACCTTTAACCACATTTCCTAGCCTCATATACCCAAAGTCGCGGGTTCAAACCCGGCGGAGGACGATGGCTTTCTTCGGGTGTTAAAACCCTTAGCATGGCTTCCTTCGGAAGAGAAATAAAGCCGTTGGTCCCGTGTCGTAGATTTACGGCACGTAAAAGAACCTCAAGTCTGATAAAGAGGCTTCTGAGCAAAATTAAGAAGTCTTTCACACCCAAAATAGAATGGAACGCTGAGAACCACTGTAGTCCATAAATAAAAAAGCACATTTCCACAAACAGGAATAATTGGATAGCAGAACTAGATTAAATTGAACCTTAAATTATAGGTGTGCAATGCAGAAAAGAATGCTGTTCTGCGCAATCTCGCCGTAGGTAGGGGGAACGTTTCCCTCTATTATGCATACTTTGTTACTAGACCTGCACGCATAAACAATGAGCACATTTCCTGTATAGCGATGACGCCTGATAATGAGTGAGAGAAGCAGTCAGTCACAGAACAATGATAAATTTCTGTCTCAACATCTTTTCTAAGATGCAAACCTAAAACTTTGTTTTCCTTTTGTATAAATTACTTTAATGCGTGATCTTCAATGCTGATCTAAAAGCAAAGGACCTGGATTTTGCTTCTGACTTCCAAGCATTTAAAGCCTTTAGCCTAATTGTAATAACAACGCTGGTAAATGTAATGTACTGGAAAAAACAAAAATACATTACTAGCAAAACTAAACATTTCAGTTGCTATTCAAACAAGTTTTCCGAAATACACTAGCATTTACTTGAAACAGTAAAATAATAATACTTATTGTCATTATTATTTTAATTATTATTATACAAAAGAGAATAATGTTAGGAATAAGACCGAGTATATGTTTTCGTAAACTTCCACGGCCAATATTAAAATTATCTTGGTCCAAAGTTTCCGGTGTAGACCGCGTCTTAAGGCTAAAATCTGCCGACGTTTCGCCCATCTTATGATAAGGCTTCCTCAGGGCTAACTGCGTCTGGTCGGCAATCACACGTCGAAAAGAGCACATCAGAAGCCTCAAACTTAATCAGCCTGAAAAGTCCGCTCTCTCCGAACATGCTATTGAAACTGGCCATCACATTGATTTTGATAACATGAAATTATTGGTACCATGTGAAGACTACAAACATCGCATTATACGCGAAAGCATAGAAATAATTAAAGAAGAACATAAAGTTAACAGAGACAATGAAAAAAGTTTGAACACCATCTGGAGACCTCTGCTAAGAAAAGCATCCCACCTTGCGGCCAGCGAGCCAATAGGAATACAGAAAGCAGCGACCCCAGCCATTGGCCAAACGATAACCAATGGCAACACAGGAGGGCGGTACTTGGCATGTCCCAACTACAGTATAAAAGAAGGTACGCCAGCCGGACCAGACGCAGTTAGCCCTGAGGAAGCCTTATCATAAGATGGGCGAAACGTCGGCAGATTTTAGCCTTAAGACGCGGTCTACACCGGAAACTTTGGACCAAGATAAGACCGAGTATGTTCATAAAACGAGTGAAACAAGTTTCATAATTTTCTTATAAGCATCTTAATTACCACTATATCCAAGTTTCATACGAATATATATGCTCGACCATGTGTCTAAGTTTAAAATGTTTATAAATTATTTTTAATACTCTACGCTTACCTGAATCAATAAGTGAACCAGTGAAACAGCTGGCAGGATTGTGGTATGCGCAAGACGGGAAAGTATTTATTTTATTCTGTACTCGACCTTGTCAAAATATTTGACTATACATGTAGTATATGTGCTGAAGCCTTAAAAATGTAGACTTGGAAAACGAGAGAACAGACTGAATGTGTTAGAATTTTATTTACCAATTAATGCTAATTATTATACAAACAGAACTGGTTTTTATTTGAATACAGGTTGCTTATTGTACAATCGTTAAATGAGTTTGCGGGAATATGCTTTGTGGAATATTGGAAGCTCATGGTGGAATGTTACATATAGATCTTCTGATTGGTGGAAATCTGTACTTTAATGAAGAAGTACACTTTAATGAGCTGCATTATACTGCAGCTACCAGACGTATAATTACTACACTTCAGCATGGTCAAGCATAAAATTAAATATAATTTAATCAAACTAAAAAAAGTTCCACTCTTTTTAGTTTCGTTCTCGGGAATAAAATACATAAAATGAAGAATTAAATATTTGTAGAAGAATTGAATGTTTTGTACGTATGACTAGTGTTCGCAATTAAGTATCAATTCTTGCACTGTTGCTATTCAAAATTAAGGGCACAAGGTATTGGAGTAAGGGTTTAAGAATTTGTCAAAATTAACCCTTTACATATCAGGAAGTACTTAATAAATTTTCATGAACATTTTGTGGCATGTACAATAACAGTCTGTATTTCTTCTGGTGAAAATTTTATGTTTTTATCTGCAAAACTTTATTTTTAAAAAATTATAATGTTGGGAAAAAAAAATGTACATGAAAAATCATGGGTGACTTCATGTACCTCTTATTCAGAAACCTTTGAAAATAGAATATTCAAATTTTTTACACATGTTCTGATTATACTTATCTACTCTAACTGCCAGAATCAAAAGTATATGGCTCAAGATAATTATTTTAAAAGATACCAAATTTGTGGAAAAAAGAAGATTAAAGAAGGTATCTCAATTCTCACATGGTTAAAAAATTATAATTGCCATAATTTGTAAGCTAGGCTTATGAATCAGGTAGTCAGAAGTAACTAATGTGTGTTAGATAAGTGTAGACATTTTTAACATTCTAGCATCAATGTTTCCTGAGTAAAAGGTATATCAGAAAATGTAATATCCAAAAAATTGAAGTTAAAAATTTGCAATGTTAATCTAACTTATTTCAATACATTCCAGGGTCATAATAATATGAATCTTTATTCCTGGACTTTGTCTGCTTCTCAGCATTCCTCCTATTGGCCCTGGTCCTATGTGGTCTATTGGACGCTCGCTCAGCATGAAAATTTACTTTAAAGTTTCTATCGTCTTAGAAAACAGAAAGATTGAAGATGCAGAAAAGGGGCTGTCCGGGAGCATTTAAAATATTGCGCGCCATGTTTAAAAGAACATTTAAATGCTAAAAACTGGATGCATTATATTAAAAGTATATCTTTTTTGAATCAGAAAACCTCAGAGAATTTGACTATGCCAAAAACGAACATTGTCATTTTTTACCCCTTCATACCTTAAGACGTGAAAGAAATTATCTCAGCTGTGTAGTTTATACTTACATTCTCTAGTGGACTCTAAGAAATGTGTGTCTGTGTGTGTAGAGAGAGAGAGAGAGAGAGAGAGAGAGTGGGAGAGAGAGAGAGTAAATAAGCACTGAATTATAAACATTAAAGATAAATATAATGCTTGTTTACAGGTGTAATTCCTGATGCCCTGACTAACGGCTGCCAGAAGTGTAATGAACGTCAAAGAGATGGCGCTAGGAAGGTTGTCAACTATTTGATCGAGAAGAAGCAAGAAATGTGGCAGCAGCTGAAAGCAAAATATGATCCCACAGGAATCTATGAGAAGCAGTATAAAGAAGAAGCACACAGAGAGGGTGTAAAAGTCTGATTCACATTAAACACATCATAATTTGTACCTTTTGTTTTCAAAATGTAACCATTATCATATAGCAAATAAATCACTCATTGTTACCTTACGATATGCTCTCTTTTCACAACAAAACCCATTCATCTTTCCAAGGTATTTCAGTATAGAAAGCAATACATTTTCAGTTATATTTTCTATGTTGTCACCAAAGAAGGTGAACATGTTATACATGTATTGTTCTCTTAGTGGAAAACAACTTCCTGTTTGAGTTTCTTTAAATAAATATATATTATTAATATCTTCGCAAAGCGTTTGTATTACTTTCAGTTCCTATACTAAGATGAGAACAAAAATATGACAGCTGTATTCACAAGACTTTCTATACAAACTATTTGTTATAAAAGATTATTCTTTTACACACATCCTGCTAATTGAGATAAACATTACAGAAATGGTATTCCATACTTCTTCCTTGTAAGTAGAAAGACAATGAGGGAGTACACTAGGCTAAAGCGATAGCCATGACAATTGAAAATCGGCTCTCTTTGCATGCCCAGGAGTAAAAAAGAGATTTGAAACCGAAGTTGACGTCCCTCTTGAGAGTCTAAGTAGTTTAAAATGTAAAGCGACAAACAGGAATATTTTGGGAAACGGTTAACTACACAAATAAAATGTATATTACAAAACTGTGTGTTTTAAGGATACCTAGTTGTATTTTATATGTAGTAAGTGTTTGTCTGACTCTTACGGTTTACCAGTTATACAAAAGTCACCGAGAATGAGAGGTCTTCAGAGGCTACAATATACACTACGTTTGTCATGAAAATACATTAAATGTATGATATTTTAATGAAAAGCAATTTTTAAGAAAATAAACATTTTCGAAAAATGTTCCCTGTAAAACCTAGTTGGGGTGCGGAATTTTCCTGAAATTCCTTGAGTCACATCCTTGGTAGATCCTAAATTTAAATACCAAGTATGGTATTTAACTGATTTTTTTTTTTTAAGTTACGCTGTCCGCAGACAGAAACACACAGCCACACACACATACACACACTGTGTCTGTATGTATGTGTGTGAGAGAGAGAGAGAGAGAGAGAGAAGGGGGGAGAGAAATATTAATAGAAAGAGAGAAAACAGCATAACTCCAAAACAAAAGTTCGTTACATACCAAGCTTGATATTTAAGTTCAACACCTCCAGATAAACAACACGAAGATTTTTAAGAAACTACTTCACTCTAAACTGCCCTTTAGATAGAACATTTTTAAAACATTTTGATTTTCTAAAAATTTCGCTAACGATTTTCATTAAAATACCACTTGTATAAAATATTTTCATAGAAATATTATATCTATTAGAGAGAGAGAGAGAGGGAGAAAGAGGTGGGGGAAAGGCACTTATTACCAAAAATATAGAACTCATTAAAATACACTGTGTTTTTGTGAAGATGTTCATTGATAAACTTTTAAATTTCTACTTTAATCAAATGAGAAGTCATCATTCGTTTTTATTTGGTTTTATCCTGGTCATACAAAGAGAATGATCACACCGAGCTCAGCTCTTAAGAGATTTGGCTAGCATTTTAACATATTATAATCCCTTGTTTCTTCTTGATTAGCATAACGTTGATAGAGGAATTATCTTTCAAAATAGTTCGTTACAGAATAGGGAGAGAAAATTATGTAATTGGAACACCTGATATTTGTAATATGATTATTGTTTAATAAGTGAAACACTTTCTAAATTATCGCTGTGTAAGAAAAGTTCCAACAATTTGCTAAAATTTTTTGTGATGCGAGTGTCATTTTTGTTGCCAGGAAGTTAAATATTAGTACTTATAGCCAGGTGTGTAAAAACTTGTGTACGAATTATGTCACACATGGGTTATGTTTTATACATATTTTTAAATTTTTAAAATCGTATGCACGTGTTGAAATTAAGACTGAATAATATATGACGTGCACCCTTAAACAAATATAACGTAGAAAGTCTGCAAAATTTCAGATTAGGGATATAAAAATTGCATTATAAGGAACATGTCAAGTGGAAGCAGATGCCTAAAAGCTTAAAAGGAAGAAAAATAAATATAAATTGGAGATCCATGGTAGCAGCACTTAAATTGTCACGAGATGGATTCCATTTCGCGTGTACCATAAAAGTGGCTGTATTAAAATGTCCTCAAATATTAGTAAATGATGTTATAATACTCTAATATAACACATTCATATAACTATATCTACCCAAACTTCCAGCAAACTATTCCTATCACTATTCTACATTCTTAAATATGAAGACATCATTTTATAAACATTTTCTTATGGTCACAATGAGAACAGAGGATTAAAATAGACTTAGCGAAGGTCAAATATTTTAAGAACTGGTCCCTATGCAATATTTTTGAGATTTTCTTCTCTTTTGCTTGAACAAACTAAAAAAAAAAAAAAAAAATGGATTGCATTAAATGTTATAAGAATAAAAATTTTAGGACACCATAGCTATTGTTAAGTTGAACAACATAGAAAAAGATACGTGAATGTAACGCTTCAGATATTTCAGTAAAGCAGAAAAGTAAACACTTGTTTTCTCTCCACCTAGCATTAGTTCATTGGAACGTCGTAACACGAGCATTCTTTTCTTGAACTATCATTGAGGTGCACGTTCATATGCACTAGTGGTTATGACTACTGTACGGAGGGGACATCTAGCGCCTGGGACCCCAATCGATATTTTGCGCATATACCCTAGGGAGGAATAGAGGAAGTGAAAGAACCGTAGAAAATATACAGGTCGGCATATTCGACGAGACACGCAGAATTCCCTAAGAACTCTAGTATTAACCAAACAACCACTAGAGAATCGCTCAAAGGCATCCTTCCAAGCCAGTAGGCAACTGTTCAGACCCGTCCCTCTAGTGGAACCGGGGAAAACTCGACTCCGCAGTGGAGGCGAAAGGCTGTCATCTGACAAGCCCCAGAAGAAGTTCTAATGCTCATGCACCTGCGTCATCTGTCCGACCCGACAGTCACTCTGCCTCGGAGTCAACCTTTGACATGAAAAACATAAATGAAATGAGTAGAAATGGGGGAGAAAGAAAATCTGTGGTATAATACACTCCAGCACATGAACTGTTAATGTAATCAACCTTAATATGCGTGAGAATTTCGTGTTCTTGAGACATCGTTCACTCATTAATAAGTAACAAGCTCAAATGTAAGTTACACAGTTAGATCAAAGAAGCTTTAATAATGAGCTTTCTGTTTTTATGCTATTTGTCTTTGATGTCTCAAATAAGCGAATTACATTCAACAGATCGCGAGTTCGAATCTCACTAGGGTGAGTTACCCAGATAAGCTTTTTTTCGAGCTTTTCCCTTATCCTGAGAAGACGAATGACGAATAGTTTTAAGCTGCATGGACCCCCCATGCATCATTTGAGCATCATTTCATCAATTTCATTCATCGTCCGTTATGACCACCTAGGTTATAAGACATTAAGCTTAAAAAAAACTGAAAAGAAAGGGGGGGGAACAACAACACTGGAGCATCTAAAGGCCATATCGGTGACTTTACCTTTTGGAGCAACAGTTAGTTCATTAAAATGGTGTTCACTCATTAACTGTTAATCGTTTTGTTTTCTCTAAGTTCACACACAAATTCATTTCGGACTCTAGGGAGGATAGCGAATAATTCTAACTAAAGAAAAATTTTCACCTTTCAGCAGAATATCGAACCTTAAAACGCAACTGTAGTTTGCTAACCACCTGGCCACAGAAACAGCTAAGAATTCATTGCTATTTTGTTGAATCTGTATAAATATATGCATATTTCTTTAATTATAGCTTGCAAATGTATTTTCTCTCAAAACAGGTAAACGCCTTATGAAATGCAACCCAGTATTTATACACACTTACTTAAGGTGAACTGAGCACATGTACAGAAGGACATATATATGCCCTTCTTGTTTGTGAACAGCATAATAACAAGATAAAGTGAATCGCAAACATTTATACTTCATAATTTCTTGAATGAAGTATTTCATTTGAGCCACTGATGATAAAAACGTGAATGGTGAAGTAGTTCCCATGAATGAAGTACTTAGACCAAATATATTCGAGATATTACTTGGCGCGAAATTCAGAAATTGTGCTCAGATTGGAGGGGGTAAAAATAAATATTAACAAATCTAAAATAAAGGTGTCAAAAAGTGAATCAGATTAAAGAAGGAAGAAAAATGGTATTCGGAAGAAAGGGAACTGAAACTGTGAACGAATTTGACCATCGGGGGTAAGATTAAGTTATAAGGCAAGCTGGGAATCTCATGGTAGAAAGATAATAACAAACGGTAAAGTGGCAATGACAGGAATGAGACCATGTAAATATGAATTATTAGAGAGGTTTCAAGAGGCAACAATAGAAGCAAAAACGTTATACGTAGTGAAATAAGTAGCCCATATATAGAATATTCTGTAAAGCAAAGCAGTACCAACAGGGGTAGCGATAGTGGAATAAGGAGGACAGCGAAGAAGAGAGATGCTCCTAAGAGAGGTATCGGATTATTCGTATAAGTGTATAAAGAGCAGGGAATAGAATCTGCTGAAAATAAATATGAAACAATTCAAGATAGGAGCGAGGAGTTCTGGTGGGTGCAGTTAGAGAAAATGTTGTCTAAACAGGGATGGGAGAGATATGGAGGAAGGGAGAAGAAAATGAAAAAAGATTCCGGAAATCATGAGAAAGAAATAGAAGACTTGGATAAACAGGAAATATGGATTGTGCGATTTGTTTACATCGATAAAAAATCTAATGTGTACCATTCACATGACTTTCTCTACATCTCTGCAACAAATTATTGATAAAAAGCTTATGCTTCTATTTACTTCATTCTAATCGAGAAAAAAATAGCAGAAATTGTCCTATTACTTGCTTCTCTGTAATTAGAAGCGGAATAGGTTAAACTGGTAGTTAAAGGCTGATTCTATGTGACTGAAGTTCCTTTGTTTGTATGGACAGAAGTTGACAAATTCTTGCATGAGAAAAGTATATGTTTTTCAAAGCAGAAACAAAAAACAAGGAATACCTACAAAACGATAAATTCGACGAAAAATTGTATATAACATAAATTGTGTGTTTTAAAGTGCTCTACATTTTATGTGTGATAAATGTTTGTCCATTCCTTATGCTTTAGCAGTTATGCAAAATTCCGTAAAATTCATCCAGAATAAAGTAGTCTTCAGAGGCTATTCCCAGAAAATTCATAATGTACATTTTATTTCTCAGGTAAATATATTTAATATACGAAATTTTAATCAACATCGTTAGAGCCATTTTTGAGAAAATCAAAATTTTCGAAATTTTCTCCACGCAAAGGGCAGTTTGGGGAAGAGAAATTTTTCTCAAAATCTTCTTGTCGGATCCCTGGAAGATATTAATCTTAAATACCAAGTTTGGTATTTTACCAACGGACACCACACACACACACACACACACACACACACACACACACACGGCCTTTATCTGAAAATACTTATTTTGAATACAGGTGACCCTAAAACGTATATTTCCAGTGAAATCTCGGTATCAAAATTTTTGGTGGAGTGCTTTACCTTCTCCATACACTATGTACATAGTGCGTATAGAGAAAGTAAAAAGATTCTGGAAATCATGAGAAACAGATAGAAGATTTAGATAAACAGGACATTTGGGGTGTGCGATTTGTTTATATCGATAAAAATGAAGAAAGAATAGTAAGCGAGGGTTATGTAGATATATAGAGGAAGGATTAGCGTGGATGAAGACAGGAGCAATACTTTTGAATGTGATGAGACTCAATGGATTAGAATGCTGTATTTATATGGAATGAGAGGCATTAATGTTCACTGTTTAACTGAACATAAAGAAGTAAGAAATTGGAGGAAAGAGATTTGGGGTAGTATGTTAGGAGAATTGGCAACGATGAAAATGAGAAAGAGAAGAATTAAATAAATACTACAATATTTAGAAAAGTAAAACAAAAGTGGATAAGAAATAAGAGATGAAGGAAACGACGGATGGAACAGAGAAAATGGGATGGAATATGTAGGAGTTACACTCGCTAATAACCATGGAGCTAAGGGGTACACAAAACAAACTATGCATTAGCAGAAGTAATATATGCATAATTTTAAGTAACATAACGCGATTTTGTAAATAACTGAAAAAGTAATCTAATAATAATAACTCCATGGCATGACAGCTCACAAGGAAACTTTGCTCAAAGCCCAGCCGGGCGCTTAATTCGGTCCTCATTAGCTGAAGCCGCTACTTCTCCATCAAGTAGTTCCTCAATTGGGTCCCCAGGGACCTCACCAGGCTGAGTGCTCCCCGGATCAGGTATCCCAGCGGGGGGGGGGGGAATCCCCACGCCAGTACCGGGAATGGAATAGGACCCATGTCTCCCTGCGCTACCACCGCGCTAAGGAGACGACCATTTAATCTAATACCAATAAACAATTTTATTATTAATGTTATTATTATTATTAGTAGTAGTAGTAGTGGTAACGGTGGCAGTGGCAGTGGTATTGGTAGTGGTAATAATAATGGTAGTTGCGGTGGTACTGGTGGTGGTGGTGGCAGTGGCAGCGGTAGTGGTAGTGGTAATGGTAATGGTAGTTGTGGTGGTACTGGTGGTAGTGGTGGCAGTGGCAGTGGTAGCGGTAATGGTAATAGTAATGGTAGTTGTGGTGGTACTGGTGGTAGTGGTGGCAGTGACAGTGGTAGTGGTAGTGGCAATAGTAATGGTAATTGTGGTGCTACTGGTGATAGTGGTGGCAGTGCCAGTGGTAGTGGTAGTGGTAATGGTAATGGTAGTTGTGGTGGTACTGGTGGTAGTGGTGGCAGTGGCAGTGGTAGTGGTAGGGGTAATGGTAATAGTAATGCTAGTTGTGGTGGTACTGGTGGTAGTGGTGGCAGTGGTAGTGGTAGTGGTAATAGTAATGGTAGTTGTGGTGGTACTGGTGGTAGTGGTGGCAGTGGCAGAGGTAGTGGTAGTGGTAACGGTAATGGTAGTTGTGGTGATACTGGTAGTAGTGGTGGCAGTGGCAGTGGTAGTGGTGGCAGTGGCAGTGGTAGCGGTGGCAGTGGCAGTGGTAGTGGTAATGGTAATAGTAGTTGTGGTGGTACTGGTGGTAGTGGTGGCAGTGGCAGTGCCAGTGGTAGTGGTGGCAGTGGCAGTGCCAGTGGTAGTGGTAATGGTAAAGGTAGTTATGGTGGTACTGGTGGTAGTGGTGGCAGTGGTAGTGGTAATGGTAAGAGTAGTTGTGCTGGTACTGGTGGTAGTAGCGGTAGTGGTAGTAGTGGCAATGGCAGTGGTAGTGGTAATGGTAGTTATGGTGGTACTGGTGGTAGTGGTGGCAGTGCCAGTGGTAGTGGTAGTGGTAATGGTAGTTGTGGTGGTACTGATGGTAGTTATGATAGTGGTAGTGGTGGCAATAGCAGCGGTAGTGGTAGTAGTAATGGTAATGGTAGTTGTGGTACTGGTTGAAATGGTAGTAGTAGTGGTAATGGTAGTTGTGTTACTTGTGGTAATGGTAGTAGTAATAGTAATGGTAGTTGTGGTACTGGTGGTAATGTTAGTAGTAATGGTAATGGTAGTTGTGGTGGTACAAGTGGTAATGGTAGTAGTAATAGTAATGGTAGTTGTGGTACTTGTGGTAATGGTAGTAGTAATAGTATGGGTAGTTGTGGTGGTTCTGGTGGTAATGGTAGTAGTAATGGTAATGGTACTTGTGGTACTTGTGGTAATGGTAGAATAGTAGTAATTATAATGGTAGTTGGGTGGTACTGGTGGTAATGGTAGTAGTAATGGTAATGGTAGTTGTGGTACTTGTGGTAATGGTAGTAGTAATGGTAATGGTATTTGTGGTGGTTCTGGTGGTAATGGTAGTAGTAATAGTAATGGTAGTTGTGGTACTTGTGGTAATGGTAGGCGTACTGATAATGGTAGTTGTGGTGGTACTGGTGGTAATGGTAGTAGTAATAGTAATGGTAGTTGTGGTATTTGTAGTAATGGTAGTATTAATAGTAATGGTAATTGTGGTACTGGTGGTAATGGTAGTAGTGATGGTAATGGTAGTTGTGGTACTGGAGGTAATGGTGGTAGTAATGGTAATGGTAGTTGTGGTACTGGTGGTAATGGTAGTAGTAATGGTAATGGTAGTTGTGGTGGTACTGGTGGTAGTGATGGTAGTGGTAGTGGTGGCAATGGCAGTGGTAGTGGTAGTAGTAATGGTAATGGTAGTTGTGGTACTGGTTGAAATGGTAGTAGTAATGGTAATGGTAGTTGTGGTACTGGTGGTAATGGTAGTAGTAATAGTAATGGTAGATGTGGTACTGGTGGTAATGGTAGTAGTAATGGTAATGGTAGTTGTGGTACTTGTGGTAATGGTAGTAGTAATGGTAATGGTAGTTGTGGTGGCACTGGTGGTAATGGTAGTAGTAATGGTAATGGTAGTTGTGGTACTTGTTGTAATTTTAGTAGTAATGGTAATAGTTGTGGTACTTGTGGTAATGGTAGTAGTAATGATAATGGTAGTTGTTGTGGTACTGGTGGTAATGGTAGTAGTAATAATAATGGTATTTGTGGTACTGGTGGTAATGGTAGTAGTGATGGTAATGGTAGTTGTGGTACTGGTGGTAATGGTGGTAGTAATGGTAATGGTAGTTGTGGTACTGCTGGTCATGGTAGTAGTAATGGTAATGGTAGTTGTGGTACTTGTGGTAATGGTAGTATAGTAGTAATTATAATGGTAGTTGGGTGGTACTGGTGGTAATGGTAGTAGTAATGGTAATGGTAGTTGTGGTACTTGTGGTAATGGTAGTAATAATGGTAATGGTATTTGTGGTGGTTCTGGTGGTAATGGTAGTAGTAATAGTAATGGTAGTTGTGGTACTTGTGGTAATGGTAGGCGTACTGATAATGGTAGTTGTGGTGGTACTGGTGGTAATGGTAGTAGTAATAGTAATGGTAGTTGTGGTATTTGTAGTAATGGTAGTATTAATAGTAATGGTAATTGTGCTACTGGTGGTAATGGTAGTAGTGATGGTAATGGTAGTTGTGGTACTGGAGGTAATGGTGGTAGTAATGGTAATGGTAGTTGTGGTACTGGTGGTAATGGTAGTAGTAACGGTAATGGTAGTTGTGGTGGTACTGGTGGTAGTGATGGTAGTGGTAGTGGTGGCAATGGCAGTGGTAGTGGTAGTAGTAATGGTAATGGTAGTTGTGGTACTGGTTGAAATGGTAGTAGTAATGGTAATGGTAGTTGTGGTACTGGTGGTAATGGTAGTAGTAATAGTAATGGTAGATGTGGTACTGGTGGTAATGGTAGTAGTAATGGTAATGGTAGTTGTGGTACTTGTGGTAATGGTAGTAGTAATGGTAATGGTAGTTGTGGTGGCACTGGTGGTAATGGTAGTAGTAATGGTAATGGTAGTTGTGGTACTTGTGGTAATTTTAGTAGTAATGGTAATAGTTGTGGTACTTGTGGTAATGGTAGTAGTAATGATAATGGTAGTTGTTGTGGTACTGGTGGTAATGGTAGTAGTAATAGTAATGGTATTTGTGGTACTGGTGGTAATGGTAGTAGTGATGGTAATGGTAGTTGTGGTACTGGTGGTAATGGTGGTAGTAATGGTAATGGTAGTTGTGGTACTGCTGGTCATGGTAGTAGTAATGGTAATGGTAGCTGTGGTGGTACTGGTGGTAGTGATGGTAGTGGTATTTGTGGCAATGGCAGTGGTAGTGGTAGTAGTAATGGTAATGGTAGTTGTGGTACTGGTTGAAATGGTAGTAGTAGTGGTAATGGTAGTTGTGTTACTTGTGGTAATGGTAGTAGTAATAGTAATGGTAGTTGTGGTACTGGTTGTAATGGTAGTAGTAATGGTAGTTGTGGTACTGGTGGTAATGGTAGTAGTAATGGTAATGGTAGTTATGGTGGTACTGGTGGTAGTGATGGTAGTGGTAGTGGTGGCAATGGCAGTGGTAGTGGTAGTAGTAATGGTAATGGTAGTTGTGGTACTGGTTGAAATGGTAGTAGTAATGATAATGGTAGTTGTGGTACTGGTGGTAATGGTTGTAGTAATAGTAATGGTAGTGTTGGTACTGGTAGTAATGGTAGTAGTAATAGTAATGGTAGTTGTGGTACTGGTGGTATTGGTAGTATCAATAGTAATGGTAGTTGTGGTACTGGTGGTAATGGTAGTAGTAATAGTAATGGTAGTTGTGGTACTGGTGGTAATGGTAGTAGTAATAGTAATGGTAGTTGTGGTACTGGTAGTAAAGGTAGTAGTAATAGTAATGGTAGTTGTGGTACTGGTGGTAATGGTAGTAGTAATGGTAATGGTAGTTGTGGTACTGGTGGTAATGGTAGTAGTAATGGTAATGGTAGTTGTGGTACTGGTGGTAATAGTAGTAGTAATAGTAATGGTAGTTGTGGTACTGGTGTTAATGGTAGTAGTAATAGTAATGGTAGTTGTGGTACTGGTAGTAGTAATAGTAATGGTAGTTTTGGTACTGGTGGTAATGGTAGTAGTAATGATAATGGTAGTTGTGGTACTGGTGTTAATGTTAATAGTAATGGTAATGGTAGTTGTGGTACAGGTGGTAATGGTAGTAGTAATGGTAATGGTAGTTGTGGTGGTACTGGTAGTAGTGGTGGCAATGTAAAGTGGTAGTGGTAGTAGTAATGGTAATGGTAGTTGTGGTACTGGTGGTAATGGTAGTAGTAATGGTAATGGTAGTTGTGGTACTGGTGGTAATGATAGTAATAATGGTAATGGCTGTTGTGGTACTGGTGGTAATGGTAGTAGTAATGGTAATGGTAGTTGTGGTGGTACTGGTGGTAGTGGTGGCAATGTCAGTGGTAGTGGTAGTAGTAATGGTAATGGTAGTTGTGGTGGTACTGGTGGTAGTGGTGGCAATGTCAGTGGTAGTGGTAGTAGTAATGGTAATTGTAGTTGTGGTACTGGTGGTAATGGTAGTATTAATGGTAATGGTAGTTGTGGTACTGGTGGTAATGGTAAGAGTAATAGTAATGGTAGTTCTGTTACTGGTTGTAATGGTAGTAGTAATGGTAGTGGTAGTTGTGGTACTGGTGGTAATGGTAGTAGTAATGGTAATGGTAGTTGTGGTGGTACTGGTGGTGGTGATGGTAGTGGTAGTGGTGGCAATGGCAGTGGTAGTGGTAGTAGTAATGGTAATGGTAGTTGTGGTACTGGTTGAAATGGTAGTAGTAATGGTAATTGTAGTTGTGGTACTTGTGGTAATGGTAGTAGTAATAGTATAGGTAGATGTGGTACTGGTGGTAATGGTAGTAGTAATGGTAGTTGTGGTGGTACTGGTGGTAATGGTAGTAGTAATAGTAATGGTAGTTGTGGTACTTGTGGTAAGGGTAGTAGTAAAATAGTAATGGTAGTTGTGGTGGTACTGGTGGTAATGGTAGTAGTAATGGTAATGGTAGTTGTGGTACTTGTGGTAATGTTAGTAGTAATGGTAGTTTTGATGGTACTGCGTAATGGTAGTAGTAATAGTAATGGTAGTTGTGGTTCTTGTGGTAATGGCAGTAGTAATGGTAATGGTAGTTGTGGTACTGGTGGTAACGGTAGTAGTAATGGTAATGGTAGTTGTGGTGGTACTGGTGGTAATGGTAGTAGTAATAGTAATGGTAGTTGTGATACTTGTGGTAATGGTAAAAGTAATAGTAATGGTAGTTTTTTACTGGTGTAATGGTAGTAGTAATGGTAATGGTAGTTGTGGTACTGGTGGTAATGGTAGTAGTAATGGTAATGGTAGTTGTGGTACTGGTGGTAATGGTAGTAGTAATAGCAAAGGTAGTTGTGGTACTGGTGGTAATGGTAGTAGTAATAGTAATGGTAGTTGTGGTACTGGTAGTAGTAATAGTAATGGTAGTTGTGGTACTGGTAGTAGTAATAGTAATGGTAGTTTTGGTACTGGTGGTAATGGAAGTAGTAATGGTAATGGTAGTTGTGGTACTGGTGGTAATGGTAGTAGTAATAGTAATGGTAGTTGTGGTACTGGTGGTAATGGTAGTAGTAATGGTAATGGTAGTTGTGGTACAGGTGGTAATGGTAGTAGTAATGGTAATGGTAGTTGTGGTGGTACTGGTGGTAGTGGTGGCAATGTCAGTGGTAGCGGTAGTAGTAATGGTAATGGTAATTGTGGTACTGGTGGTAATAATAGTAGTAATGGTAATGGTAGTTGTGGTGGTATTGGTGGTAGTGATGGTAGTGGAAGTGGTGGCAATGGCAGTGGTAGTGGTAGTAGTAAAGGTAATGGTAGTTGTGGTACTGGTTGAAATGGTAGTAGTAATGGTAATGGTAGTTGTGGTACTGTTGGTAATGGTAGTAGTAATAGTAATGGTAGTTGTGGTACTGGTGGTAATGGTAGTAGTAATGGTAATGGTAGTTGTGGTACTGGTGGTAATGGTAGTAGTAATGGTAATGGTAGTTGTGGTGGTACTGGTGGTAGTGGTGGCAATGTCAGTGGTAGTGGTAGTAGTAATGGTAATGGTAGTTGTGGTACTGGTGGTAATGGTAGTATTAATGGTAATGGTAATTGTGGTACTGGTGGTAATGGTAGTAGTAATGGTAATGGTAGTTGTGGTGGTACTGTGGTAGTGATGGTAGTGGTAGTGGTGGCAATGGCAAAGGTAGTGGTAGTAGTAATCGTAATGGTAGTTGTGGTACTGGTTGAAATGGTAGTAGTAATGGTAATGGTAGTTGTGGTACTGGTGGTAATGGTAGTAGTAACAGAAATGGTAGTTCTGGTACTGGTGGTAATGGTAGTAGTAATGGTAACGATAGTTGTGGTACTGGTGGTAATGGTAGTAGTAATGGTAATGGTAGTTGTGGTGGTACTGGTGGTAGTGATAGTAGTAGTAGTGGTGGCAATGGCAGTGGTAGTGGTAGTAGTAATGGTAATGGTAGTTGTGGTACTGGTTGAAATGGTAGTAGTAATGGTAATGGTAGTTGTGGTACTGGTGGTAATGGTAGTAGAAATAGTAGTGGTAGTTATGGTACTGGTGGTAATGGTAGTAGTAATGGTAATGGTAGTTGTGGTACTGGTGGTAATGGTAGTAGTAATGGTAATGGTAGTTGTGGTGGTACTGGTGGTAGTGGTGGCAATGTCAGTGGTAGTGGTAGTAGTAATGGTAATGGTAGTTGTGGTACTGGTGGTAATGGTAGTACTAATGGTAATGGTAGTTGTGGTATTGGTGGTAATGGTAGTAGTAATGGTAATGGTAGTTGTGGTACTGGTGGTAGTGGTGGCAATGTCAGTGGTAGTGGTAGTAGTAATGGTAATGGTAGTTGTTGTGGTACTGGTGGTAGTGGTGGCAATGTCAGTGGTAGTGGTAGTAGTAATGGTAATGGTAGTTGTTGTGGTACTGGTGGTAGTGGTAGTAGTAATGGTAATGGTAGTTGTGGTACTGGTGGTAATGGTAGAAGTACTGGTAATGGTAGTTGTGGTGGTACTGATGGTAGTGGTGGTAGTAGTAGCGGTAGTAGTAATGGTAGTGGTAATGGTGGCAATGGCAGTGGTAGTGGTAGTAGTACTGATAACGGTTGTTGAGGTGGTATTGATGGTAGTGGTGGTAGTACTAGCAGTAGTAGTAATGGTAGTGGTAAATGTCGTAGTAGTGGTAGTATATGGGAGATAATTTATGTCTGCCTCTCCCGGATACCGAAACATTTTCTTCTGTCACGTTTTTTAAGATTACAGGATCGGGATCCCCAGAGACGTTGGTCCTTGGGTAGCTCTCCGACACACAGAAAGGGATGTAATAAACCTTTCCAGCATTAGCCTGGCATTCTGGGAAAACCGTCTTAAAGCTCCAGGGTAGGAAAGCTGGAATCGATCCTATGACCTGGGGGAATGCCAGTCGCAGACGCTACCAGAAATCTGCCTTGACGGTTTCGAAATCCTTTATATGCAACAAAAAAGTATCGCTTACTTCAGCTATTGCTTATTTTTCGAAATTCATACTGTATTAACTCAGGCTTTCAAAATCGTGTAATAGCTTCCTGGTTACATAAAAATATCTGATGTGTTCTATTCACATAACTGTCCCTAGCTTTTCCATTTACAAAAGATTCTTACAAAATATTATTCTTATATCTACACCATGCTAGTAAAAATAAGAATTAGGAGAATTAGTATTATTACTTGGGTCCTTGTAGGCAGAGGAGAAATAAGGGAATACACTAGGCTAAAGCAATAGTCAAATCTTTTAAAAGATGGTCTCTATGTCAAACAATTGAGGTTCGGTTGGCTTTACATGGACCGTTTGAGAAAATTAGGTGACATAAAAATGAAACCAATAATAAAGAATATTCCGAAAACGGTCAAGCGTACAAGAAAAACATGTATGACATAAATTTTGAGTATTGGCGAGATCTACATTTTTGTGTATTAAGTTTCTGTCCATCTCTTACGGTTTAACAGTTATCCAAAATTCTGCAAAACTCATCCAAAATAAAGGTGTTCAGAGGCTATTCCCAGAAAATTTAATATATACATTTTATTTATGATATAAATATAATGATATTTATGACATAAATATCTTTAATATACGACATTTTAGGATCCATTCTAGGTCCCCTATTTTGGCATATACTAACTGAACTCCTCCTAGAACTGGATGAATTACAAAGTATAGCGGAAGTTGTTGCCTACGCTGATGACATGTTAGTCCTGGTGGAAGCGGATAATAGATTTCAATTGGAAGAAAAATCTAAAACCTCACTGGAATGTATCTATAGATGGTGTCAATCTAATAAATTACAAATAGCACCACATAAATGTGCATATATGATGCTAAAAAGGTAAATTAAAAAGAGGTCCATCGGTGAAAATCAGTAATATAAAAGTTAAAAGACAAAAAGTACTAAAATACTTGGGAATACACCTGGATGAACAATTAAACTACTTGATCAAATTCGAACTAAGACAAGTGGAGTTCTAGCCTTAGCGACTAGAAAATGTAAGTAACCACTTTTGATTACTAAGACATACCACGTGAGTTTTTTTGGTAGGTATTACATCTTATGGAGCAGGAATATGGGCGCTTAGAATAAGATTACAAAAGAACATCAAAATGTTAAGAAGAACACAAAGGAAAGGTATACTAAGATTAACAGGAGCAGTCACAACAACGTCAACAATTGCCTTCTGGTAACACTGGCAATCTGGCCAATTGACATCACAATAAGGCAACGAGGGTCACATTTCTGGCTAAAAAGAGGGGACTATAATAAAGTAGAGCAAATTATAGCAGTACCGTGTAGAACTAAAAGAGAAGTAAGGATGCGACTATTAAATATGTGGCAACAAGAGTGCAACTCAATAGCAGAAGGCAGAAGAACTTATAACCTGTTTACGAATATCCATGAAAGACTTAGATTTGACTAATATACAACCTAAAAATCTGATGTGTACCATTCACATGACTTTCTCTATATCCCTGCAACAAATTATTCTTAAAAAGCTTATACTTCTATTTACTTTATGCTAATCAGAAAAAATGAGCAGAAATAGTCTTATTACTTGCTTACTTGTAAGTAGAAGCGAAATAAAGGAAATAGGTTAAAATGATAGTCGAAAGCTGGTTGCTATGTCAATGAAGTTCCTTTGTTTATATGGATAGGAGTTGACAAGTTCCTATATGAGAAAAGTATAAGTTTTTCATAGCAGAAACCAAAAATAAGGAATGTCTCATAAACGACGAACTTACAAAAAAAAAAAAAAAAAAATGTATACAACATAAATTGTGTGTCTTAACGTACTCTACATTTTTTGTGTAGTAAGTTTTTGTTCATCTCTTACGGTTTAGCAGCTATTTAAAATTCAGTAAAATTCATCCAGAATAAACTACTCTTCAGAGGCTATTCCCAGAAAATTCAAGATATACATTTTATTTGCCAGGTAAATATCTTTAATATACGAAATTTTAATCAAAATCGTTAGAGCCATTTTTGAGAAAATCAAAATTTTCGAAAAAAAATCCATGTAAAAGGTAGTTGAGGGTGGAAGAATTTTTCTCAAAATCTTCGTGTCGCATCCCTGGAAAATACTAAACTTAAATACCAAGTTTGGTATTTTACCGACTTTTCGTTTTTGAGTTATCGTGTTCACAGACACACGGACACACTGGCACACGGACACACACACACACACACACACACGGACCTTTTTGTGAAAATGCTTTTTTTTGGATATTGGGGACCCTAAAACATATATTTCCGGTGAAATCTCGGTATCGAATTTTTGGGTGGAGTGAAATACCTTCTCTATACACTATGTACACACGTATAGAGAAAGTAAAAAGGGAGGGATACAATATAAAACAGGGCATGATCCATATAATACTTACTTTAACAAAATAGGAAAGAAGGAGACGCATCTATGTTCAACATTTGAGGTCAGCGATACACCAATGCAATAAATACGCCGAAGACCTGCAAGAAAGAAGGAAAAGTCTGGCTGGGAAACGGGTATACCATATAGCTAGAAATAGGAATGAGTACTCCATACTTGGGGAAATGGCGGATATAGTCTGCACATCTGTAATGGAAACGGGTATACGATATAGCTAGAAATAGGAATGAGTACTCCATACTTGAGGAAATGGCGGATATAGTCTCCACATCTGTAATGGAAACGGGTATACGATATAGTCAGAAATAGGAATGAGTACTCCATACTTGGGGAAATGGCGGATATAGTCTCCACATCTCTAATGGAAACGCGTATACGATATAGCTAGAAATAGGAATGAGTACTCCCTACTTGAGGAAATGACGGATATAGTCTCCACATCTGTAATGGAAACGGGTATACGATATAGTCAGAAATAGGAATGAGTACTCCATACTTGAGGAAATGGCGGATATAGTCTCCACATCTGTAATGGAAACGGGTATACGATATAGTCAGAAATAGGAATGAGTACTCCATACTTGGGGAAATGGCGGATATAGTCTCCACATCTCTAATGGAAACGCGTATACGATATAGCTAGAAATAGGAATGAGTACTCCCTACTTGAGGAAATGGCGGATATAGTCTCCACATCTGTAATGGAAACGGGTATACGATATAGTCAGAAATAGGAATGAGTACTCCATACTTGAGGAAATGGCGGATATAGTCTGCACATCCGTAATGGAAACGTATGCAAATGAACGAAGGCAGGTACACATGGTTGTGCGAAGAGAACCGCTGGATGAACATACAAAGTTAAGAAGATCAACAAGGACACAGGCAACAAAAGAACAAAACGTACGTGCACAACAAGAAGAACATCAGCAGTAACAAGACAAAGAAGATTTAGAAACGTATCAGAGAGTAAATTCAAGAAGACAACTATGAATATCGACAGATGTAGCTAGGAGGAGACAATTACACCCAGAAGAGGATACGTAAATAAAAATTTACATAAAATATGGAAGTACATTAAATTATAAACTCTTTCCTCAAGAAACATTTTTTTTCGACTCTACAGTTCCAGCAAAGAACGTATTTTTAAGTTATCACCAAGATAGGAATGTTGTAGTTTTTGTTTTATTAGGGACTGTAGGGAGTTTTTGTATGTTATTATTAGTGTTGAAATAGGCATTAGAAAGTATATAATATCTGCACAGATGAAAGTAATTAGAATAACATAAGTCTGTTTCTAATAAAATAATGGGATAACTGGTCTTGGCATAGCTTCCAGAAGCCAAGGCAGTAGACATGCAGATCTTATTTTTTATTTTTTTTATTTTTTATACGTTTATATTTTATATTTTTTATATTTTATATGTCATTTTAATCAAAATCGTTAAAGCCATTTTAGAGAAAACAAAATTTTCAAAAATATTTCCATTTAAAGGGTGTTTTATGGTGAGGGATTTTCCTGAAAAGCATCGTGTTGCACCCTTGGAAGATCCTAAACATAAATACCAAATTTGGTGTTTAACGGTCTTTTCGTTTTTGGGCTAATGCTGTCCACAGACACACTCATACACGGACGTTTTCCTAAAATGATTTTTTCACACTCGGAGAAGCTGAAAACATATATTGCCGGTGAAATCTCGGTATTGAATTTTTGGGTGGAATACAATACCTTCTCTATGTACATTGCACATACGGGCTAGAGAGAGTAAAATCTCTGATGTATTGAACTTGCATTACCTTTTCTACTCATTCTTCTAGATACTATTCTTACAAATGCTATTCTTCTCATGTAAAACAAGAAAAACGTTCGGTTTGAGTGAGTTATCGGTCAAGATGTCTTTTCGGGGCTTCCCCTTATCCTGCAAAGACAAATGTCGATTTACTATAATCTCCATAGAATTCGAGCTCATTTGAGCATCATTTCATTTAATTCATTCATCTTTTATTGTGACCTATCAGGTTAAATGACGTTGAAATAAAAACGGCAGAAACTGTCTTAATGCTTACTTCTTTGTAGGTAAAATGGGATTTTGGAATAAAGTATGCTTTAACCGATTCCTTTTAAAAGATGGTCACTATGTGATGACACTGAGATTCCATTTTCCTTGCATAACCAAGAAAAAATTCGAATGTGTTATATTCGCATATCCTTCTTTACCTAAATTGCAGCCTTTGTTCGTAGTTATACATATAAGCTATTCTTACGAAATCTTCTTTTTTTCTAAATATTTATTTTAACTGACATAAAGTACTCCCCATATGTATAGGCTGCTAACAACGACAGAGTAAAGCAGACAAATTATAAATTAACTATCTAAAGGAAACGATAAAACTTGAAATTCTTCTTTAAAGATAATGAAATATCGACAGTTTCCATTGTATAGCAATCAAAAAGGAAACTAAAAGCAGCAAAGGATTATTAAACATAAGTAATATAAAATTAACACACAATAAATAATTTATATCAATGAAATATAGACCGCGGAAATACTAAAAATGGTTATTATACAAATGATTTCGAAGAAGAAAAATTGAACCTGTTATTGCAGATATGGTAATTTCTTTTATTTTTCCCTTCTTCAGTCCAAACTTCTTCCAGGTATTGAAAACATGTAAAGGAATGGTGTCCCGAGCATCAGACCAATGACCTCTATGATGTTTAGATCGTATTTTGCCTTGAAGTATGGGATTGTGGGAGTGGAAATATCCCTTTTCTCTTTGTCAACGTCCTCTGGTTGTCCTTTGAGCTTTTCAAACCTAACGTTAGGGTCGATGATAAATCCTATTCTTGTGTCTTCTCGAACTGCAATCATGTCAATTCGTCTAGTGCTTCCGTTAGTTTCCAGTCCGTGGACTTCTTCAAAGACTTTGTAGTTCGTAGTTCGTCGGCGATCATTGAGCGAATTTTGTTATGGCGAGAGTTGCATAATAGTTCCCCAAGAGGTGCGAGTGTATTTCCATCTCTCTGTGGCATAGCCGACAGAGGCTGTCGTCTTGCGATCTGCCCGGCTCCGCGGATACATTAGCCGTCATTTTTATAGATTCACGCCATTCACTTGATGTTAGGCCATCACGGTTTCGAATCCATGAATTCTTTGAATAATTCTCCGCCGAGGTCTTTCTGAGGATGTTTGACCCAGACGTCTATTTCTCTTTCTCGAAGTGTCCTCCTGGTACGTCGAACGCCAATCAGTCCAGTGCGGGGTTTCTTCATTGAATCGTATTCTGCTAAATTTAAATTCTTCAAGCATTTATTTATCTCAGCGGTAAGGTCTCGATTGGTCTGGTTATGGATTGGAGGATTGAATTAAAGTTTTGCACGAGTTTATGTGTTGCAGATATGCCTCCCACGCTGCTTTAAAGAGACCCTTTACATTTCATGTCAGACTATAGCATATGTTCTAGTACATCCATAGGTAGCTGTAATATTTCTTTTAAGGAACTTTGTCACATCATTAAGAAATTTGTTTGGCATTTTAACCAATTAAGTGGTTTGGAAAGGGTAAATTATGGATGTACAAATGGAAGAGTTAAGAACCTGAAATTTTTGTTCAGCTTTAAGCAAAGGGGAGGACACTAGCAGATGAACTTTATTGTGAAACTTTTTAATTACACATTCTTATCAAAATCCAGCACGACGGGAAGGTCACGCCCAAGCATTTTTTTGAATCTCCTGGTACGATGATTTCAATCTTGTCGGCCTGGTCTACTGTTAGATTTGTGTTGACTATATTTTCATTTTGGATGTGAAGTCTTGTGCATTTCCTTGGGTTGACCTGTAACCCTATCTCTTCAAATTGCTGTATTGCAAGGCGTGTTTAATTTGAGAGCGGCTTCCTTAGCTTTCCCGATGAAAACTATATCATCGGCAAATCCCAAAATGGTTAGAGCCGGCATATCTGGCATGAGTTTAAAGCCATAGTGATCGCTTACAATCTCCTCTGATAACTCGTCCAGAATATGGTTAGTAACGAGATTATATAAACATGGAGAAAGAGGAGATTCCTCCATGACCTCATGAAAGAGAATTTTTTTTTTGTTTTGCCTGCAGATGTTTCAATTTGTGTATGGTTCCCAGATTGCAAAGCTATTATTATTCCTCTGTATCTTTATAATAGATATAATTCTCTTTCCATATCTCTCGCGAGAAACAACTAAACATCCACAGAAGTTTAAAACAAAGACAGAGTATTGAAGAATTAAATCAAAATTGATATCACTAATAAATATCTCGGAAATAGCTTGTCACAAAAAAAATCTTTTTAAATAAATTGTGTGCTTTAGAAAGACCAACATCTTTTGTGTAATGAGTTTTCACCACAGACTATTCCCAGGCAATTCAAGACATAAATATACTGTAATTACATTAAAATCATTTATAATTTTTGAGAAAATAACAATTTCCGAATAAATATTACATGTAAAGCGTAGTTTGAAGATGGGGAATTTTATAAAAATAACCTTTGTGAGGTAACGTTGATAGATCTATTTCATATTTATTGAGGTAAACTTCTTTTCGTTATAACATATTTCATACTAGGGGACACTCTAAGTTTAAGCGACAGTCAAATCTTTAAAGAGCTGTACCCTGTATGATAATTTCTCATTGTTTGAGTAGGATTTCCCATTTGAAAAGGTATAAATAGAAACCCATAACAAAGGGCCGCGCCGTGGCCGAGTGGTTAGACCACTAGCCTCTCACCTAGACGGCCGGGGTTCGATCCCAAGCGACCGCATGTGACATTTGTGGTGGACAAAGCGGCGCTGGGGCGGGTTTTCTCCGGGTACTCCGGTTTCCCCCGCCATCGCATTCCACCGGTGCTCCATCATCATTCATGTATCATCAGTGTCACCGCCTGCGATGCCATTAGAGTTAAAGCGGGCGTTAAACACTACCAAAAAAAAAAAAACCCATAACAAGGAATACCTCGGAAATGGTTATCTCCACAAAAGAAGGTTTTGATCTAAATTCTGTGCTTTAACGAGATCTCATTTAATGCGTAGAATATGTTGTCTGTTTCTTATGATTTAGCAATTATGCTAAAGTTAGTCACAACAAAAAGTACTTTAGAGGATATTCCCTGTAATTTAAATATATTCATTTTAGTTTTTTTGTAAATATCTTTAATATATTCAAGTTTAATCTTAAACATGGTAGAACAATCTTAAAAAAAATAAATTTATATTAATGTTCCGTGTAAAGGGTAGTTTGGAGAATGAGATAAATCTTGAAAATTTTCGTGTCATAGCTTTGGAAGATGCTAAACTTAAATGCCATGTTTAGTATGTATTAGATTTTTGGTTTTTGAGTTATAGTGTTCATAGACACTCACACATACAAACAAATAGACAAACAGACACACACCTCAAACGCGACCTTCTAAATGTTTTACCTTCTATACATCTACAACATACATAACAGATAAAGATGGTACTGTATGCCATCCAAAAATGCGATACCGAAATTTCACCGGAAATACATTTTTAGGGTCCTCTGAATCCATCGTGTGTGTGTGTGTGGATGTATGTGGATGTGTGTGTGTTTGTGATGGTGTTTGTGTTTGTGTGTGGTTCTGAGGACAGCATAACTCAGAAACGAAACGTTTGTTAAATACAAATTTGGTATTTAAGTTCATTATCTTCCAAGGGTGTCACCGTCTCCCATCCTCAACTCCCTTTTTATGGAACATGTTAATATAATTTTGATTTTATTAAAAAGGCTCTAACGGACAATATACATTCATACAAAGGAAATGTATGAATGTATATTTTATGGGAATAGCCTCTGAAGACCTCTTCATTTAGGTTGACTTTTGTATAACTGGCTGGCCGGAAGAGATAGACATATGCGTATATCTTGTTAAAATGCACAATTTATGTCATATACCTACCTACATTTCTTGTAGCGTTTCCAAAATTTTTTTTTTTTCTTCTTTTTTAGATTCCCTTTTGTTTACTCTTGTCAAGGAAAGAGAATTGTTTCAAGGGCTACTGGCTTTTAAAAATGTTATTATCGCTGTATTCCTTTATTTCCCTTTTACTTATAAAGAAGAGTAGTAATCCAATAAAGTTTATCTGGATTAGCATGTTGTAGATAAAATAATATTTCTTTTTTAAGAAAAGTTTGATTGCGGAACATCTAGAGAAGGTTTTGTGAATGGAACACATCATATACTTTTTTTAGATTAGGAAACCTTAAAACCAGTATTTCGGGTGAAAATTCAAACCAATAACTAGGAATGTCCCGAAATTGGTTAACTCCTCAAAAGAATGTGTTAAATATAAATTGTGTGCATTAAAATTTTTCTTTTTAAAGCGAAGACATTTGTGTTTTTACTCAATTCATCCTTCACAAACCAATCCAATTCATCACGCATGTACTAAGTTATTATCTATATCTTACGGTATACCAATTAGATAACATTCATTCAGAATGAAGAGAACTTCGGAGGCTAATTCCAAATGTCATGTTAAAAAATAGATGTGTGAAAATATTCATTAATGTTGACTTCACTTTAAAATAATATATAAACCCAGTGAATTAGAGTATTAATATTTAGTGGTTAATAATACTGATAAATTTAATAACAATAATAATAATAATAATAATAATAAAAATAATAATAGGAATAAATGGGAGGAGCATAAAATATGAAGTCAGTTCTCACTCGTATCCATAGGAGATTAAAGTTTATTTTCTTACTGAATGCATTCTTTAACACAATAAAAGATGTTTCAGGACGGATTCATGTTATAAATAATACTAATAAGACAACATTTCAACAACTAAAAAATAAGAATTTTATTCTTTAATTTTAGAATATAGAGTCTAACACAAGTTATATTGTAATTCAGGCACATACATAATGTATGATGGTATATAATGATTCAACGAAGAAATAATTGTTTGTTCATGTTAACATTAAAATAAGAATTTTATTTCTAAATTGTATTGTGCAATGTGTAATGTATGATGATTTATAATGATTCACTGAAGAGTTTTGTTGTGTTGAAAGCGAATCAGACTTTTACGCCCTCTTTGTGTGCTTCTGCAGCATATTGTTTCTCGTAGATTCCTGTAGGATCATATTTTGTTTTCAGCTGCTGCCACATTTCTTGCTTCTTCTCGATCAAATGGTTAATCACCTTCCTAGCGCCATCTCTTTGACGTTCATTGCACTTCTGGCAGCCGTTAGTCAGGGCATCAGGAATTACACCTGTAAAAATAGTAATAGTTTCCTAAGAATCTCTAAAGACAACAAAATGTATCAAAAGGTCATTCATGAATGGAAAATGTTATTTATAGTCAACCAATGCTTACAGGTGCAGATTACTCTAAAGGTAGACGAGGGCAATCTTTCCAACAGCACCTTTATTCTCAATTTTGCTTGCATTTTCATTATGTACCTTGATACATGAAACTTTATTACATAATTATTACAGTAAGATTCAATAGTATGAATTGTTTTGAATAAGTGAGGTTGTGAGAAAAAGAGAGCCAAATGTTGAAATTCCAAACCAGCAATACTTTGACTCCTCTTCTTAATTATAGCCGGTTAAGCTGTGCATCCAAATATCAAAGAGGAAAACGCACTCCCCCAGGGGGGGGGGGCCCAGTCTTCTACTACTATTCCTTACCGTCGTAACTTTAAGATCTCTAGAACACCTAATTTCAATAGTTAAACCCTGAACTGAATTAGATAGAGATTTACGACGAAATTATAGACTCTAAACATAACTATTCTCAAAAAATTTATTATTATCATCACAATAATAATTATTATTATTATTATAATTATTACTATTATTACTATTATATTATTATCATTATTATTATTATAACAGGATTGAAAGGTTTCCATCAGAATGCTGAAAATTACTGTAAGCGTACTGCTTGAAGTCCGTAACTAAATCAATATCACATAAAATTCGATAAAGCTACTCCATAGTTTATTCATTACGTTACGATAGAATAGTGGTGAGGAAAATGCCTTCCTTCCGTGAATCACCAAATTAATATATGTTTTCAAGAGCTCTACTACACTTAAAAAATGTCATATTTAATCTATAAAAAGTAAAATATAACTAATAATATTAAAATTATAAATACATTGTTAACCACAGAATGCAACTTATATGCATGCGAATAGAGATATATGTAACTAAATAAATGGATAGAATACATCTACCCTATAATATTCATATTACCCAAGTAAGCCTTTAAAATAATAACTAACTCCAAATATAAATAGAAATTTACAGATAAGTTAAACATCTCTTTCTTACCAACTTTCATTAAACCCTTATTATAAATAGCATCCTTATTATATTATATTCACATGAATTTCTGCTCCCATTCTTCAACAAGCTATTCTTACAAAAGCATATTCATCTAGTTATTTCATATTAGTCTGGATCAACATTTGTAGTAGTTTCAACACATATTTCTATGTAACTACAATGGGAATAGGAAAATACAGTATGCTTCAGAGATAATTAAATATTTAACAACAGGTTGCTATGTGATGACCTTCCTGCTCTGTGCATATCAAGGAAAAAATCTATTAGCTACTTCCCATTTGAGAAAAATAGGTGTACATACTGTAGAATTCAAATAAATAACAAGGAATATCTCAAAAACGGGTAATTCCAGATAAAATGCAATTAATATTTACTTCTACTTTAAGGAGATCTGCATCGTTTGCGTAGTAAGATTTTGTCTATTTCTTACAGTTTACCAGTTATGCAAACCACATTCTCAATGAAGAGCTATTCTCAGAAATTTCAGATTTAATATGTCATGGAAATTTGTTAAACGTAAGGTATTTTAATCAGAACGGTGCACTTATTTTTGATAAAATAAAATGTACAAATCATTTTCCAAGTAAATCTATTTTGGACTAGGGGTATTTCCTTAAGATCTTTGTATCGTATACTTGAAAGTTTCTGAATTGAAATACCCAGTTTGACCTTTAATCGACTTTTCGTTTTTCTTTGTTCTGTACACTACACTGCACACACACACACACACACACACACACACACACACACACACACACACACACACAATATACTTGGACCTTTTAAAAGAAACTCCTTTTTGATTTGTAGGAGACAAAATATGTAAAAACCAATATAGATTTTTGGTTGGAATACAATACTTGCTTTATTTACTAATGGTATAGAGAAAGTAAAATCTAAATGAAATAGAAAGTTATTATTTTAACAATTCTAAGATTCGTTTTATGCCAAACTTATAAAAGTCGGAAAAATCTAAAAGGAAATTTCCGTGTAAGTATAACAAAAGGCTTCTAATATATGCTTGATGAATATTCTAGATTAGGTACTCACTCTTCAACTCCTTGCCATCAGGAGTGCAGGTTCCCTGGTCTATAAGGCAATTGAAGTAGCTATTCAGGAGTCTGTCATTCCTCAGAATCTCGTCCAGATCGACATTGTCGTACTTTGTGGTGTACTTGATTTCGGCAGCCAGAGCGACCACAACGACTGTTGTCAGCACAAGAACGACCTTCATCTTGTTCAGTGTTTGCCTCGTCTGCTGTTCTGCAGTAATCTGATGTGGATTGGGAATCTAAAGCTGCTTTATATACCCATTTAATGACGTAAATAGAATTTTTCAAAGGGGTGAGTTTCTCTCGATCATTTTTCATCCATCTCTATTCCGGGATTCTCAAATGTATCAGCATAACATCTTGCTGCAGAATCATTTGTTTTATTTTTGATACCAGTTTTCTCCCCTCCCTCTTCCGCTATACTGGCTATACCCAGAAACTTGCGTCAATGCTCCAGGGCAACAAACTTCATCAAGTTGACTTCCTTTAATAGTCCATATCACATGGTTCAGCGTAATACCATATCAATTACATATATATCTACAGCATTTTAGATACATAAAAATTAAATGGTATGAAGTATGTTTAAGTCAAGGTCTAACGTTCCAAATTATGCCGAATACTGAAACCTGAACTTCGTGTTTGAACCTGAAAATATTTTTGCAAGTGTTGTGAATTTAATGCATAACTTATATGCAGAATATACTAAACCAACCCATTTTTTCTAAATTTCTGATTTTCTTAATTATTAATTCATAACACGTATAATGCGTTCTGATATAACACATATAACTTCCTAACACTGTGAAATCTAACTTCATGGAAGCATATAGCTGAGACGAATATGTGTATGAAGAATCCAAAAATAATAATGAAGTTGTGCAGACGCATTTACTATTGAATTATCGTGCAAAATGTGAGAAAAAGATTAAGGCTGGTTCATATAAAAATCCAATTTTTACATAAATACACTCACACACAACGTTTCCACCATCAGGAATTTTTACTTTCTCTACTAATTATATAATACATGGGAGAGGAAGTATTGCATTCCACACAAAATTTTGATACGGGGATTTCATTGGAAACACACGATTTAGGGTCTCTTGGATCAAAAAATAATTTGAAGAAAAAGGTATATTTGTATGTATCTGCGTGTGCTCGTTTGCGGTGTGTGTCGAACAACATAACCCAAAAATTAAATGTCAAAACTTGATAAATAAGTTCAGCATCTTCATACGATGTGACACGAAGATTTTCTGGAAAATTTCCCCGTCGTAAACTACCCTGGAATAATTTTCAAAATTTTGATTTTATCAAAAATGGCTCAAATGATTTTGATAAACTGTCGTATATTAAATATCCCCATCGCAAACTAACGTTTACATGGGAGTTTGCGATCTAGAAAGTCTCCCACAATCTAGAAAATCTAGTGCTACAATCTAGAAAATCTCCCCATCGCAAAATACCCTTTACATGGAATAATTTTCAAAATGTTTGATTTTATCAAAAACGGCTATAACGATTTTGATAAACTGTCGTATATTAAAAATATTTACATGAAAAATAATATGCGTATCCTGAATGTCATGGGAATATCCTATGAAGACCTCTTCATTCTGGATGGTTTATACATAACTGGCAGACGGTGATGTATAGACAAAAACTTACTACACAAAAAATGTAGATCTCGTTAAAACACAGTCACACACTTATATATATTTGGAGTTAATCATTTCGGATAAATTCTTCTTTCCTACTGGTTCCAATTTTAAATATTTAAACTTTTCTCAAACAGAAATGTGCCTTTCCTTTTTCTTTTGTCTTACTCCTTACCATGCAATTTCAATCGCATAGCAACAAGCTTTTAAATGATTTGACTAAAGCTTTGGTCTAGTGTATGCCCTATTTCCCTTGTAGATATAATACCTGCAAATATAAGTTTTTCATTAAATTCATAGGAAAATTTAATAAATCCAACTAGAACTAGGTAATAAGACAATTTCTACTAATATCTATCTTGATAAGCTTAGGGGAAAGTCGTATGGTATCGGACACCTAAGGAAATAATGGCGTAAGTGTTTAACCTTTTGATATAATCAAGTCGGTTATAATCCAATTCTTTGTTGTTATATTAATAAACGTAAATGTGTCATTAAACACATAAACAACAAACATTAGGGTATTTTAAGTATTTAACATAGTACAAAATTGTCCCAAACATGGTGACTGTCGTCCTATATCGGACACTTCACTTTTTCTTGTATTTAGCCATGTTTTACCCTGGTAGTGTGTTGAATTACTCTTACATCTATCACATTGATAGAATAAGGCACTCCCCTCAAGACTGGCACAATTCTCATGCGCCCACCTTTTGTAAACACTGCACTGAATCCAGTCTTCTACAAAAGTCTCTCCACAGATTATGCACACTGTTATTTAATCGTTAGTATCAAAATTTAGAGAAATATTGGCTCTCTTGGATCCTTTCTTCTTTGGTTTCAAGGGCAGAGCCTTCCCATTTGTCTTATTTTCCTCATGTTGGTTCTTATACGGACTTAAAGTCAGAATTTCACTTTTTTCCCCACGCCGTTTCCGAATGTTCACGATCTTGCCACTGGTTCACATCTTAGTTTTTGCAGTAGACCTAACGTTGAAGGTATTGGTTCAGTAGATGGATTCCTTCTTGGAGGTGATGTTTCTGATCTTGATGACCTAGGCCCATGATGTGAAGAAGAAAGTGCAGAGCTTCTGGAGTCTGAGTTGATAGAACTATTCTCAGGAGAAACGGGTGGAACGGCACTCTCTGATATGTAAAAATCCAGATCACTGAATATGTTTGGATTTGGTGGATAAATCCCTGTGCAAGAAAATCCTGATAGAGCCAGTTCCATTCTGCATACCTTACCAAATGCTGAGCCTACTAATCCTGCGAGGTCTGTCACTATTTTCACGTTCATGTATTTTCTCATCCCAAGGAGCATGCTTCGTTAAAAGCATTCTTGAAAGGTTTCATTACTACCCTATCGAGAGGTTGGAGCTTGTGGATAGTGTGCGGTGGTAGACTGAGCATGTGGATGTTATGAGAACGAGCAAACCGTATTACTCTAAATCCTTAAGACTGGAATGTCCATTAATAATTAGCAAAGCAGGATTTTGTTCAGTAGGGTTTACTCTTCCACTCCTTACTTCGTTGATGGTTTACTTCATATTCTCACCTGCCCACAATTCCCCAATTACTTTCTCACTGAAAAAAAGTAAGCGTCAACAGAGCCGAGAAAAAATTATGAGTCCCATATCACCCAATTGCTTATTGTCCGATATCGCCCGAAAACATCTTGTCCGATATCACCCGTCAAACGGATCGGAAACAAATAGCCCGCCAAATCTAACACTACAATAGGAGGAGTGAATTACATCGTTAAATTAAACATTGGTCTTCGGCAAACAAATAGATTTGTCGTACATTATAATTATACTTACCTTGCATTCATAGTGAAGCGATGAAGTTAACTTGATACACCACTGCTGAGCGCGAAAACTACAAAACGTTCGACAGTAACTACTCTCTGTGATCGACTTTCACATAATGACTGCCACGCACGTCTTACCTATCAAGCTAACAACAGCACTCCGTATACAGCTGCTATCTTATGAGAATAGCCTAAACTTGGTAATGTCCGATATCGGCCGCTGTCCGGTACCGTAAGAAAGTGGAAATAGGATACACTTTTGTAAGAATAATTTGTTACTGAATATGTAGAGAAATCAATTTCTTCTATCCTGATCCATTGGACTTCCAAATATCTGTTTCCAGAAAAACTTCGACATTAAGGTAGTCAAAAGATATAGTAATTTTTTTTTTTTTTTTTTTTTGGTGGTGTTTAACGCTCGCTTTTATTAATTGTAGCACCGATGGAGATGACACTGGTGATACATGAAATAAAGATACAAATCTTACATGCGCTCGCTTGGGATCAAACCTGGGCCGTCTAGCTGAGAGTCGAGTGGTCTAACCACTTGGCCACGGCGCGGTCGTGTAAAATGTTAAGATAGCTGTAAAGAACAACATGAACCTGCTTAATATTGTAACTAATGAGAACTCCAGTTTCTGTTAAATTCTATTTATTTGTCACTAGAGCTCTACCCGTAACCAGCACTTACACTTTTGGTGCATAAATAATTAAGTCACTGCTGATTTACGTCACTTTCTTAGAGAGCGTCACTCACTAGGTTGACTCTTAACTCGATGATTTTTTGTTTATTTCACTTCACTTCTGTTTCTTCACTTCACCGGCACTTCTCGGCTCCTTATATGGTCCATGGTCTGCCTCCGAAAGTTCCGGACTTAGAAATTACAAAATATTACGATTTCTCCATTAGAAAGAGATAACTCTAAAAGAAAAATGTTCTGGGCCAGCGGGTAAAGAAGGTTCGAGAGATCGTGCAGGAAAACACACAAAGACCTTTGTTTGCCTGGCTATTTTGCCCACTCGCTCTATTGTGAGGGCGGGCCAGGCAGCTTTGCCTTCGGGCAAAAGTGGGACTCAATCATCGTTACAATATGTTTGCGATGTAATTAGCAATGTAGTTAAGCGGCCATGCTCTTCGAAGTAAATATTCATTAATGATCATGCTAATGTTGATATTTTTATGACGGTTATAAAAGGCACAAAGACTCACTAAAAGGAATATAGTGGGAATATAATGATGCGCTCTCAATAAAGCGCTACACCCCAAACTGGACTTAGTTATTTGTTTAGGCGAGCCCGAATTGCTCGCGGATCCTGGCATTATCTACATAAAATACTAACTTCCTTTCCGGAACAATTTCTGTTCAAGTACATTGTAACACTTCTCACGCTGTTAAGTAAGCATAGATGACTATAATAAAATTAAAATAAAAATCTGATGTGTACCATTCACATGGCTTTCTCTACATCTCTGCAACAAATTATAGTTAAAAAGTTTATTCTTCTATTTACTTCTTGCTAATTTAGACAAATTAGCAGAAATGGTCTTATTACTTGCTTCCTTGCAAGTAGAAGGCAAATAAGGGAGGGGTTGACAAATTCCGTATGAGAAAAGTATGTTTTCCCCCTGAAACCAATAACAAGGAATATCTGCAAAACGATCAACTGTACGAAAAAAATGTATATCACATAAATTATATGTTTCAATGTGCTCTAAATTTCTGTATGTTAAGTTTTTGTCCATCTCTTACGGTTTAGCAGTTATGCAAAATTCCGTAAAATCCATCCAGAATAAAGTAGTCTTCAGAGGCTATTCCCAGAAAATTCAAGATATACATATTATTTGTCAAGTAAATATCTATAATATTTGACACTTTAATCAAAATCGTTAGAGCCAGTTTTAAGAAAATTACAATTTTTGAAGAACGTTCCATGTAAAGGGTAGTTGGGGGTGGGGGGGTTTTTCTCAAAATCTTGGTGTCGTATCCTTGGAAGATGCCAAACTAAAATAAACAGTTTGGTATTTAACGGTCTTTTAGTTTTTGAGCTATGCTGTCCACAGACAAACAGATACACACACACACACACACACACACACACACACACACACACACACACTCACGGACCTTTTTGTAAAAATGCTTTTTACTTTCTCCATATGCACTATGTACATAGTGTATAGAGAAAGAATTGCACTCCACCAAAAATTCGATACCGAGATTTCACCGGAAATATATATTTTAGCGTCCCCAATATCCAAAAAAAGCATTTTCACAAAAAGGTCCGTGTGTGTGTGTGTCCGTGTGTCCATGTGTCAGTGTGTCCGTGTGTCCGTGTGTTTGTGAACACGATAACTCAAAAACGAAAAGTCGGTAAATACCAAACTTGGTATTTAAGTTTAGTACCTTCCAGGGATGCGACACAAAGATTTTGAGAAAAATACCCCCACCCCAAACTTCCCTTTACATGGAAATTTTTTCGAAAGTTTTGATTTTCTAAAAAATGGCATTAACGATTTTGATTAAAATATTATATATTAAAGATATTTACCTGACGAATAAAATGTATATTTTGAAGTTTCTGGGAATAGCCTCTGAAGACTACTTTATTCTGAGTCAATTTTACGGAATTGCATAACAGCTAAACCGTAAGAGATGGACAAAAAACTTACCACACAACAAATGTAGAGCACTTTAAAACACACAATTTACGTTATATACATTTTTTTCGTGAAGTTGATTGTTTTTGAGATATTCCTTGTTTTTGGTTTCAGCTATAAAAAACATACTTTTCTCATACAGGACTTTGTAAACTCGTGCCCATACAAACAAAGGAACTTCAGTCACATAAGAACCAGCTTTTGACCATCACTTTAACCTATGGTACTCCCTTATTTCACTTTTACTTACGAGGAAGCAAGCAATAAGACTATTTCTGCTAATTTTTGCTCGATTAGGAGTAAGTAAATAGAAGCATAAGCTTTTTAACAATCATTTATTGCAGAGTTGTAGAGAAAGTCATGTGAATGGAACACATCAGATTTTTTGGATTCCAGTGAAATCTCGGTATCTAATTTTTGGGTGCAATACAATACCTTCTCTATACACTATGTACATAGTATGAGTAGAGAAAGTAAAAAAGCTGATGTGTTCCATCTTTCTCTACATCTCTGTAATAAATACATCATGCTAATCAAGATAATATTAACAGAAAATCTCTGGTTTTTTTGTGTTGTTTTGTAACCAGAACGAAAATAAGGAGTACATTAGGCTAAAGCGACAGTCGTGTCTTTCGAAAGATGGTTGTTATGTATTTGAAATATGTTATCTCTGCATGTCGAGGAGTAGACAAATTCTCGTACGAGAAAAGGTTAAGTATGTATTTTAAAACTGAAATCAATATCAAGAAATATTCCGAAAATGGTTTACACCACTCAAAAAGGGATATGGCATATATTGTGTAGTTTAATAAGATCTAAATTTTTTGTGTAGTAAATGTTTTCTATTTCTTACTGTTTACCGGTTATGCAAATCGCACCGAGAATAAAGAGGTCTTCATAGGCTATTCAAAGAAAATTCAAGATATACATTTTATTTGCCATGCAAATATCTTTAATATACGGCATTTCAATCAGAATTATTAAAGCCATTTTGGAGAAAATAAAATATTCGATTTTTTCCTCTTGTAAAGTTTGGGTTGGGAGGATTTGCCTCCACATCTTTGCGTCGCTTCCTTGGAAGATTACTAAACAGATTTCTAAAAAGTTTGGTACTTTAGCCACTTTTCACAAACACAGGGATACACAGAGCCTTTTTTCAAACGTTTTTCTTGGACGCAAGTGTCCTAAAATTTCCTATTTCCTGTGAAATCTCGGTGTCGAATTTTTTAGTGGAATGCAATATCTTCTCTACCTGTGTAGCATGTACTAACATAGTAGAGAAAGTAAAATATTTTTATTGACTAGATGGGATCTTAAAACATGTATTTCCGGCGAAATCTCTGAATCAAATATTGGAGTGGAGTACAACACCTTCTCTACCTATGTACTATTTTTATTGTTACATTTATATAGCCACCTTTAACATCTAAGGTCATGTCGGGGGGGGGGGGGTTCTGCATTAGAAACAACTCGTCTATAGGTTCTTTATATTGGGATTAAGTCGTTTTATTTTCCTCAAACACACACACCATACTTCCAGACTCTGTGGGGGATAGGGAATAACTCTGGTTAAAGAAAAATTTCCCGTCTTAGCCGAGAATCGAACCCGGTACTTCCGGGTAAGCAGCCAGCTTGCTGAACACTCGACCATGGAGGCAATCTGTGTACTACGTAGAGATAGTAAACATTTTTTTTTGACGCAGGGGACCTCAAAGAATATATTCCTCTGAAATCTCGACATCGAATTTTTGGGTGGAATACAATATCTTATTTATCTTCTGTATACATAGTACGTGTAGATGAAGTAAACATCTGTTGTGTTCCATTCACATGCCTTTCTCTTCATCTGTGTAACAAATTAATCTTAAAAAGTTACTCATCTATTTAGTTCCTACTAATCGAGATAAAAATTATTAGAAACTAGCTGCCCGCCCCGGATTAGCACTGATGTGTTACACTCACATGGCTTTCTCTAGCTACTCTACGAACAAAATTCTTACAAAAGGTAATTCTTTTTTCAACACGACGCTAATCGAGATAAACATTTGCAGAATTTTATTACTTAGTTCCGTATAAGCAGACTGGAGCTAAAGAATTGCACTAGGCTAAAAGCTGTCGTTATGCGACTGTCATTGTAAGTCGTTTCTTTGTTTGGCCTGGAGTAGAATAAGAAAAAACAGACACTCCCGTCTGAGAAAAGTTTAAGTACTTCACAGCTGAAACTAATAAGAAGGAATACCTCGAAAACGGTTAGCTCCACGAAAAGAAAGTTTATGGCATGAGTATTTTAACAAGATCTAGATTTTGTCTATATCTTACGGTTTAAGAGTTATGTAAAATTAAGCAAAATTCATCCAGAATAAACATGTCTTTAGAAGCTATTCCCATATAATTCAAGATATACATTTTATTTGTGATAGAAATGGCTCTAATATGTGGTATTTTAATCAAAATCGTTTTCGAAACTTTTTTCATGTAAAGGATAGTTAGGGGTGGGGATTTTCTTGAAAATCTTCGTGTTGCATCCTTGGAAGATACCGAACTTAAATACCAAGTTTGGTGTTTAACCGTCTTTCATTTTTGAGCTATACTGTCCACAGACACACACACACACACACACACACACACACACACACCCGGACCTATTTCTGAACATTTTTTTTTTGGACTCAGGGGGTCCTAAATCATGTATTTCCGGTGAAATCTCGACATCGAATTTTGGGGTGGAATACAATACTTCTCTATCCTTATGTACATTGTACATACAGGGCTAGAGAAAGTAAAAACTGAGACGAAATCTTCCATTTACAATTTGACCATGCAATGAAATAAAATTACAATTAAATAATTTGACAATTCTTTATTGTAATGTACAATTTTCCTTCTGGAGAGAAAACAAATAGTGCCGATAGTTTGCCGACTCTCAAGCACGCAACGTACAACTGCCCATGCGAAAAACACGGCAATTCAAGGTACATTTCATACATTTCTAACCATTAAGCTTGGGATTTATTGTCATTGCGAATGCAAGGCGCACGGGAAGCTGAACACGTCTAAATTCAAAAGGAAAGTCGGTTGGCATTAGTGGTATTCTTGGAATAAGCATATCCTTGCCGTTGAACTTTCCTATGTTTATAGTAGTTTAAATTAAAATGTTCATGTTTTTCTTAACACGAGTCTTGTTCCGTTGCACAATTTTGGTTGATTGAGATTGCGTAGCAAAATTATTACCAAACCACCTTGAGTTGCATATTATGTGGTGGAATCCTGACATATCTAATGCATTTAGGAATTCAGCTAGCTAATTCACGACTTCATTTGGATCGGTAATAGAATCGATCGACTTAAATGAATGCATTTGTCCATAAATCTTACTCTAAATTTTTATATTCAAATTATCTATATTCTTATTAGTTGCTGCTAAAATGGCTCGTTCGCTCAACCAAGCATAGTTTTTGTAATTTGCACCAATATTTGGGAACACTTTCGATATCAATTCTTCCTTTGACGTTGTGAAGTGACAAAAATTTGGTGGAAACGAAATGAGGCCAGTAGAAGTATCAACAGGAATTTTCCCATTGCCAATATCTAATAATGCCTTTACTTCTGTAAAGCGCAATGATCTGCGCAATGTAGCATATATAGTTGGTATTTCGAAAATCACGAAATCAGCACACCCATGAAGTAGTGTGGAAAGGTTGACATGCAGTTAACAGCGTGGGTAAGTAAGGATGCCGTTGGCATAATAACAATAATGGCAGCGTTTTCATAATGTGGCGGGTAAACGCTGAAATAAGTAATGAATTGCATTAAGGAGAAAGTCACAAAGTAACATTCCTGCTTCTTCCGAATCTCTTTCTTTACTTTACTCCTAATGTTTTCCACCTCTTTCTTTGGTTTCTTCTACGTCAAAACAGCCTAAGGCTAAAAGTTATATAACTAAAGAGTAAATAGATCTGGTAGATAAGTTTTTAGTTTATGATAGCTTTGTGTATTACCTTTAACCATTTAACCCAAAATGTTACTTGATCAAATGTATTAAGAACAGCGCAATTGCAATGTGATGGTGACGGGAGTATCTTCATGTTCTGATAAAATCAACTTAGCTAGCTCATGTACCACATAACCTCAAGTAACCAAAATCTACAATAGGAAGTTAGCCAAAAATGGTCTACTATCAGGGTCCCGTCACTTCTCCGCCATTTTCCGATTCCAAGAAGGATTATTGGTTATGTGCATAGTTTATAACTTGTTCATTTTTATGAATTACTACAAAATATACCTATTGCTTATTTCTTTATTTAAACAATGTGACCAAGAGAACGATAATTAGTGCATAATAATTATATTTGATTTTCACTGTTATCTTGCGTCATTGACTCCATAACCTAGTGCATCCTCTTTGCATTGAATGGGGAAGAAAAATCGAACGGTCTACGGCCATCTAGCGGCAAATAAATAAGTCCGTACTTTAGGTGTTCGTCGCCAGGAAATCTTCTTTGCTTCTTTATTTCAAACGTTAGGAGTAAGGAAAGGGCAATTAATACATAAAAGTGTATTTGATTTTTACTGCTGCGTTCCGTCATTGTCTCGATAAACCGTTGCGCTACCTCAACATTGAATGGGGAGGAAAAATTGAGCAGTTCTACGACTATCTAGCGGCAAATAAACAAGTACTTACTCTAGGCGATCGTCGCTAGGAAAGCTTCTTTGCTTCCTTATTTTAAACGATAGGAGTAAGGAAAGGACAGTTAATACTTCAAAAACGTATTTGAATTTCAGTGCTGCGTTACATCATTGTCTCGATAAACTGGTGCGTTATCGTAACGTTGAATGGGAAGGCAGAATATAGCAGTACTACGATAATTTAGCAACAAATAACTGTGGTACCACTGCCATCTGGCGGCTATTAACCAAAATGCGTTTCCTTGGCACTGTATGCTTATTTATATTATGAGGCTTTAAAAACTTTTCCGTACCATTTTTAAACATTTTCTTTTCCACAAACCCTATCGTGACGATAACGAACCCCCCCCCCCCAAAATTGTTCAATCTTGTGCAATCGTTTGGAAGTGGTGCGCGTACATACACTTTGACGATTCATTCATATATATATTGTCTCAGAACCTTATTAATAGAAAGGAAATTAGCATAAACTCTAGGTTAAAGGGATAGCGATTATTTTAAAACCTGGTTACTATTCATTGAAATGCTTTCTCATTGCATAGCCACAAGTTGACAAATTCCTGTAAGAGAAAATTTTAAGTAGTTTGAAATTGAAATGAATGACATAATTATCGCGGAACAAGTTAACTCTATAAAAAAAACCGTGTGTAACAAAAATTGTGTGTTTTAATTATTTTATCACACAAAAGTCATTCAGAATGAAGAGGGTTTCAGAAGAAAATTCCCAGAAAATTCGAGATAGACATACATTTTATTTTTCATATAATTATCTTTAATATATTGTATTTTAATCAAAATTGTTAAAAGCCAGCTTTGAGAAAATAAACATTTTCGAAAGTTTCTGCATACGAAGCAAGGGTAGTTTAGTATGGGGGAAATTTCTTGAAAATCTTCGAGTCGGAGCCTTGGAAGATGGTGAATTTAAGCACTTATCAAGTTTGGTATTCAACCGCTTTTCGTTTTTCAGTTATTGTATTTACAAACACATGGACACACACATGCAAGCGAACGTTTATAAAAACATTTTTTGGCATCGGGACCTCAAAACATGTTTTCGTCGAAATTTTGGGTGGAATGTAATACATATTGTAAGGAAAATAAAAATACCTGGTCTCTTTAGCCATAATTGTTGGCGCGTATGAATTTAACATTCTGCCGCGTAAAAGTTGCGGTTTCGAATTCCGCTATGAACAATGTCGTTTAGTGTTGTGTGTTTATGCGTTTGTGTACAATCTAAGTCATTCTATTCCTTGATGTTTAAGCTGGTTACACCTTAAGGTCAATATGTGTAACAAAAACTGATGTGTTCCATTCACTTGACTTTCTCTACATCTCTACAACTGAAGCTAATGCTTCTATTTACTTTGTCTTAATCGAAAAAAAACTAGCAGAAATACCCTTATTACTTGTTTCCCTGTAAGTAGAAGCGAAATAAGAGAGGACCATAAGTTAAAGTGATTATCAAAAGCTGGTTGCTATGAGACTGAAATTCCTTTGCTTGTATGGAAACAAGTTGACAAATTCCTGCATGAGAAAAGTATAAGTTTTTTAAAGCTGAAACGCAAAACAAGGAATATCCCAAAAACGAGATCAACTCCACGAAAGAAATGCATATAACATAAATTGTGCGTTTTAACATGCGCCTCATTTTTTGTGTGTTAAGTTTTTGTCTATCTCTTACGGTTTAGCAGTTATGCAAAATTCCCTAAAATTCACCCAGAATAAAGTAGTCTTCAGAGGCTATTTCCAGAAAATTCAAGATACACATGTTATTTGTCAGATAAATATCTTTAATATACGATATTTTAATTAAAATCGTTAGAGCCATTTTCGAGAAAATTTTCGAAAAAAGTTCCATGTAAAAGGTAGTTGGAGGTGGGGGGATTTTCTTGAAAATCTTCGTGTCGCATCCTTGCAAGATTCCAAACTTAAATACCAACAGACACAGACACATACACACGCAAACACACACATGGACTTTTTTCCATGAAATGCTTTCTTTTTTTTTTTTTTTTTGGATTCAGGAGTACAAAAAACATGCATTTCCGGTGAAATCTCTGTATCGAATTTTTGGGTGCATTACAATACCTACTCTGTACACTATGTACCCAATACGTATAGAGAAAGTAAAAAAGTGAAAATAGGTGTAACAGTTACATAACATTTTCTAACCAATGGTGTTAATTTCATAGTACATATTCTATATTCTAATAAAGGCAGTTTCCGTTGTGCATATAAATCACGGTAAACACACCCCAGAAGGTGATTCAGTTATGTAATCCTATAGTAAAATTGAGATAAATGTCGGCTATTTTAAGATAAGTTAATAATTAAACTTTCATGTCAATATCTATATCATAAGTTCATGTAAAATATTAGCATTTGAGAATTTATAAATTAACATGTTGAAAAAAACTGTGATTTATGTTACAGAAATGTTAAATGGCGCAGGAATCTTTATTTGATAAACTAAATAAATCTATTTTTGTGTAATACGTTTTCATGCAAAGTGTAGGTTGCGGTGGGGATTTTTCCTAAGTATTCCTGTCATGTCTTTGGAAGCTACTAAACTTAAATAACAATACACACAAATGCTAAAATGCTATCTAAAAATGCTTTTTATTCAGGGTTTTCAAAACATGTAATTCTGTGAAATTGCTAACGGTTTCTTTTTGAGGAATGAAATATTTTCTCTACCTTCTTGGTACAGAAAGTAAAAGAGATATGTAAATAAATGTAAAGTTAGCCCTTAAAGGAAGGCATCTTGGGTTAATCTTTGTGATTCTTAGGAATAAAAAGGCGGAGCATCAAACATGTAGTCAGTTCCCATTCGTGCTCTTAGGATATGAAAGCTATTATTTTTCTGAACATTTTTGGTAAATTTCACATTCTAGGATATTTATGGAATGGGTTTGTTATAAGTAATAATAATAACATAATATTTTAGCAAATAGCAATAAGAATTTTATTCATTAAATTTTAAAGTTTACAGTTTAATACAAATCGCATTGCAGTTCAGGCACATCCGTAATTTATGATGATTCATAATGATTCACTGAAGAGTTTTGTTGTGTTGAAAGGGAATCAGACTTTTACGCCCTCTTTGTGTGCTTCTTCAGCATATTGTTTCTCGTAGATTCCTGTAGGATCATATTTTGTTTTCAGCTGCTGCCACATTTCTTGCTTCTTCTCGATCAAATGGTTAATCACCTTCCTAGCGCCATCTCTTTGACGTTCATTGCACTTCTGGCAGCCGTTAGTGAGGGCATCAGGAATTACACCTGTAAAAATAGTAATAGTTTCCTAAGAATCTCTAAAAACAACAAAATGTATTAAATGGTCATTCATGAATGGAAAATGTTATTTATAGTCAACCAATGCTTACAGGTACAGATTACATTAAAGGTGGACGAGGGCAATCTTTCCAACAGCACCTTTATTCTCAGTTTTGCTTGCGTTTTCATTATGTACCTTGATACATGAGAAACTTTATTACAGAATTATTAAAATAATAAAGATAAATACATTAAACTATAATTTGATATGCAAATTGGTCACATGAGACAATAACGCAACCTAATGAGCGTTCAGAACGTGGTGTCCAAGAGCAGTAGTTTAATACTTTTTGCTATATAACACACGGTGTTTGTTTCTCTTTTATTTTATTCTATGCTATAGTTAGGTATGGTTTTTGAGTAGTGTATGTAGGAAATCATTGTGGTTTTTGGATCAGCATGAATTCTGAAACAGAAAGGACATCAATATTATAGTACTGTGTATAGTTCTTAACACCCACACCCAACACATTGTTTGTTTACCAGTCAGAAAATCTGAAGAAAAGGATTTTGCCGTGACTAAGAAAGACTAACGATCTAATTGTGCCGAGGTTCATTGTGATGTATGTTAAACATATCTTAACTTTTTGTGTACTTTCATGCTGAATTTCTTTCTAACACTAATTCGTAAGCACATATTTACCGCGTGCCATCTTTAAGTATCGCTTGATGATCCTTAGTTACCTATTTAATCAAAGGTAGTAATGAATGCAAATCTATTTTTCGTGCCAATTTAAGATCGGGTAAAAGTTATAGTTGTCTTTATTCTGTGCTCACTAATGGATCTTTTTCGTTCTCATTACTGTTATAGTCTTCATTTAACAAAATAAAAAGATGATTTATTTGATTTTATAATACTATCATAATACACAATTAGAAGTTCTTGTTCTTTTTAGCATTATATTTGTTTCTCATGGCGACAACATGGAACTATTTTCATGTTTTCCCATTAACCTTGTGTTTTATATTTATGTAACACACATTAATATTAAAAACCATGCCAGTATAACGGATATTTTGGTGCATCACTTTACTATGTTGCCAATGATAAAAACGATTACTATGCTTGACTGCTATCCTCTGAAAACTATTCCACACATCTTAGTTTTTTTCTCAATATAACTTAGCCCAAATATTAAACTAAAAATATGATTTTGCCCCTCATTGTTAACTTATATCATGTTATGGTGAGTATTCAAAATTTCAAGTAACAATAATTTTGATTGACCATTCTCTATACTATTTCTTAAAATCGTAGGTTCGAGATTTCTACAATGCTTAATTTCATAACTTTCATATATCCACCTTTCATAAACAAATTTAGAAAGTGACGTGGGCAAACTTTCAATTTAATTGCAGGCTTGAATATAAAATATCCCCCAAATATTATTATATAATAAATAATAATACATAATATTATAATAATAACAGTATTACTACTTCTACAATAATAATAATAATAATAATAATAAGCGGACCGAAATGTTCACACCAGAACACCCAATATATATAAGTACTGTTTTAAGGTAGCTCAGCTGCATTCCAAATGGGAGACCTGGGTTCGATTCCCGACACCGGCGTGGGGATTTTTCCCCCGCTGGAAGATCTTGTCCGGGGTACACTCAGCCTCGTGAGGTCCCTGGGGGACCAATTGAGAAGCTACTTGATGGAGAAGTAGGGGATCTAAGTCATGAGGACCGCATTAAACGGCCGGGGGGGGTTTCCAGGCGCTGATCACGTCTCACCCTGCAATACTATACCCCATCCATGACGTCTGTCCTGGACCGAGATGGAGGCTCAGCGGCCGGTCGGTAGGCCAAGGTTCCTTGTGAGCTGTCGTGCCGTACAGTTAAACTTTTTTTTAAAGTGTTTAAGTATGTAACCCAACTTATTTCATAAATTTTAGGGAAGCTTTCTAGTTACAGTTTCTTGTTGTGAGTAATGCCGTCTAAATGCATCCAACATGACATCCGTGTGGAAATATGAAAATGTACTCTGAAGAAATGGACAGAAAATCACATATAAATATTTGCAGTGTTACATTCGCCTTTCTCTCTCTACTCATTATACAACAAATTATTCTTTAAGCACTTCTTGTTAATAAGAATTTGCCTAAATGCTTTTGTTGCATATTTCCTTGTAATTACAATGGATAAAGGAATACAGTAGACTTAAGCGATAGTCCTTTAAATGTTGGTCCCTATGTAATGACTTTGAAATTCTGTTGTCTTTGAATGACAAGAGAAAAAAAAGAAAAACTTCTGAAATGAGAAATGTAGATACATTTATTTGAAATTTCATGTCAAAACAAGGAATTTCTGCAAAATGGTCAACTTTACAAAAATGTATTTGGTGTAAAATGTATGCTTTAATAGGTTCTACATTCTCTGATAATTAGATTTTGTCCATCTCTTACGGTTTATAATTACGTAAAAATTGCTCAGAATGAGAAGATTAAAGAGGGTAAAAAATAACCCCAAGGCACGACAGCTCACAAGGAACCTTAGTTTACCGCCCGGCCGCTGCGTCCCCCATCTCGGGCCATGACAGACGTCATAGATGGGGTGCAGTATTGGAGCGAGAGACGTGGTCAGCACCTCTAACTCCCCCCTGACCGGTTAATGCGGTCCTCATGACCTGCAGCCGCTACTTCTCCATCAAGTAGATCCTCAATTGGCCCCCCAGGGACCTCACGAGGCTGAGTGTACCCCGGGCCAGGTCTCCCAGAGGGGCAAAAATCCTCACGCCGGTACCGGGAATCGAACCCAGGTCTCCCGCTTGGTAAGCGATTAAAGAGGATATTCCTAGAAAATTCAAGATTTGCATTTTATCTTTTAGGAAAATATCTTAGAAGTCTCATATTTTAAACAACTATTTAAGAGCAATCTTTGAGAATCTCAAACCTCACAAAACGTTTTCAGAAAATGTAGTTTGGGCTCCAGCAACTTTCCTGAAGATCTTTGTATTATATCCTTGGAAGATACTACGCTTAAATACCATGTTTGGGGTTTAACTTGCTTCTCGTTTTTGAATTGTGGTTTACAGACGTATACACAAGCACACACGCAGGTATATGTTTTCAAAAAAAAAAATTTTTTAGGGTTCAGGAGCCTCAAAATATGTATTTGCAGTCATATGCGATACATTTTGGGTGTGTATAATACACGGAGCATGAATAGTGAAAACCAAATGCAATAAACAAATCAAAAAGTTAATTGTGCAAAACCATTTTGTACTTGCAATATTTTATTCCCTGTCAAAATCTGCAAACGAAAATTATATTTTTGAATAAGGTTAAATACGATATATGTGCCTCATATTTATTAAAATGATTTCTGAAAAATGTGTGAGTAAACTTTCGTATAAGTGTAATAGAAGCAACGTTCTCCATTAATGCTTGATGAATATTCTAGATTAGGTACTCACTCTTCAACTCCTTGCCATCAGGAGTGCAGGTTCCCTGGTCTATAAGGCAATTGAAGTAGCTATTCAGGAGTCTGTCATTCCTGAGAATCTCGTCCAGATCGACATTGTCGTACTTTGTGGTGTACTTGATTTCGGCAGCCAGAGCGACCACAGCGACTGTTGTCAGCACAAGAACGACCTTCATCTTGTTCAGTGTTTGCCTCGTCTGCTGTTCTGCAGCAATCTGATGTGGATTGGGAATCTAAAGCTGCTTTATATACCCATATAATGACGTAAATAGAAATTTTCAAAGGGGTGACTTTCTCTCGATCATTTTTCATCCATCTCTATTCCGGAATTCTCAAATTTATTAGCATAATATATTGCTGCGTAACCCCTGTTACTAGTTTTCTCCCCTCACCTCTCCCGCTCTACTGGCTAAACCCAGGAGCTTGCGTCATTACTCCAGGGCAACAAACTTCATAGAGTTGACTTCCCTTAACACATACCAATTGGCTCAATGTAACATCGTATGTAATTATACATTTTATACATATTTCCAGAATTTTAGTCATAAAAATTAAATAGTGTTACATTTCTTTTTATTTCTCTCTCTTTATATGACTGAAAAGAAGCCTCTGCGATATGATTCGATAAATTAGAACGTCACGAGCAAAATGTAACTCTATGCTTTGAATGTGAAGATCGGGTATATTTTTGCAATTTATGTGGGTACTCTTAATTAATAATTTATATGGCACATTTGCTAAAATCGCTCGTTTTTCAGAATTTATATTATCAGATATTTCAAAATATTTATTCCGTACATATATAACTTTAACTGTATAAAATCGAAACTCACGGAGGAACATAATTAGTCTAATTTGTATGTTAAAAACAAAAAAATAATAAATGATTATGCATACAGATTCTGGATTTACGTGCAAAATGTGATTTCAATTTTAGGGTTGGTTTAATATACAAAATGTTTGGGATATTTTTATTTTCTCTAGCATGCATGTACAATGTATATGGTAGATAGAGAAGGTATTGTATTACAATAAAACATTCATACTCAGGTTTCACCGGAAATATATGCTTTAAGACCCTAGAGAGCACTTTTAGAAGAAGGTCCGTGTGTGTGGCGTGTGTATGTGAGCAGCATAACTCAAAAGCGAAAAGTCCCTTAAATACCAAACTTGGTCTTTAAACTAAGCATCTTCGAAGAACGCGATGCGAATTTTCAGCAAAATTCCCTCACTCCTTACTACCTTTTACATGGAACATTTTTTGGAAATGTTGATTTTCTTAAAAATAGCTCAAAAATATTGACCAAAATACCATAAATTTAAGCTATTTTAAGGACAAATGAAATGTATATCTTGAATTTTCTAGGAATAGCCTCAGAAGACCTCTTTGTTGTGGATGAATTTTGTATAACTAGTAAACATAGTTACTTCTTGTAGCTACATGAAAATGTAAATCTTATTAGAGCACACTCTTTATTTCGATATTTTTTTCTACAGTAATTCATTTTGTAGATGTTTCTCGCTATTGGTTTCATTTTTAAAATATTTTACTTTTCTCAAAACGGACGACGTCCATGTTTCCTATATTTTACTCATGATACGAAGAGAAGTTTGAATAACAAGTCATAGCGACAGCTTTTAAAACGTTTAATTATCGTTTTAGCCTATTATATTCCCTTTGTTACTTTTATTTATAACTAAGTAAAAAGACCATTATGCTAATGTTTATCTCGATTGACATGAAGTAGAGAGAAAAATAAACTTTTGTAAGAAGTTTGTTTACAGAATAGGTTCATATGACTGGAACGCATCAAATTTTTACTTTCTCTACACGTACATGGTGTATACAGAAGGTATTGTAATGCATCCAAAAATTCGATACCGAGATTTTACCGGAAATACAGTTTGGTATCTTGCAAGGATGCGACACGAAGCTTTTCAAAAACAAAATCTCCCACCCCCAACTACCCTTTATATTGAACTTTTTTCGAAAAGTTGATTTTCTCAAAAATGGCTCTAACAATTTTGATTAAAGTATCGTATATTAAAGTTATTTAACTGATAAATATAATGTATATGTTGGATTTTCTGGTAATAGCCTCTAAAGACCACTTTATTCTGCATGAATTTTACGGAATTTTGTATAACTGGCAAACCTCAAGAGATTACTTAACAGAAAATGTAGAGCACGCTAAAACACGCAATTTATGTTATATATATTTCTTTCCTGGAGTGGATCGGGTTTGAGATATTCTTTGTTATTGTTTTCAGCTTTAAAAGACATACTTTTCTCATATAGGAATTTGTCAATTCCTATCCATACAAACAAAGGAACTTCAGTCACATAGCAACCAGCTTTTGACTATCACTTTAGGCTATGCTACTCCCTTATTTCGGTTTTACAAGGAAGCAAGTAATATGACTATTTCTGCTAATTTTTTTTCTTATTAGCTTAAAGTAAATAGAAGTATAAGCTTTTTAACAATAATTTGTTGCAAAGATGTAGAGAAAGTCATGTGAATGGAACACATACTTTTTAGACTATAAAGCATGAAATTGTGAATATTCTTTTTGTTCAAGAATATGATTAATAAAACTGTGTGCAGAAACAATTTTGTAATGTGTTTAGTGCTACTCTAGTACACCCTCAAGAAGTTGAATCTGATAATTTTGCACCAGTGAAGGACAAGTTATCCTTCAAGTTTGTTTACCTCTTAAAAATAATCAGGAAATATTCTTTTAGAGTTATATCTGACACAGTCAACAGAAAATTCAAGAAACCCGGCGCTCTATAGACATTTTTTTGATAACTGCTTGGACATAATATTTTAAGATTATTTTAAATTGAAACTTGTGAATTCATTGTCACATAAATTATTGACCAGTTCCCCCAAAGCAGCTTTCATATGTATGAGGGATGTTTTTTGACGCCATTCGTTTGGGAAAACAACTGACTATAGTGTACTATAGAAGAGTTGTGAGTGAACAAGCATTATAGAGCACTAATTCAATACTAAAAAAAAAAGATTTCCGCAGCTTAAAATGTTAGTGAAAACACTTTCAATGGAAAGGTCGTTTACATTGCTTAGGAAAATAAAACATTTCACTCGGAATTGTCCTCGAGAAGAGAGAGAAAGAGAGAGACTTTCTCATTTTGAAATTATTTCCATTGAAATTTGCCTAACAAGAGAAATCAGAAAAAGGAACGGTTCAAAAGGTACAGAAAATTACTAAATTTGCCTACTAGGAGAAACAATGGAATGCCAATTCTCTTTATCTTACACAGGTGACTCACATATGAAATATTATTAATTCATTTGCATGAAAGTTCAATGCTACTAAGATTAAATGAAACATGGATTATTGTGTATTACATAACCACGTACGTGCTATATAGAGTTGGCAGATCTCCGGGCACCCGGGTTTGAAATGAATTCTCCGGGTGTATGGGCTAATGTCTTTAATCTATGGGCTTGAATGTCACCTTACTCATTAATAATTTGGTTCGAATGTTAATTTCTAATTGTAACAAAACGCTATTTTCTTTTCTTATTCTGGCAGCTTTTCATTGTTGCGTCTGTAGTATTCGGCTCATATTAAAGAAACAATGGCAAGTGGCGGATCGTTCATTGTCATTTATCAGCAGTTTACTGGCAATTATTGAAACGCTCGGATCATGAGTGGATAGACTACCACAACCTTTCATAATACAGAGTATTATAGTTTATTGTTTTGTTATAGGAGTAATAACAGTGAAATCAAGAGGTGATATATAGGATCGTTCCGTGAAGAATGATTGCAGGACGACAATTTATAAGAGTGATTGCAAAAAGTTGATGGTGACGAGGGTATGTGTAAGTGAGAATATGCACTTTATTATTACTTTCTCTACACGTACTATGTACATAATGTATAGAGAAAGTATTGCACTCCACCCAAAAATTCAATACCGATATTTCATCGCAGATGTATGTTTTAGGGTCCCCTGTATACAAAAAAAGCATTTTTACAAAAAGGTATGTGTGTGTGTGTGTGTGAACACGATAACTCAAAAACGAATAGTCGGTAAAATACCAAACTTGGTATTTAAGTTTAGTATCTTCCAGGGATGCGACATGAAGATTTTGAGAAAAATCCCCACCTCAAACTACCCTTTATATGGAACTTTTTTCGAAAATTTTCATTTTCTCAAAAATGCTTAAAGACAAATAAAATGCATATCTTGACTTTTCTGGAAATAGCCTCTGAAGAGTACTTTATTCTGGACGAATTTTACAGAATTTTGCATAATTGCTAAATCGTAAGAGATGGACAAATAACTTACCACACAAAAAATGAAGAGCATTTTAAAAAACACAATTTATATTATATGCATTTTTTCATGGAGTTGATCGTTTTTGAGATATATCTTGTTATTGGTTTCAGCTTTCAAAATGATTCTTTTCTCACACAGGACATTGTCAACTCCTGTCCATACAAACAAAAGAACTTCAGTCACATAGCAACCAGCTATGGTAAGTCCTATGGCACTCCTTTATTTCGCTTCCACTCACAACGAAGCAAGTAATAAGACTATTTCTGCTAATTTTTTTCGATTAGCGTTAAGTAAATAGAACAATAAGCTTTTTAATAGTAATTTGTTGCAGAGATGTAGAGAAAGTCTTGTGAATGGATCATGTCAGATTTTTTTATTTAGCTTGTATAGGCTCGATTAGTGGTAATGGTGGCACAAGTAGGTTATTAGTATTAGTAAGTTAATTTTATTATATTATTATAGTAAAAACTGGACCGTAATAATACAAAAGAATATGTTTAAAAATTTCAGCCCCATTTACTGAAATATCCGTTCCCCGATGGTTTGTCTCCGGGCCTGCTTCGAGTACATTCTGGTAACTTTAGTTCTATACAATTATGTATCTACTAGATAAGTAAAATGCTTATGACCATCAATACATAACTCTCTTGAAATACCTTTAAAAAGGCAAGTTTGTCGAGGAATCAAACGTTTTGTTAGCTCAGGTTAATATTAATCAAGAATATGTGCATGTTAAGCTGTAGGTAAATGATTAATGTGTAACCAGAACCGCTGTCGAAGACAACTGCAGGCAAGGTCATCTTCGCTTACCAGCTGGTTCTGGATCAGCATCTCAAACTGAGGGCTTACAAGGATTCCAGATCTGCAAAGTTTCCATGACGTTAATGCTGAAAGTGATTCCGGGATATCAAGTTTCCTGAAATCCCAATTTTAATAATTTCCTTTGAAATAACATGAATAATATATAAATGCATTGGATAAACGCATAATTATTTTACAGGTTGGTGCATGACTGCAGTGGTTTTATATTTTCAAAAGTGGTTTATAATCTGGTTCAATTATATAAGTATTTCGTCTTAAAGTACATAATAGTGGTGGGAAAATGTGTTCTTTTCGCGAAACAGTTCAACATTTTCGAAATAACAGTTTCCAGTAACAGAAATTCCCCAAACCGTTTCGCAGCATTGATCAGCTGCAAAACTGTTGCAGATATGTTATACAGCACCAAATACTATTGGGATAAATAAAGTCCATCGATAAAATCACAATGCGCCAAATGCAACCACTCACTAGGTACACTGAAGAGGACATTATCAAATTATGGAAACAAAACATTGTTGCAGGTCAACGAGAGGGAATGAGATTGTTTAGTTCATTCGAATTTCGTGATAATATCAGGCCCCGCGCTACTAGGTACAAAGGCGCACCTAGCGGTAAACTTTGGAAGCAATGACAAAATATTGACGCTATGGAACACAACTACAGCGTAGTAACTGTTGCAATAAGCGAATCAACTATTCAGGCATTGCTGTTATTGTTGCATCGGTCTGTTGCGGGGAAGCGATATATGAAAGAATAACACAATTTCCACAAGTGTTTTATAGAACTTTTTAGTGGTGAAACTGTTTCAAATAGTTGTGATGAAACTATTTCAAAATAGTTTGTGTTATTTTTGTCCCATCACTAGTACATAATGCTTATATGTTATTATTATTATTATTATTATTATTATTACTAATATCAGTAATCTTATATGTAATAATAAATGCCTATCAATGATACTACTACGCTAACAACTAGTTTTTTGTTTTTTCCCATCAACCAGATAATCAAATTTTGCTACCACAAAATTTACAATTAGATCACTAAATAAGGGTACTCGTGTATTTGAAATTCTTCACTCATAAAGTAAATCTAGCTCTTTTTACTCTCTCTACTAAATTCTGGCTTTACAATGGGAAGTTAAGAACAAATATTGACCTATAGTTAACTATACTTACGGTCGCAGTTACGCTCCAATATGTTTCATCTGCATTTATTTACACATTGAAGAGGTATATATTATAGTTCATACACATTTTACTATACTTGAATGGTGAGAGTAATGAAATGTTTATCGTTTTTAAGGATGTTTTTTAATAAATGAATAATCGATAAACGTTATTTCGTTCTTCTTCTGCTATCATCTGCTTAAGATTTAATTCCGCTAATGTCTTCAAGCAAATTTAAAAGCTGTTAGTAGACATTCTTTTCAAATATTTATTATTCAATTGTCAATTTTGGGACAGTTTTGGTTGTTGTTCCATTTAACAACGTAAACTTTAGCAGTATGGTTCTATTGACGGCATTTCCCTGTGGAAAACATTGCCTTAGAAATGATGTTAACTCTTTAGTGATTGTGTTGTTGATTTCTGTATTCTATAATTAATTTTATTCATTAGATCACCCACACACACACACACTCATACACGTTCTTGCATACTTCCAGACCCTGGGGAGGGTAGGGAATAATCTGGGCTAGAGAAAACTCCCCCCCCCCTTTCAACCGGGAATTGAACCCGGGACAGCAGGCAGGAGTTGTCAATCGAGATACGAGGCGAGCCAGTTTTGGTTGTTATAACTTTGTGGTTCGGAATTATATGCATTTTAAAATGACGGAAGTTGAAAAGTTAAATAAGCAAAGTAATTTTGGGTCAAAATTAACATTAAAATTATAGATGTAAGACAAAATATGATAGAGAACAAGAAAAGAGACGCTGGTATGTGGGAGCAAAAAAAGTACGAAAAACAGCCTTTTCGGTTTCATAGAATTCAAAGGAGATTTTTACCATTATTAATTATTTACGAGCACAAATAAGCACTTTACGGATGGGTATTCTACCGTACTTTTAGTTAAGGCATGTTTTACTGAAGGTCGCGTCTATCCAGCAATTGAAAAGTCCGACTGCTAGTAAAGCGTCCATAAAGGGACCTGTAAACATTTTACTGGCGTTCGTAAAACCGGATTTAAGTATAATAACTGTGTAGCTATTGTACTCCACACAAAAATTCAAAATCTAGATTTGTGCTTTTCTCAAAAATAGCTCTAACGATTTTGATTAAAATAACGATTGTTAAGAGTATTTTAAAGAAAAATGAAATGTAAATCTTGAATTTTTGGGACTAGCTTCTGAAGTCCTGTTTACTCTGGATTACTTTTGCTTAGCTCTACCGTAATAGACAAAATCTTACTACACCAAAATTGCAGATTTCGACAAAGTACACAATTTTACAGTTTATGTCAGATATATATTTTTGCGGAGTTAAGTTGCTCAAGATGTTCCTTGTGAGCGGTTTAAATGCTTTAAGTACTTATGCTTTTCTCATAAGGTAGGTAGTTATTCCTTTTTAAATTTTCTACCACTAAAATTCGAAAGCTACATTAAATAGGAACTATTGCTTTATGTATCCCTGAATCCAGAAAAAGCATTATTCGGAAAAGATTCGTGTGTGTGTGCGCTCCTGCGCGCCTGAGTGTCTATGAACAGCATTGCTCAAAATCGGAAAGTCTGTAATAGCAAACTTGAAAATTAATTTAAGCATCTTCCAAAATGCAACAAGGGAATTTTATATCCCAAGGCATCCTTTCAAATATGCTTAACGATTTTCATTAAAGTACCACATGTTTAAAATATTTTATGAAAAATTAAATGTTATCTTGAAATAGTTAGGCCTCTGAAGTCCTCTTCATTTATTAGGAAGAGAGAGACAAAATCTTATCACAAAAAATGTAGATACCGTTAAAGCACATAATTTATGTCAGATACATTCCATTTCCGAGATATTCCTTGTTATTGGTTTAAATTTTCTAATAGATATAGTTATATTTTATAAGAATATAATATGTAGTTAGAACTTATCCCTAGTTGTTGTGGCCGCGCCGTGTCCGAGTGGTTTCCCCCGCCATCACATTCCACCGGCGCTCCATCTTCATGTATCATGTATCATCCCGGTGCCAAAGCAGTGAAAGCGGGCGTTAAACGCTACCCCTAGTTGTTGCCCAGGGCATAACCATTTCACCACACAAAGTTTTGTAACATTACACAGATATCCTTTGTCATTTTAAATATGATCCAGGTACCATGTTCTTAAAAACCTTCTGGCAGTATGTACATCAATGTCACCAGAAAAGAGATTTCTCAGAATTATCTCTATCTCTATGCGGTTTTGCGAGCAGAATAGAAACAAGCTTCCATGTTTAACTATTTAACGTGACAAGATTCATAAAATTTTAAAATAATAAAAATAACAATAATAATACTTCTTAATAATAACAATAACAACAATAGTAACAACGATGATCATATTAATAGCAATAATAATAATAATAATAATAATAATAATAATAATATTAATAACAATAATAATAAAATAACAATAATAATGACGACAACAATAATAATTACAATAATAAATTATGATAATGATAATAATGCTGACGATGATAAGGGATTAAGCTTCGAAAGGCTTGTTTCAGTTTCATGAATGAGATTGTTGGAGTGTCCATCTTTTCTTCGGTCTGCCAACGTTTCTTTTTCCTATGGGTTTATAATTTAGAAGCAACTTTAGGAAACAGCAATCTTCCATTATCTCTACGTGTTCCTTTCATTTTAGCGTATTTTCTCATTCAACTTAAAATTGACGAGTTTATTTTTGATCTCATCTGCTATTTTTATCTATTTATCTATTTTTTCGGCTTCTATACTTCTTTCTTCATTTTAGGAACTGTCCAACGTTCTGAACCATTCATACATAGGTGCAGCCTTTAATTTATTAAGTTTTATAGTTTACATTTAATAAGACATTTAGTAACAAGTTGCTCACTGAGTAAGTTATTAGCGTTCTACAGGATTTAAATTCTGCCTTGCGTTCTGCAGATTTTAAAATAAAGTGTAATGTCTTAAAGCTTCAGTACAAAAATGTTCCTCGCAAGACCAAGAAGGAAAGCGAGAGAGAAAAGAAAAATTTTACTCCTATTTAAGAAAAATAACTACACTGCTCAAAAATATTAGAGGAACACGTGTTTAAACAAAAGCCAAAAATTAAATAGTAAGGCAATGTAAGTTTTGACAGGCAGATGTTATGTTTTGAAGAATTGGTTAAAACTACAATGAAGTCCTTCCAAACAATTTTAGTATTTCTCTAAAAACAATCTGATGGGTTCAATTCACATGACTTTCTCTACATCTCTGTTATGATTTATTGTTAATAAGCTTATGCTTCTATTTACTTCATGCTAATCGAGAAAAAAATAACAGAAATAGTCTTATTAGTTGCTTCCTTGCAAGTAGAAGAAAAATAAGGGAGTAACATAGGTTAAAGTGATAGTCAAAAGCTGGTTGCTATGTGACTGAAGTTCCTTTGTTGGTATGGACAGGAGTTGACTAATTCCTGTATGAGAAAAGTATAAGTTTTTCAAAGCTGAAACCAATAACAAGGAATATCTCAAAAACGATGAACTCCACGAAAAAAATATATATAACATAAATTATGTGTTTAAACGTGCTCTTCATTTCTTGTGTGGTAAGTTTTTGTCCATCTCTTACGGTGTAGCAGTTATGCAAAATTCCGTAAAATTCGTCCAGAATAAAGTAGTCGTCAGAGACTATACCCACAAAATTCAAGATAAACATTTTATTTGTCAGGTAAACATCTTCAATATACGATATTTTAATCAAAATCGTTAGAGCCATTTTTGAAAAGTCAATATTTTCGAAAATGTTCCATATAAAGGGTAGTTTGGGGTGAGGGGATTTTCTTGAAAATCTTCGTGTCGCATCCTTGGAAGATAACAAACTTAAACACCAAGTTTGGTTTTTAACGACTTTTCGTTTTTGAGCTATGCTGCCCATAGGCGCGCACACACACACACACACACAAGACAGTCACATACACGTAGCTTTTTATAAAAAAGTTTTTTTCTGGATTCAGGGGCCTCAAAACATGTATTTCAGGTGAAATCTCGGTGTCAAATTTCTGGGTGCATTACAATACCTTCTCTATACACTATGTACATAACACGTGTAGAGATAGTAAAAATCAGTGAAGTTGAAAAATCTGTGGAAGTCAAAATGAGTATTCCTTGATTTATTGATTTATTATTTTAAAAAAATCTGACGTGTTACTCTCACATGACTTTCGCTAGTTCTACAAACTTCTTACATAAGATTATTCTTCTTTCTGCACCTTGCTAATCGAGGTACTCATTAGCACAATGCTCTTATTACTTAGTTCCTTATAAGTAGGGATAAAATAGGGGAATACACTAGGCTAAACCCATAGTCAAATGTTTTAAAAGCTGTCGTTATGTGATTGTCATTACAAAGCTCCACGAAAAAAATGTATATGACATAACTTGTGAATTTTAACAAAACCTACATTTTTTTGTATAGTAAGTTTTTATGTATCTCTTACGGTTTACTAGTTATGCCAAATTCAGCAAAATTCATCCAGAATAAACAGGTCTTTAGAAGTTATTTCCAGAAAATTCAAGATATACATTTTTTTGATATGTAAATATCTACTATACGGGATTTTAATCAAAATCGTTAGAGCCATTTTTTAGAAAATCAAAACTTACGAAAATGTTTCCATGTAAAGCGTAGTTCGGGGTGGGGGGATTTTCTTGAAAATCTTCCTGTCGCATTCTTGGAAGATACCAAACCTAAATACCAAGTTTAGTATTCAACGGTCTTTTCGTTTTTGAGCTATGCTGTCCACAGACACACACACATACACACGGACATTTTTCTGAAACTGCTTTTTTTTGGATTCAGGGGGTCCTAAAACATGTATTTCCGGTGAAATCTCGGTATCGAATTTTTTGGTGGAATACAATACTTCTTCTATGCACGATGTACATAGTACGTAAAGAGAAAGTAAAAAACAGATTTTAACAGAAATCTGTGGTAGAAAATTGTTATTTTATGTTCTCTGAGGCTAATACAGGGTAATGAGACATCTGTCACACAAACGTGGATAGAAGATGGCCACTCCATTCGCTTTGTCTCCAGGATTCTTCATGTGAGTCTTTCTGTCATCCATAGGGCTTAGAGACGATGTAGAGAGAGACAGGTGGGTTTAAGAGGCAGAACAGAAGAAATCTTATCTTGTCAGCTTTGCGCAGACGCAAAATTACAGCCTGGGATCCGCAAAATGACGCACGAACAATTGGGGTGGTGATTTCTGATCAGACAATAAGAAACAGGCTGAGAAATGCAGGGTTGATATCTAGAATCCCCGTTAAAGCCTCTTGTTTTGACACGTCAGCACAAGGAAGGCCGGCTGAGATTTGCTTAGTATCATGTCAACAGGCAACTCCGCAAATGGAAGGCTATTCTCTTCACAGACGAGGCAAGGTAAATTGACGGATTGTGATGATCGTACACGTGTATGGAGACGTCGTGGCGAATGGCCTGCTCCAGCCACTATTGTTGATCATGACAGATTTGGAGGCGATTCAGTTATGGTTTGGGCTGACATTACTGTTGAGTCTCGGACAGAGCTTGTGGATGTCCCACAGCGCATGAGTGTTGATATTTACATTAATAACATTCTCCTTCAAAATGTCGCACCCTCTGCTTATGGAATGGATCCTACAGCACGATAATGCTAAACACCATACAGCACGGAATAACCAGGTTGTCTTACAAGAATGTCCAATTCAAGTAATGGACTGGCCTGCAAGTAATCCTGACCTTAATCCTATTGAACATCTGTGGGATAAGCTGGAAAAACTTGTTCGCAAGTGGCCTGCAAATGTACTCACTGACAAATGGGACAAAATGCCACAAATTGCTACTTGGAGGCTGGTGCAAAGCGTGGTGTTATGCAGTTACTGCAGCTCATGGAGAACACACTAGATACTGAGTGTTGAAATAACCATGGAAACATTAATTAGTAAACAGCGCAATCTTATATTTCCACTTTGTTTTGTCATCAATCATTAATTTTATCGTATTTCCAATACTGTAAAATAAAAAATTATTACAATGCATGTAATCATTTTACAAAGTTCTTCAATCTATTATTACAACAACCAAAAATTGAATTGTATCAATATTTCTTTTGCGACATTGGTTTACACATGTGTTCCTCTAATTTTTTTTGAGCAATGTGTTTTAAAATGCAAACGTATAGCAAGGAATATCTCAAACGTGGCCACCTCATAAAAAAAAATGTATTTGAAATAAATTGTGTGGTTTAACGAGATTTAGATTTTTTGTGTATCAAGATTTTTATGTATCTCTCAGTTATACAAAAGCATTCAGAGTAAAGAGAATTTCAGAGGATATTTTCAAATGAATTCAAGATGTTAAGTTCATTTATTATGAAAATATCTTGAATATAGGTATTTAAGCAATCGTTAGAGGCGTTTTCTAAAATATTAAAATTTTCGCAAAATGTTATATATAACATTTGCAGTAGAGGGATTTTGTTGAAAATAGCTGTATCCTTGCAAGATGCTGGACGTAAATACCCATTTTGATATTTAACCAACTATTTTGTTTGAGTTTTGCTGTTCACACACACATACAAACACGGGGATTTTTTTCCAAAAATATGTTTTTGTGACAAAGGGAAATCTTTACATAGAATTTCGTGGAATACAATACTTCTATTTATTGTACGTTGTAAGAAATATATTACATATTTTAAAATGAAAACCAATAACAAATAATATTCTGCAATGGTTAACTCCACACAAAAAGAATATTTGACATAAATGTGTGCTTCAACTAGTTCTAAAGATTCTATATGTAACTTAAGCTTTACCAATTATGCATTAGAAGGACCAGAAACAAGAGGACATCAGGGACTATTTGCAGAAAATTTAAGATTTACATGTAATTCGCTAAAAAACATTTTAATTAGATGACTTTTTCACCAAAGTCGATAAAACTGCTTTTCAAAAATCAAATTCGCGTGAAATGTCAACATCAAATTTTCGGATGGAATACAACACTTGCCCTAGCTTTCATAAAACGAGTTGTAAAACCGCCAATAAACGACATAGGTAGACAAAATGTAACAAAGTAGGTTCTTTTTGCTTTTCTACTAATTATAATAAATAACGGAAGTATTACATTCCACTCAAAAATACGATATTAGCTATAAGAAAATTTGAAGTAAAAGCATTATTGTTAATGTTTTCACCTGTTAGCAGGAATTATATAGAATAACAAGCTTTTTTAAGAGTATTTTGTTGCAAAATGCTTAGAGAAAGGAATGGGAATGTAACACATCAGGTCCTTTTCTGGTGGTGACTGACGAGTGGTTATCACTAATCAAGCAGAGCGCTTGAAATAGAATAAAACATGTTTTTCTTATCATCCACAGTTCCATTTATTACTTTCTCTACATAGTACATGGTAGATAAGTTGAGAAGAATCAGTTTTCCTAATATCTTCCAAGGATACGACATAAAGAGTTTATAAAATTCCTCCCAACCCAAACTACCCTTTACGTGGAAAATGTTTCCGAATTTTTATTTTCTCAAAAATGCCTCTGACACAAAATGATTTTGATTAATAACGGCACATTAAAGATATGTGCATGACAAATAAAATGAATATTTTGAACATTTTGGGAATAACTTGAAGACCTGGATGAATGTTGCTGAATTTTGCATAACTAGTAAACCAAGAGATTGACAATATTTACCACTCAAAAATATAGATATCGTTAAGACACACACTTGATGTCATATACTTTTTTTCGTGGAGTTGACCATTTCCGAGATATTCCTAGCTATTGGTTGCAGTTTTAAGATACTAAAACGTTTCTCATACGGGAATTTGTAAACTCCCATATGAGAAACCACATGACAACCAGCTTGTAAAAAATGTTACTATCGCTTTAGCTTAGTACACTCCCTTATGTTCCTTCTACTTACAAGGAAGCAAGTAATAAGACAATCTCTACTAATGCTTATCTGAATTAGTATGAAGTAGGTAGAAGAATAAGCTTTTTATCAATAAAATGTTACAGAGATGTAGAGAAAGTCATGTGAGTGGAACACATCGGATTTTTTAACGTAGTTATTCTTTGCACTTCTTGTTCTATATGTAGTGCTGCACTAAGTGCTTCACTTTTGTCTTATCTCATAACAATAATGTACAAAATGGCTACTTAATAAAGAACTTACAACTTTATTCAAGTTACTTAAAGAAAACCGCACACGTGGACACTCAAAAATGTTTTATTGTTTCCACCTCACTTCTATTTTAGTCGTCTGAAACCAGTACAGGCAGCATGGACAGTGGAAAATGAATGACCAATATTATATAGCAAACCACGAATTTTATTTGAAAGTATTTATTAATTCATATTTCTCACTTCTTAGCATGCACGTACCCAGAAAAATATTTCGAGGAGCGGAGAGGGTGAGGTTCATAAGTGGATCTAAACTTAACTGTACTCTTCATTCCTTACAAATGTACTACTAGCAGTAGACCTACGTTATGTAATTAAAATTTCCCGTGCTGAATTGACATGGATTTAAATAAATAAAATGTGTCAGAATATTCGGGAGAGGCGTTGACCCAAAAAGCCCCCCACGCATTGCGTAATTTGTCTTATAGTGTACGGTAATGTTGGTACTATGATTCATGTACTATGATTCAGTAAGCCGTGACCGGTGTATACTTTGTGGCTTTGGAAGGGGAGGATGTTAGCTTATTTTTTTTTGGTAGTGTTTAACGCCCGCTTTAACTACTTATGGCACCGCAGGCAGTGACACTGATGATACATGAATAGAGATGGAGCACCGGTGGAATGACATGGCGGGGGAAACCGGAGAACCCGGAGAAAACCCGCCCCAGCACCGCTTTGTTCACCACAAATCTCACATGCGGTCGAACCCGGGCCATCTAGGCGAAAGGCGAGTGGTCTAACCACTCGGCCACGGCGCGGCCCCAAGTTAGCTTAGGAAATGGTTTTAGGATCTCAGGGTTGATTTTATGCAGGGTGGAACCCTACCGAAACACTAACATTTTATTATTTCCTGTTCCTGAGTGCCCTTTACTGTCCTGCACTTGATACTTTACACTTCCCCCTGGCCGACCAAGTTCCAAGAATTTGTTTCAGGGGCGAGCCTCGCCAAAACCGATCACAAATAACATGACGCGGGTTCACCGCACGGCGTCTGAGTTCAAGTGACGACATGAACGCCATAAGTTTCAGAGCTCGAAGGGTGGGCAAGAGTCTATTCGCCGCCCATTTTCTAGGGTGTGCCTAGAGTTTTGCTTTTTCACTTACTTTCACCGATTTTATTGACTGAGAATATGTTGCATTCTTATAGTTAGTCGCGTTTTCATTGGATATCACGATTTTAGACGCCGCGCTATGTTCTTACTGTTTATAACATTTTAACACGCCTGATTACACATTCTGTATTTGGTGGAACGTGAATCTCGCCTGGGTATTTCCACTTATTGTTTGCAGCTCTGAGCTTCTAGGCTTTGAAATACCTGTCTCCGTTCGCTAAAGACCCGTACTCTCCTTCTAGCGCTAAACTCATCAGCTTTCATACTTTTAAGCAATTATACTTCAGCTGTCCGTTTTCTTGAATCCTATTTATTACTTTATTTCCTTAAATTCCCTCTGTTTATTTAAGTTTTTTCCCTAATATTTATTTCTTTGTTTTCTCGTTTTATTATCAAGGTATTCTTACTTATCTGTCGGATGTATACACTTCAACTGCCATGAATGTGTGCTACCAACTTGCTCCTCCAATCATCGCTGGAATCCAGAGTACTGTAAATATTGGCCCGGGCAGAAGCTATAGAAATGCAATATAATAATGTAAACTTGCAACTAGCAATCGCTTCCTTGAGCGTCTATATTTTTCTAATGTCATTTCATTGCGTCTTGAAGAATAACAAGCAAGACTGCATAACTGTTGTAACAAAATTCGTATTTATTCATGGCACTCCTGAAACCGCGCCTGAGTAACGGCATAAAACAAGAAGAATCCGAACTGAAAAAGTATTTTTTTCTTTTCCCTTATCCTCTTACTTTCTTTACACGCACTATGTACATAGTGTATAGAGAAGGTATATTGCAACAAAAAATTCGATACCGAGGACTCCTGGAATACATGTTTTGAGAGCCCCTGAATAAAAAAACAACATTTTTTGAAAAACGTCCGTCTGTGTATATGTGCGTGTATCTATGGACGGCATAGCTCAAAAACAAAAATACTGTTAAATACCAAGTTTGGTATTTAAGTTTGGTGTATTGTAAGGATGCACCACAAAGATTTTCAAGAAAATTTTCCCACCCCAAACTACCCCTTACATGCAACATTTCTCGAAAATTTTGATTTTCTCAAAAATGGCTCTAACGATTTTAGTTAAGTCGCTTGTATCCAAGATATTTACATGACAAATAAAATGTATATCTTGAAATTTCTGGGATTAACCTTTGAAGACCTCTTTATTCTGTGTGATTTTTATTGAATTTTGCATAAATGGTAAACCGTAAAAGATAAACAAAACTTGCTACGCAAATAATGAAGATGTGTTACAACACACAATTTATGCCATATGCGGTTTTTTTTCTTCTTCTTCTTCGAGTTAGTCGTTTTGAGATATTCTTTGTTATTGATTTTAGTTTTAAAATACTTTAACTTTTCTCACATGGGAACTTGTCAACGCTTGGCCACGCAAAGAAACGGATTTCAATCCCATAGCAACCAATTTTAAAACATTTGACTGTCGGTTTAGCCTAGTGTATTCCCTTATTTCCTTTCTACTTATAAATAACTAAATCATAGGACCGTTTCTACCAATCTTTTAGCACTAAACAGATAAAAAATTAAGGTTATTAACAATAAATTGTTACAGAGAATGTAGAGAAAGTCATGTGAACACATTAGACTTTTTCTTTTCTTTTTTACTTTTATTTTATAGTTTAGCGTCCTTAAACCTGATAGGTCATATCGGACGATGAATGAAATCGGTGAAATTAAGTTCAAATGAACCTGAAGTCCATGGAGCTATATGTTAATCGACAATCGTCTTTTCAGCATAGGAGACAACTTCGGGAAAACCCTTGTCCGGGTAACTCACCCTATCCGAGATTCGAAATCGGGAACGTGGTTCTACTTAAGTTTTGTAACGCATATGTACAATCTAGTACGTAAAGAAGGTATACTATTCTACCCAAAATACCGATACGGAGATATCAAGGAAATATACGTTTTAAGATCCCGAATCCAAAATATATACATATTCTTAGAAAAAGGTCATTATATATGTGTGTGTGTGTGTCTGTGGACAAATAACTCAAAACTCACCAATCCGTTAAATACCAAACTTGGTATTTAAATTTAATGTCTCTCGTGGAAGTGACATAAATATTTTCAAGAAAATACCTTCACCCCAAACTACCCTTTATTTTTATTTTCCCAAAAATTCCTCTAATGATTTTGATTCAAATGTTTATATTAAAGATGTTTATTTGAAAAATAAAATGTATATCATGAATAACCTGCGAATAACACCAGAGGTCCTTTTTAACTTAATGACTTTTTCACAATGGTAAACCGTAAGATCTCGTCAAAACAAACATTGTATGTACTTTAAACTTTTATTGGAGCTAACCGTTTCTGAGGCATTCCTAGACATTGGCTTCAACTTTAAAATATACTTTTCTCGAATAGGAAGTCATCCGTGCTTCCTATTTTACTTTCTCTACACGTACTATGTACATAGTGTATAGAGAAGGTATTGTAATGCACCCAAAAATTCGATACGAGATTTAACCAGAAATATATGTTTTGGGTCCCCCTGAATCCAAAAAAAATCTGATGTGTTCCATTCACATGACTTTTTCTACATCTCTGTAACAAATTATTGTTAAAAAGCTTATGCTTCTATTTACTTCATGCTAATCGAGAAAAAATTAGCAGAAATTGTTTTATTACTTGCTTTCTTGTAAGTAGAAGGGAAATAAAGTGCTGGTCAAAAGCTGGTTGCTAAGTGACTGAAGTTCCTTTGTTTGCATGGACAGAAGTTGACAAATTCCTGTATGAGAAAAGTATGTTTTTCAAAGCTGAAACCAAAAATAAAGAATACCCCCAAAACGATCAACTCCACGAACATAATATGTATGACATAAATTGTGTGTTTTAACGTGCTCTACATTTTTTGTGTGATAAGTTTTTGTCCGTCTCTTACGGTTTAGTAGTTATGCAAAATTCAGAAAAATTCATCCAGAATAAAGAAGTCTTCAGCGGCTATTCCCAGAAAATTCAAGATGTACATTTTATATGTCTGGTAAATATATTTAATACATATACAATATTTTAATCAAAATCGATAAAGCCAGTTTTGAGAAAATCAAAATGTTCGAAAAAAGTTCCATGTAAAGGGTAGTTTGGGGTGGGGGATTTTCCTCAAAATCTTCGTGTCGCATCCCTGGAAGATACTAAACTTAAATACCAAGTTAGGTATTTAACGGTCTTTTGAACTATGGTGCCCACAGACACACACATACACACAGACACACGCACAGACAAACAGTCAGACACACACATACAGACTTTTTTCTAAAAATGCTTTTTTTTTTTTTTGGGATTCAGGGGGACTCAAAACATATATTTCCGGTGAAATCTCGGTATCGAATTTTTAGGTGCATTACAATATCGTCTCTATACATTATATACATATTTCGAGTAGAGAAAGTAATAAAGCAGAGATAAGGTCTAATGGTGTTTAGGCGGAAGAAATGAGAATGTGACTATGGCGGGCAGGAGGAGCATGTCTTACGTCATTATGTGTGTATTCCTAGACCCAACTCCTCCTGACATGTCAACCAAGCAGTATCTACTAGGCAACATGAAGGTCTTCGTGGTCCTTAGCGCTGTCCTCGTGGTAGCTCTGGCTGCCGAGGTCATCTACCCTACCAAGTACCACAATACCAACTTGTACGAGATCCTCAGGAGTGAGAGACTCCTGAAGGCCTTCTTGAAGTGCCTTATGGATGAGGGGACATGCACTGCTGAAGCCCTGGAGCTGAAAAGTGAGTATTCGAACATTATCCGAACGTTGAAATCCGTTTTCTTTTAGGTAACCATTCCTATATTGAACTTGTATTTTACTTTCTCTACACGCACTAAAATAGTTATAAAGAAGGTATTGCAATATCGAGATTTCACAAGAAATATATGTTTTGGGTCCCAAAAAAACATTTTTAGAAAAAGATCCGTATGTGTCTGTGGACAGCATAGCTCAAAAACAAAAAAATCGTTGAATAGCAAACTTGGTATTTAAGTTTGGTATCTTCAAAGGATACGACACAAAGATTTTCAAGAAAATATTTCCACTCCCAACTACCTTTTACACGGAACTTTTTTTCGAAATTTTTGATTTTGACAAAAATGGCTCTTAACGATTTTGATTAAAAACCGCACATTAAAGATATTTACCTGTCAAATAAAATGCATATCTTGAATTTTCTGGGAATAGTCTCTGAAGACTACTTTATTCTGGGTGAATTTTACGAAATTTTGCATAATTGCTAAACCCTAAGAGAGGGACAAAACCTTACCACAAAAAAATGTAGATCTCGTCAAAACACACAACTTTGTCATTTACCGTTTTCGAGATATTCCTTGTTATTGGTTTCAGTTATGAAGTACTTATATTTTTCTCATGCAGTAAGTTGCCGTTTTTCTTTTGTTCTACTCCTGGACAAGTAAAGAAGCGACTTGTAATGACAATCCCATAACGACAGTTTTTAAAACATTTGACTATCGGTTTAGCATAGTGTATTTCCTTATTTTCTTCCTACTTATAAAGAACTAAATAATAAGAACATTCTGCTAATGTTTATCTCGATTAGCAAGGTGCAGAAAGAAGAATCTTATGTAAGAAGTTTGTAGAACAGCTAGAGAAAGTCATGTGAGTGTAACACATCAGATTTTATTTTTGTTGGTTTTGATTCTTGAGTACACGGATCTTTTCCAGATAGTGTTTTTCTTTCTTTCTTTCTTTCTTTCTTTCTTTCTTTCTTTCCTTCTTGGAATCAGGTGTCCTCAAAAAATATATATACTCGTTATTGAACTTATGAGGGGAACTTCTTTTTACTTGCTGTGTATATTGTATATACGAACTAGAGAAAGTAAAAAATATAATGCGCGTAAGTAATATTTTTAATTGTTACATGTATATTTAGCCTTTAACTGAAATTCTCGTATGGGCGACTTTTAGAATATATTAGCTAGAATGCTAATATATTCTCTTTCTCTTTGAAAAGAGTATAGTATTTCAAATTTTGTTTATCTATGTTTGTAAAGGTTGTTGTTTATTATGTTTCTTAGGTTTCTACACCGTTGCATCACTTCGACCAAATTTAAAAATGTTAAGATAAAAATAAAAATCTGAAGTGTTACACTCACATGATAGCAGAATGTTATTACTTAGTTCCCTATAAGTAGAACGAAACTAAGGGAATGCACTAGGTTAAAATGATAGTCACATGTTTTAAAAGCTGTCGTTATTTGATTGTCATTGCAAATCGCTTCTTTGCTTGGCCAGGAGTGGAACAAAAGAAGAACCGGACACTTCCTTCTGAGAAAAGTATAGGCACTTCACAATTGAAACTAATAACGAGGAATACCGCGAAACAGGTAACCTCCACGAAAAAAATGAATGACATAACTTGTGTATTTTTACGAGATCTACATTGTATTGTTTTTGTCTATCTCTTGTGGTTTACGAGTTATGCCAAATTAAGCAAAATTCATCCAGAATAAACAGACTTTAGAAGCTATTCCCAGAAAATTTAGGATATACACTTTATTTGTGATAGAAATTGCTTTAATATGCGGTATTTTAATAAAAACCGTTAGAGCCATTCTTAAGAAAAACAAAATTTTCGAAAAATGTTCCATGTAAAGGATAGTTAGGGGTGGAGGTTTTTTCTTGGAAAATACTTAAAGATACCAAACTTAAATACACACACACACACATACACGGACCTGTTTCTGATTTTTGGATTCAGGGGGTCCTAAAATATGTATTTCCGGTGAAATCTCGACATCGAATTCTTGGTTGGAATACAATACTTCCTTATACACTTAGTACGTATAGAGAAAGTAAAAATACTGCACAGGTGACATCATAAAATATTTGGAGAGGTAATTGTGAGACTTTCAGGTACGATAAGGCTGCTTTATACATCATTTTACTAAATGATAATCAAAGGTTATTTATTGATTTCTTTTAGGAGTGGTGACAACAGTCCTACTCAAAGGGAACAAAAGTTGAAAATGCTCGGAGGGAGGCAATCTGGAGACTTTTCTGTCCGAACGAGCTTATTTTCTTTGCCAAACAAGCATATGATGTTCTCTTCATCACTCAAGGAATATAAACACCCAAAACTACCTCAATATAAAACCCGGAAAATATTTGGTTAGTCAATTTAACATTTCAGTGTAAATACACATATTTTCTGAATTCTTTTGGTCAATTACGCAACATTGTAGGTATAAACCGTCAAACCATGGACAACGCCAAGCATTTCAACTATTAATTTTTCATCTAAACGGTTGTTTGTGATGGGGGATTTTCTTGCAAATCTTCTAATCGCATAATTTGAAAATGGACAATTTAAGTACTAAGTTTCGTAATTTTTCAGACTTTTCGTTTTCAAATTATCCTGTCGACACACAAATACATATATTTCCAGTGAAATTTTGACATCTAATTTTTCAATGGGATAGAATATCCGAATTTCTGGTTTCTCATATTAAAATGGAGGTACCAAACGCTTATCTTATCAACTTCTTTTGGAACAGCATGTAGACCGTCGGTTAATTTCTGCAGTTTCCTATTATGTAAAGGAAATTTGAAGTCACCAATTTGAAGTGTCTCACATAACTCATAAATACACTTATTACTTTCTCTATACGCACTATGTACATAGTGAATAGAGAAAGTATTGCACTCCACCAAAAAATTCGATACCGAGATTTCACCGGAAATATATGTTTTAGGGTCCCCTTTATCTAAAAAAAGCATTTTCACAAAAAGTCCGTGTGTGTGTGTGTGTGTGTGTGTGTGTGTGTGTCCGTGTATCCGTGTGTCTGTGAACACGATAACTCAAAAACGAAAAGTCGGTAAAATACAAAACTTGGTATTTAAGCTTAGTATCTTCCAGGGATGCGACACGAAGATTTTGAGAAAAATTCCCGTCCCCAAACTACCCTTTACATGGAACTTTTTTCGAAAATTTTGATTTTCTAAAAAATGGCTCTAACGATTTTCATTAAAATATCATATATTAAAGATATTTACCTGACAAATAAAATGTATATTTTGAATTTTCTGGGAATAGCCTCTGAAGACTATTTTATTCTGCATGAATTTAGCATAACTACTAAACCGTAAGAGATGGACAAAAACTTAACTGAAACTAACAGTTATGGGATTAGTAAAATGAAGTGCAAGATTGTTGGAGGTAATAGTGTTAGTGTTAATATATCTATAGTGTTAATAGTGTTGAGGTAATTGTCAACATGTAAACAGAATTTGAACTTCCGGGAAGGTTGATAGTGTTAGTGTGTCTTGAGGGAGAGGGCTGCCAAAGTGAAGGCTAGCTGTGAAGACGGTCTAGAATATCTTATTGAATGATGCCATTGTGTATTTGATTATGAAATAATTATACACGATGCTTAAAAACTACTCGTTCAAATTAATAAAATGGTAGAAAGCCTCAAAACAAATATATTCCATTAAGGGTACCCTAAACAGAAATTTCCAAATCTTGCATTTTTCAAGCAATCTTTTTGAAACTGATTTTACTTACCGCTGCGATACAATTATCCATAGGATTTGAATTTCATGCAGATATTTTTAATCATTTTGGATGTCAAAAATAAGTAAATATTTTTATTATGCCAACTAATCAAAACTTGTGCACAATCCACAAATTATTTTTTTGGAAAACCAAAAACATTAATACATTTTTTTCATACTATTACATAAAATTGCCAAATAGAAATTTTGTTACTCTTCTGATTGCTTTAGAAAAAAAATTTAAACCTTTAAATATTATTATTTTACTATCATTTATGTTTATTGTCATATTGATTGTGCAATATATCAGGTAATTTTCATTTATAACAAAAATCATATGCCAATTCTTTTTATTTATACTCTCTCAGTCTGTGATGAAAATTTGAAGCAGATAGGAAATAAACTGCATCGTGTGAAACAATTTGAAGCTTTGAAAACGCTGAAAAATAAAAACACGAGAAAATAGGTTTCAAGGTTTAACATACAATTTAAAATTGTTTCTTTGTAAATCTTAGAATTTCATATTCTCGTGCATCAATATTTAACAATGAATATCTGTCAACCCTCACGGACTGTTTACAGATTCAGTGTAATATATAAGGTAAAGAAAAACTACAAGTCATTTGGTCCGAGTTAAGCTGCACTCTGCCACTATTTCACGGCCGGAAATATACTGTTGCTAATGTGTGGGGAGACCCGCCGGGTGTTCTATCTCGCCTGTGGTTTAGGATGGGGAGGGCCCAAGTTAAATAATCGGTGGTACGACATGCCTGGGTGATGACGGGGCAGGTACAAGCAGCCGGTGTGAGACTCACTTTTTTAAGTTATTAGTGCATATTATGGCATTTTCAACTTGAAATAGAGTACGAGGGCTTTAAAGAAAGTAGTGGCAACATGGTCCCCACATTCACAAGAGAGCAGGTATTAGCCAGTAGGATATGGGGGCGATCAGGTGACTAGTGTCGATGTGTAGTGTGCATTGGTCGGGCTGCCAGTTGAGAGTGTGTTGTTGCTGTGTTGCGTTGAAGTGAACAGTTGAAGTGAACCGCTCTAAAGCATGTTTACCAAAGGTGATCAGCGTTCGTGGATTAAAATCGAGGTTGCCCGTGGAAAAAATGCATCAGCATGTTATCGAGGATTACGTGAAGCCTGTGGCGGGAATGTATTGCCGTACAGGACGGTTGCACGATGGGTCAAGGCGTTTCGTGCAGGTCAGACTGAGACTGCGGATTTGCACTGCACAGGTCGGCCGTCCATTTCCCCAAGATCAGATTGACATCGTGGGTGGTCTCGTTACCATGGACCATCGATGGACTGTCCGGGAGTTATCCGTAGAGGTTGGTCTCAGACATCAAAGTGTGTGGCATATCCTGACGAAATGTCTTCACCTGAGAAAAATTGCGTCCCGTTGGGTTCCTCATCGACTCACTGAGGTACAGAAATGGCACCGGTATGCACTGGTGGGCATCCACCTGGACAGATACCGCAACGAAGCAGACGCATTTCAGCAGCGTATTGTCGCCATTGATGAGACGAGGGCACGAGCCTATGAGCCGGAATTGAAGCATCAGTCGAATTAATGTCCTCACCCAGGTTCACCACGTCCACAGAAAGTTCGACAGGAACCCAGTCGGGTGAAGCTAATGCTGGTTGTGGTATACGACTACGAGGGGGTTATTCTTATGCATGCTGTGCCTGAGGGAAAAACCGTCAACAGTGATTACTATTGCCAATTTCTGGAGCGACATCTTCGTCCGGCTATGCGACGCAAACGTCCACGTTTATTGCGTGACGATCATCCTATAGTGTGCATGACAACACACGTTGTCATGTCGCAAATAATGTCCAGCCCTTATTGCAACGGTGGCATTGGGAGGTTTTGAAACATCCTCCGTACTCACCAGGCATGAGTCCTTGTGACTTCGACGTGTTTCCAAAGTTGAAGGAACCCCTCCGAGGCCGCCGACTTCCTGACGTGGCATCTGTAGTCCACGCAGTAGGGCGCTCTGTCACAGTCATCAACAGAGAGCCTTGCCAACGGTATCCAACGGCTGCCCTACATTTGGCAAAAGGTGACTACATTGAAGGAATGTAATGCCATTGTACTTGTGAGTTCAATAAATATTGTGCTCTATCAATGTTGCCTCTCCTTTATTTATAGCCCTTATAGTGAAGAAGTTAAAGCATCATGCCCACTTCAGTCATCCATTTAAATCGGCACGTGATACGGTTTAAAGCGCCGCATGGTAATAAAAACAACAGGAAATTGAAATAGCAGCATTACATTATTTAATTATAAATAATATATATTCATTTTTTGCACTTTTTGATCATTTTCATAGATGGGTATCCTTAAGGAGCATACGACCCTTCACGGAATTTTCTGATCTTAGCAACCACTTTTACAGAGGGCAGTTTGGAATGCTAATTACAGCACTGACTGCTCGAATGCGCGACAATTGGCCTGAACGCACGAAGTACATCGTGTCTGCTCGAAGACTCCTGTCATGTGCGCAATAGTACCACAGCGATGGCAATTTTAGCGACGGGGTCTTCTTCTGTTTCCGCATCGGTTTCATACACCAACTGTTTCGTATACCGCCATGAAGAAACCCAGACACTTGCAATTAAGTGACTTGTGTAAACAGAGTTTGGGGCTACTTCGGTCGAACCATCAATTCCCGAAAGTGACTCTCAGCACCATCGTCTTGGAAGTGCATCCTTTGTCTAACATTTAGAGGAGCATCATCTAGCAAATCTGGCAACACATGTTCTAGAAGATGCGATTGCTCCGTCTGTTGAGAGGATGGTGCAACACTGAAAGGATGTTGATGAGCAGGAGGTCGAGCACCTCGTGATTTCAAATGTGCCAAAATATACGAATTGTCGATATTGAAACAGCCTTCACTATAAATAAAGCCTCGTCGTGTACAGGACCTCGGATGAAGATAAGTGTTGCAGGGCAGTCTGTTGTTAAAACCGTTGTACGAATTGCACACGTTTGGGAAAATCTTCAGGGACTAGTGCTGTCGCGCGCTGAAGATGGAAAGGAAGCTACTGGTCATGCAACATATTTCACACAAGGCTATGTCTGACGCCAAGGATCTGTGCAATACCTCGTGTACTTGCAGAGGGAATGTTTTCAACTGGTCTTCCATTTTATGAGTTCGCACTGTTCGATTCCGACCTGTATCATGCATGCTTGCACGGAAAGAACCTGTTTCACGCAGCAGGTGATCCAGACATCCGAATATTTGGTGTTGTGAACCCATCAGTTTGGAAAGCACTTTCGATACTCGCTTGTTCATTCTCAGTCCCACATATCAGATGCATCCGGTTCATTCATCAGATGAATTGGAGTGTTTCAAAGCAGACTTCAGAGCCAACCGTTCATACACAGAGCAGGTTTAAAGATCAGTACATATTCCCAGTTACATAACAGCTTACAATTCGCAAACAGTCCCCTAACATTACAAGATGGCTTCAGAGATCATATCTTCCTTATCGATATATATATATATATATATATATATATATATATATATGTTCTTATGTTAATTTGAGCGAATAGTTTCGGAGCACCCTATAGAGGTCATCTGTATTTGTTTGTGGATGGTAGTTACTTAGTTTGGCCATAAGTGGGTTAGTGTGCTCACTGCAGAGGTCAAAGGTAATTTTTGGATGGATTGGTTTATAGTGATAATATAGTTTTGCGTGCACATGTTAAACCAATTCATTGCGTCCGCTTGTGGATCTCATTATACAGTCGCAAGCACTTCCTTACACGCTTTATCCACCATTCCTAATCATTGAGAACTATATAACCTTTGCGCAGTTATTGACCATTGCATATCATCGCCGTTGTGCTGTTGTGGTTTCGGAAAATCTCTGGCTCACTCGTTATATACAAATTTGTTCTTCAGAAAGAAACAGTACATGTTCTGAGTTATTCCATCCAAACTATACCGCCTCTACTGTGTTCCTGAAGATTTACAAGCCTAGTTATAAGATTATAGGGCATTACCATAAAATTAACACATTGATACCGTTTATTCTGATATCCCTTTAGACTCCCACTCCTCCTAATTTATAAAAACATTAGCACAATTAACCTTAGGTGACTCTTAGGTTTACGGAGCAAATAAGAATTCAACATAACAAAATTCGAGTTGATATTAAGCATACAAATGTTTCTTTGCAGGTCTAATTCCCAATTTCCTGGACAACGGATGCCAGAAGTGTACTGAATATCAAAGGGAAGACGCTAAGACGGTGATGAAGTACCTAATACAAAACAAGCACGACATGTGGCAGCAACTGAAACAGAAATATGATCCTACAGGAATTTATCAGAAAAAATATGCTGAAGAAGCACACAAGAATGGCATTACGTTCTGAAGGCCATAATGTTTTTATAGCTTCATATTTTAATCATTTTAAATATATTTGTTATAAACGTTGTGTTCAAAATAAAATACAATGCAGAAATAAACCACTCATTATTACGTTATAAAATATTCTCTATCAAAAAAATTAGATTGTAGAAATCACTTATGAAGGTCATAAATAACTTAAAGAAACAATAAACATGGGACAGGAACTGGCATTCATTAAATTCATAAAGTGTTTCTTCTCCATTGCTCATTTTATCCCCTTCGCTTATTCGAACCATTACTATACGACTATACTAATATTAGACGTTCCGGGTTCGATCCCAAGCGACCGCATGTGAGATTTGTGGTGGACAAAACGGTGCAGGGGCGGGTTTTCCCCGGGTTCTCCGGTTTCCGCCGCCATCTCATTCCACCGGGCTCCATCTTCATGCGTAGGCTTCCACGACCTGTGTCTTGATGTGTCTTCTTAGCTTCCGGAGAAGGCCGGTTATCTTGCATGGGAATGCCGACGTTTCGATATATATAATATATACTAATATGAAACAGAATTACACTGATCCGCTTTGCACTCGCTATGTTGTCAGCATATTTCTTCTCTACTGTGAGGGCTCGGCCCAGATAAATTTCGTAGGCCGAAATTCAGGAATACTTTTACATGATCAATTCTGCATTGATAGAGATATGAGGTAGAACTCCAAGTTTCATTCTGGAAAAATAATTAGATTATTATATCTATGATATATATTATATAGCATCCAGCACCAAGAGGAATTAAGAATTAAAAGTTTTTAAGATTTGTGTTTGTTAGTATAAAGAAAGACTTTTCAGTAATGGACACCTTTCTCTAGAAAATAAACCCTATATGAAGCGTCAGAAATTAAAAGAAGTAGATAGTTGATTCAAACTTGTAGATGATTGTTTTGTAATCGCTATTCATACTTAAGTAAGTATATTTGCTGACAAATAATTTACAGTTGCATTGTTGTTGTACAGGATGAATCACCTAAAACTTGCAACGCAAATATTTCGAAAATGGAAAATGCTATTGATGTACGGTTTTCACACAATTAATTGGTAGTCAGGGGCGCGTACTTTTAACATATAAACCGATTTCAGTAATACTTTGAATTGTATTTTTTGTGCAAATATACATTTAATGAGATAATGCTTATCTGCATAAACAGAATAAAAGTAGGGTAAATTAGAGTGACAATGGTGCCTATGGTGCAAGTTTTAGGTGATTCATCCTGTATAATTCCAATGCATGCAGATGTTATTATTACAATCTGACGTGATATTTGCATGACATTCTCTAATCCCTATCTTTATTAGTGGGAATACAAACAGTTCTTACGTTATAAATGCAAACACAACAGCAATAGCTGCATGTTTAACCACTGTTACATCATACTGTTTAAGAGTTTATCCAGATCGCAAGAATATATCGATATCGAGAAGGCTTTAAAATAGTAACAAAGTATTAGACTGTTAGAACCAACTGAATGGGATAGCTAGGCAGTAGCATTCGGGAGGTCCTAAGTTAAAATCACATGGACCACTAATCTGGCTGGGTTTTTGCTGGTTTCCCTCAATCAAGAAGGTAAATTAGTTAGTTATTCCCTGGAACTTCCAAGTGGAGCATAGGGCATTGTTACGATGTTTCCGTGATCAGACATGAATTTCTAGTTCTTGAGTTCGCCGTTATGCGACATGGCGATGAAGGATCAGCTCTTCACCCTCAGATGGCACTGTAGGACGAAATCACGACTTGGTGGATGCGAAATGGCCGGATTTTGCCCAGGAACTTCTTCTTTCCAAGTATGACCTGCAATCTTGGACTTTAGAGGGTAGCAAGGTAACCACTACATCAAGGAGGGCTACGCCAAGGTGGATTGAATATTTAATACCACCTCATGTCTAAAAAAATAAAAAAGTTGAAAGCAGATGAGATTGCGCTACTATCTCGCCATAGGTAGGTAGGAGGTAGGTAGTTAGGGAGGGAGGAAGAAAGGTAGGTAGGGAGTTAGGTAGGTAGGGATTTTTTTTGGTAGTGTTTAACGCCGGCTTTAACTACTTAACTACTTATGGCACCGCAGGAGGTGACACTGATGATACATGAATGATGATGAAGCACCGGTGGAATGCGATGGCGAGGGAAACCGTAGTACCCGGAGAAAACCCGCCCCAATGCCGCTTTGTTCACCACAAATCTCACATGCAGTCACTTGGAATGAACCCCGGCCGTTTAGGTGAGAGGCAAGTAGTTCTAACCACTCGGCCACGGCGTGGCCACGTAGGTAGGTAGTTAGGTGGGGAAGGAGGGAGGTATGTAGTGTTTATTGCTAATAACTATTACAGTATAGCAACGTCATTGTTTACAAATTACCAAGCTAAATCATAAAAATCATTTACAGAGTTCAATGATTAGCCACCAATGCATAGGGTATAGTCATTTTGAAAGTTGAAATAGGGAGCTCTTTAATCTTTGGGGTAAAATATTATAAAGTTTAATAGAAACAACTATAACGCTGTTCTGAATTTTCGTATTGTTAAATTTGTTTATACATAAATTCTGATAATTTTGTGTTGTATAATTATGAACATTCAAGCAATCTATAAAACTGCTAAATGTTCCTTAACATACAAGAGACAGTTCAGCACATACATCGATGCCAAAGTTAAATACCTAAATCAATAAAAAGTCGTTTACAATGTTCTTTTGGATGAACTCCACAAATTAATCGAACAACACTTTTTTGTAATAAAAAGACTCCGTTGCCAAGGAGTGATTCCCCCAAAGAAGCAAACAATAATTAAAATGCGAATAAATAAGAGCATAATACATCTTCATCAGAACACCCTTAGTAACACTATAGCTCAAGATTCTCTATGATTAGTATGTGTTGACCATCCAAGGTCAGAATCAATATGAATACCTAAACATTTTATGCAGCTTCAAAAACAACCAATGTTAAATTTGGATTTATTGTTTTTTTAGCAGAAGCCGTGTGTAGGAGTTAAATTTGTATTGAATATCAGTAATTTTTAGTAGGGGAAGGAGGGTTAATGGCGCTCATTTAAGGAAAACATAACAACAATCTATCAAAACATACCTAAACATGTGGATTATTAGTATAGCACACTCATTAAATATTTTTCTTCGCAAATGAATAATTTTTTTGGAATAAACATATTATAGGAATTAAAAATGAAATTATAAATCTATGCAATGAGCTGAATTGCCCGATGCTTGAGGGCAATGGCGCTCAGTCTGGTCAGTTTAAAGGTTACACAAATCATACTTATAATTTTGTGATTTATCAATTCCGCTACAATCTTTATGGGTCCAACTTGCACAAATGGTGCATCGGAATAAGACTTCACCATTTCGACCAAACTCCTCACAGATAGTTCACCTCAAAACCAGGAAATGGATTTGGAGTGATGTCTAATTCGTCGTCATCGCACAACTCTTCTTCTTCTTCCTTTTTTCTCTTTCTATTTTCTTTGCCCTATAATTTGATGCAGCTGGTGTGATGGACCTCTTTTGTCCTTTCTTAAATTTTGAAGATGACGACGCACTTGAAATTAGCTTGTTGGTCTGATTTCTTGTAGGTTCTGGTTTCTTTAAACTTAAACTGGGGTGTCTTTTAAGGAAACCGTAGAACCAATCCTTTCCATCCTCTTACTTCTCTTTGCAAAAGTTATTTTTGATCCCATTTTGATTTGCATATTCCAAAACAATCTTTTTGAGCTCAGAAGGTGTAATACCAAAATATAATTTTGAAAGCGTCAAGGCATGTTCGTCCATTTCGTTTTCCTGATCCTCTGTAAAAACGCACTTTGCACCTAACGATGGATCGTAAACTTTCCCTGATTCTATTATATCATTTATTGTGCTGAAAGTGAATATTGAACTGCTGCGCTGCTTGTCTTATAGAAGTTCCTGCCTGAATTTACTGTTCTGAATGCTGCTATCATTGTCTCCAATGACCATATTAACTTATTCGTACTCCTGTCCCTTTTCCTTGGCATCTGTTAATAAATTAATGAATAATATGTAAATATTGTAATAAAATAGCATAATCTAGATTACTAAATGAGTTTAATAAACATAAAATGAAGATCTTTTAATTTAACTGTCCAAAAAGCTAATTTTCATAATTAACATCACAAATAATAGTTAAAAGTTAATTATAAACTACTAGCCAATTTTAATACTTTATTATTTAGTAGTAGGCATTTTAAGAATTAGGAAAGTTCTTATTTAAGTGCCTTATTTTTTTTATAAATTTATAATAAACCTCATAAAGATAAGGTAAGTAATGCTGCATAGTTGAGGAGTAATGCCGCTCACCTGAGCGCCATTACCCCCCATGGCATTTTGGAAGTCTTTGCCAATAGTGAAGAAACCAAACGGCTTTTTGTGCTTTGCAATATATTAATGAAAAGCCATATGCACCCCCATTCTCAATGTGACAAGGGTCATGGACAGAAAATAATGGATAATCACATACCTTCTGATTTATACACACTAATTTCTATAATAAATTCTCGCTGAAAATATTCTTGCAGATTTGAACAAAACTTCTTCCCTCGCATTCACCATTCAACTGCTACGAATTTATTAAGACTACCACAAGATGTCAGTACCTCCTGGATAGGTCTAACTCTCAACTAAGCCGAAGTACTTGCATGAGCGCCATTACCCACCGAGCGGTATTACCCTTCGTTCCCCTACATAGTGAAAGCAGCGCAACTATACCTTCTCTGAGGTTGGTGATTCGCAAGCTAACTTCCAAGCCCAGGGGTCCTGAACAGAGTAGTAAATGAGTGAATATTGTCGCCGTTGAGCAATTGTTCAAAAGACAAAGACCTAAGATTAGTCGTCACCTGCTCATTGAGTAAAACATAGAGAACAACGTTGCTCGGTGATCCTGGTCATCGCCTACTGTGCAATGCGTGGCCAACTGCGCGGTAAACAAAATTGAATGCAGTGCAGTGGCGGTATGCAACATTAAATACATATAATCCAACTTGTATAGCATGACTTGACTTGGTTATCGTAGTGATGAAGTCGGGTTGTACCTGCTGTTAAAGCTGAAACTTTAGGTTTTGTTGTAAATATCTCCTATCACTGCATTTTAATTTAAAAAGTCCTATCCCTGTATTTAATAACAGTAATTTCAACCAAATTAACATTGTCACCTCGGTCAATCAAACCTTTTCATAGGGTAATACACCCATTGTAGATTCGTGATCGGTAGAACAGTTAGCCCACTATAATGTCTCTTACATTTGTAATCATATTTCTGATATGGACATATGCATGTTCATAGACTTGGTCACAATTGATGGTCGCAACATAAACAACTGCAAAAAGTAATGACAATTTTTAAATGTTACATAGTAAAATAACGAGCTCCTTAACATCAATTTTATGGACAAAACTTCACATTTATAACACTGAATATGAACAGGTATGTTATTAATTAATCCAACGTAATATCTAATACAATTCGAGAGGAACATCTGCTTCTTGGTAACTGTCATTCTCACTTGAATGGGTTGCGCCATGACGCAGCAAATTATGTCCTGAGTGTAAAACTTTCTATAAATAAGACAAATTTCTCCTAGGCAGGCATAAGCATAGGAGTTGATGGATTGCGTGTAGGATTGCTTTCTGTCTCCGTAATTATAAACTGACACACGATATACAGTATAAGGAATAAGAGACCATATGACGTGTTCACGCACAACGTGCACAGAGCAAGCCTGCTTGCTCTACTACAAAGTCAAGCGGGTTAGTGATGCTGCCTTATATGTTAAATTTAATAATTATTTAGCTCCACATTTATTATATATTAAAAATTACATTTAGTTATTTTGTTTAACAGATATTAGTTTTCAATGTTTAAAAAGATAATTAGTAATAAGTAATGGTTGAAATAATTGTGTTTGAATAGAAAATGTTTCATATACGTGCACAAAAAATACTTCCTTTGAAGTGGTCATGAAGATAACTTCTAAAAAAAAAGTTCCCGATTTTAAATTCCCGCCAGAGGGTACACAATATTCATTTCCCCTTTTAGGACCCTATCAATTAAAGGGACTATAGAAATGAAAAACATAAAATGACGTGCTATATCCACATGAACTTCTGTAGGTATTTTGTGACTAATCTTACAAAAGTTTGTTCTTTACGTACATATGCTAATCGAGATAAGATAGTCGAAATGACTTTATTACATATTTTGTAATAGAAACAAGCGGAATAAATGAATACACCAGCAAAAGTGATAATGAAACCTTTAAGAATTGGACACAAAGTGATTGCATTAAAATTCAATTCTCTTTGTATGGACAGGATGAAAATAAGTAAATGGCAACTTCAAATTTGTGGTAACTATAGATATTGGAAAATGCTAATAAATAACAAGGAATATCTTGAAAGGGTTAACCTTGGACGTAAATTGCATGTTTTAACGGTTCTGCAGTTTTGAGTGGTAAGATTTTGTCTATCGGTTTACTAGTTATACAAAAGTCGTCCAGAATAAAGAGGACTTAGATATCTGTTACCAGAGGATTTAAGACAAGTATTTCATTTACCATGAAAATATCTTAAACATATGATACATTAATAAAAAAAAAGCCATTTTTGAGAAAATAAGAGTTTCTAAAAAGTATTTGTAAAGGGTAGCTAGGGAGGAGAATTCTCGTCGCATCCTCGGAATATGCTCAATTTAAATTTAAGTATTGGTTTTTAAACGCCTTTTCGTTTTTGAGTTATGTTTTCATAGACATATATATACACAAACTGTTCGCCCTTTTACATTCTCTAGCACGTATGTACTATGTACATAGTAGATAGAGAGGGTATCGTATTCCAACCAAAATTAGATTCCGAGATTACACCTGAAAGACAAGTTTTGGGATCCCCTGAATCTTCCCCCAAAACACACTTCTACGTTCTCTAGCTCTTGTATACGCAATAGTAGATAGAGAAGGTAAAACGATAAATCAAAGTCGAAAAGTTGGATAGATACTAAACTTTCTATTTAGGTTTTTTGTATTTCAGGGATTTTCAGGAAAATCCCTCAGGCCAAAATACCCTTCAAAAGAAACAATTTCGAAAATGTTTATGTTCTCTAGAATGACTCTCAACTGCCGTATATTACAGATATTTACATGACAAATAAAATTTATATCTTGAATTCTCTGAGAATAGTATTTAAATATCTTTTCATCTTCTTTTGTATAACTGGTAAATCGTAAGAATATATATCATATACATTTTTCTGTAGAGCTAACCAATTCAGATATATTGTCTGTTATATTTTTATTTTTAAAATGCTTAAAACTTTTTCAACCGGGTGGTTCCCATGTGTTGCATATATTTTTTGTATTTCTCCTTGCACATGGAAAGAGAACCAATTTTCAATGACAAACGCATAGCGATTGATTTTAAATTGACTCGTTTTAGCCTAGTGTATTCATTTATTTCCTTTCTACTTATAAGGAGCTGATTATTAGAATCATTTCTCTTAATGTTTATCTTAATTCGTATGAAGTAAATAAAAGAATAATTGTTGTAAGACTAGTTTTGATTGCAGAACCCTCAAGTAAACGCAACGAATAAGCATTTTATAAAAGTGCCCTATGTGGGCGTAGGTGTATGTCTGAAGACTGCATAACCAAAAACCAAAAATTGGGTAAATATCAAACTTGGTTATTAAGTTAACTATTTTCCATGGATGCGGCACGAAGGTTTTCAAGAAAATCACCTTATCCCCACCTACCCTTTACATGGAACATCTTTCGCAAATGTTATTTATTCAAAAATACCCCTAACGATTTTGATTAAAATACCTTGTGTTTAATATATTTTCAGGACAAACGAAATGATATCCTGATGTTTCTGGGAATAGCCTCTGAAGGCTCTTCATTCTGGACGATTTTATATAATTCGTAAGACGGAAGAAATACACAAAAATGTACTACACAAACAATATAGATTTCATTAAAACACACAGTTTTTGTCATATACAGTTTTTGTAGAGTTAATCGTTTCCGATACTCTTCCTGGTTGTTGGTTTCAATTTTAAGCTCCTTAAACTTTTCTCAAGCGGTACGTCAATTTTCCTGTCGTCTCTCTTTTGTTGTACTCCTGGGCATGCAAAAGAGAACCGGATTTCAATTGGTTCACATAGCGACGAGCTTTTAAAGGATTTGAGTATCGCTTTAGCCTACTGTATCCCCCTATTTCCCTTCTACTTAAACGGAAGCAAGTAACAAGATAACTTTTGCTAATATTTATCTCGATTAGCACAACGTAAATAAAAGAAATATCTTTTTTAGCAATAGTTTTTATAGAAGGTAATGTGAATGCAATACATAAGATTTTATAAAAATGTTGTTTTTGAATTCAGTTGGCCACAATACTATGTTTCCGGTGAAACCTCGAGATCGAATTTTCAGGTGAAATACAGCGTTTTCCTCGTAGAGTATACGCAGAAGAGAAAGTAAAAGAAAGTGACTTGTACTGTGTTAAAACACAAGAGATCTCATTACGGCGTATTGTGCTATAGTATACAGAGTGTTCCCAAATTAATGTCGGGGTTTAATGTTTTGTAGTACTTACAGTTTTTAACGTAGAGTCATGAATGATATACCAAATGAAAGAGTAACTCAAATAGTTTCTTTTTGTTTTTAGTTTTTTGGGTAAATGTTCAATGTGTGCATCATTCGCCACACGACGACACACGAGTCCAATTCTTACCAAACTTTGATCAACGTGTCTTGAGAAATTGTTGCAACAACTCTTACAATCCTCTCTCTTAAGTCCAAGAGGTCAGCTGCTAGCAGAGGAACGTACACTTGATCCTTTACGAATCCCCAAAGCTAAAATTCGAATGGCGTAAGGTCTGGGGAACGTGGAGGCCATGCTCTGTCATTCGGTCCCTTTCGGCTAATCCAGCTGTCGGGTATAGTGTTGTTCAACCAATTGTGTACTTCCATTTACCAGCGGGGCAGCGCGCCTTCTTACTGCCAAATAAAATTCTCTAGTTCACCTTCTTGCAATTGTGGAAAGAGCCATTGCTGAAGCACATCCAGTTTCATCCTTGCCTCACCGTAAAAGAATGGACCATAAACTTTACGCCGGGATATTGCACAAAAAGCATTCAATTTAGGGGAGCCATTTTGCAAGTGTATAAACTCCTTGGGTTTTTGTGATCCCCAGATCAGAACATTATGAGCGTTCACATACCCATTTATGTTGATTATTATAATTCCTTTATGTTTTATAAATAGAGGTTGATATTTAATTCAAAATTTACTGAAGACTATAATATCTGAAAATTCGTCATTGTCATGCAGCAACATTACAGTGAAATAAGAACTGAAGCTTTCCTGGCGACGTGTTAATTCAAAATCTTCTCGGGCTTCTAGCCAGGTAAAAGTCAAGCCAAGTTTTTACCTGGCTAGAAGCCCGAGAAGATTTTGAATTAACATTACAGTGGTTGTAGTAACTGCAAACAATAAGGACGTAGTTGTAAGCGTTTTCTTAAATGTACTTACAGACGTAGGTGCAATCGTAGTTTCATGAGTAGCCTTTCGAACAGATTTCTTTGGGCTACGCGTGAAAGATTCAGCCGTTTAACACGTTCTGCAGTCAATCTTGATCGTCCCGTACACACACACTGCCTGTGGAAGCTGAACATGCCATCTACGGATATTATTATCATTTGGAGGTTCGCAATTGAACTCCCTACGGAGAGCAGATTTAGTCGTATAAAACCGTAAATCATAGAATACTTTTGTTCCATAGTCGCCATTTTGGCATTAGCGCTTTGTAACAGCAGACAGTCGAAACAAATGAAACCAACAAACGAATGCATTATCAAAACTGTTTTAGTTGCTCTTTCATTTAATATATTATGTACAACTTTACGATACAAACTGTAGGTACTATAAAACATTAAAACCCCTAAATTCATTTGAGAACACCCTGTATAAATAATGAATTAACCCACCATCGTAGAGTGCGGTTGGCCAACTTCTGTTACCTTGCCGACTTCTATTAAGGGGGCAGCGAAGCGCAAGAAGTCATTTGCTAAACTAGGAGGGTTGGTCCAATTAATCTCGGATCTCTTTGGATCACCCTTCCATACCTGTAATTGGTCAAAATGCTTATATTTATCGTGGTAACAGCTCACTGCATGTGCTACAATTTTGCTGGATTAATCTGAGGCAAAGTTTACCCCATAATGACATTTTAAGCTCCCCTGTAATCTCGGTATCGATTTTTTTGTTGGAATGCAACATCTTCTCCACCTATGCACAATGTACTAAGTAGAGATAAAAAATGTGAAAAAGACTTATTGAAATATGTACCTACAGAAATACATAAACCATCATTACAGTAAACAACCTCAGGGCCCTTCACTGTTGTGTGGGGGTAGTGTGCCTGATATTCAAGAGGTCACGAGTTCGAATTTCGGTTAGGGCGAGTTACTCGGATGAGCTTTTCTATCGAGCAGCTTTAGGCTCTATGGATGCGGAATCATTGAACATCACTTCATCAATAGCACTTAACAGATTAATGAACTTTAAATTATATATCAAAAATAAAAACGAAACAAATGTTCATATTGTCTCATACTTGAAGGATCGCCGATTATGCTGTAGAATATTCCTGTACAATGAAAATCTTCTTTCTGAGATTACATGAGGGATTTGTGGTAGACAAAGCGGCGTATGATCGGGTTTATTCAGGGTTTTTCGGATCCCCTGCCATTCATTCCACCACTTGCTCTATGATCATCTTTGCTGTCATCCATTCCACCGACATTTCATATACTCCACTTCTTCACTTTCATATCAAACATCGGGCTAAACACCCATCCTGGCTCTCTCTCTCTGTTCTTCAACAGGAGTTTGAACCCAGTCGCTGGCTTCTAAGCCCTGGGGGTTTGGGCCGTACATACGAAGAGGATGAACAGAGAAATAAGGAACAAGGAAAGAAGGAAAACTTCTTCCCACTTTAACCTAGCTGTAGTGGATGATGTCTCCCAGCAAAATATTTGCTCAGGTACTTCAAAGTCGAAAATTTCACTTTGTCGATTTCAGTTGTGCGTAGTAACCACGTTCTTTTATAGCATGTTTTTAATTTTCTTGCTGGAACTATCCTGCTGTTCGGCCATTTGTATTTTTACTAGCACTTAGTCCATCTCTAGTCTGTTTTACTGTCTCTACATGTACTGTGTACATAGTGTATAGAGAAGGTATTGTATTCCACCCAAAAATGCAATACCAAGATTTCAACGGAAACACATGTTTTGGATCTCCTTGAATCCAAAAAAAATGTATGTGTTCCACTCACATGACTTTCTCTACATCTCTGATACAAATTATTGTTAAAAAGATAATGCTTCTATTAGTTCCTACTAATCGAGAAAAAAATTAGCAGAAATAGTCTTATTGCTTGCTTCCTTGTAAGTAGAAGCAAAACGGAGTACCATAGATAAGGTGATGGTCAAAAGCTGGTTGTTATGTGACTGAAGTTCCTTTGTTTGTATGGACACGAGTTGACAAATTCCTGCATGAGAAAAGTGAAGTTTCTCAAAGCTAAAACCAATAAAAAGGAATATCTCAACTCCACCAAACAATGCATATAACATAAATTTAACGTGATCCACATTTTTTGTGTGGTAAGTTTTTGTCCATCTCTTAGGGTTTAGAGTTAAGCAAAATTCCGTAAAATTGATCCAGAATAAAGTAGTATTCAAAGACCATTCCCAGAAAATTCAAGATATACATTTTATTTGCCATATCTTTAATATATGATACTTTAATCAAAATCGTTAGTTGTTTTTGAGAAAATCAAAATTTTCGAAAATATTTCCATATAAGGGGTAGTTGGGGGTGGATGATTTTCTTGAAAAATCTTCGTGTCGTATCATTGGAAGATACCAAGCCTAAATACCAAGTTTAGTATTTATGGGTGGAATGCAATATCTTCTCTATACACTATGTACATAGTATGTATAGAGAAAGTAAAAAAGTATTTTTGAAAAAAGGTCCGTGTGTACGCGTGTGTGTGTCCGTGTGTTTGTGAGCACGATAACTCAAAAATGAAAACTCGGTAAAATACCAAACTTAGTATTTACGTTTAGTATCTTCTAGGGATGTGACGTGAAGCTTTTGAGAAAAAAATTACCCTTAAATGGAAAACAATTCGAACGTTTTGAATTCTCAAAAATGGCTCTAACGATTTTTGATTAAAATCTGTTATATTTAAGATATTTATGTGACAAATAAAATATATATCTTCAATTTTCTGGGAATAGCCTCTGAAGACATATTTATTCTGAATGAATTTTGCGGAAGTTTACATAACCGGTAAACCGTAAAAGATAGACAAAAACTTATTATACAAAAAATGTATATCGCGATAAAGCACACAGTGTCTGTCATATCCGTTTCAGGCTCCCCTGAATAAAAAAAAAGAAAAAAAAAGCATTTTCGGAAAAATTTCAGTGTGTGTGACTCAAACGAAAATTCGGTAAAATACCAAACTTGGTATTTCTGTTCAGTATCTTGGAAGGATGTGACACGAAAATTTTGAGGAAAATCTCCCCTCACCCCAAGCTATTCTTTACATGGATAATTTCAAAAATTTTGATTAAAATACTGAATATTAAAGATATTTAAATCACAAATAAAATACATGTTTTGAATGTCCTGCGAATAGCCACTGAAGACGTCTTTATTCTGGATCACCTTTTCATAGCCGGTAAACCAAAAAAGATAGACAAAAACTAACTACACAAAAAATGTGGATCTCTTCAAAAGACACTATTTATATGGTACACATTTTTATTTTCTCTATACGTACTATGTACATAGTGTATAAGGAAGGTCTTGTAATGCACCCAAAATTCGATACTGAGATTTCGCAGGAAATACATGTTTTGAGACCCCTGAATCCAAAAAAAGACATTTTTTGAAAAATGTCCATGTGTGTGTGTCTGTGGGCAGTATATCTCAAAAATGAAAATGCCGTTAAAAACCAAACTTGGTATTTAAGTTTGGTATCTTCCAAGGATGCGACACAAAGATTTTCAAGAAAATCCCCCCATCCCAAAGATTTTGATTAAAATCTGTATATTTAGGATATTTACTTGACAAATAAAATGTATATCTTGAATTCTCTGGGAATAGCTTCTGAAGACTACTTTATTTTGGATGAATTTGACTGTTAAACCGTAAGGGATGGACGAAAACTTATCACACAGAAAATGTAGAGCACATTAAAACACATAATTTATGTTATGTCCATTTTTTTCGTGGAGATGGTTGTTTTTAACATATTCCTTGCTTTTAGTTTCAGCTTGAAAAAAATATACTTTTCTTATACAGGAATTTGTGAACCTCTGTCCATACAAACAAAGGAACTTCAGTCTCATAGCAACCAGCCTTTGACTGTTTAGCCTATGGTACTTCCTTATTTCACTTTTACTTACAAGGAAGCAAGTAATAGGACTATTTATCATTAAATAAATAGAAGAATAAGCTTTTTATCAGTAATTGGTCGCAGAGATGTAGAGAAAGTCAATTAAATGAAACACATCAGATTTTTTTTTGGGTGTAGTTGGCCAATTCTGAGATATTCCTTGATATTAACTTTATTTTTAAAATAATTTTCTCATACGGGAAATGTATCTTCTGCCCATGAAAAGAAACGAATTTCATTATAGAGCAACCATTTTTTTAAAGATTGGACTATAGCTTTACCTTCTACTTACGGAGAAGTGAGTAATAAGAGCATGTCTGGTAATTTTATCTCAACTAGCAAGAAAAAGATAGAAGAGTATATATACTTTTTAATAATAATTTTTTATGGACATGTAGAGAAAGTCATATGATTGGAACAAATCAGGGTTTTGTCATATATTCATAAATTTAACGGAATATTATACGACATTCTCTGTAAATTTAAGACACATTTTACACTTGATGTCATTATGTTGGTGATTTTTACTTTCTCTATACGTACTACGTACATAATGTATAGAGAATATATTGCATCCAAAAATTTGATACCGAGATTGCAACGGAAATATATGTTTTGAGACACCCTGAATAAAAAAAAAGCATTCTTAGAAAAATGTTCGTATGTGCGTGTGTATATGTATCTCTCTCTGTCTGTCCTGTCTGTCTGTCTGTGAGCAGCAAAGCTCAAAAACGAAAAGACTGTTAAAAACCAAATTCGGTATTTAAGTTTGGTATCTTCCAAGGATGTGACACAGGTTTTCAAGAAAATGCCCCCACCCCAAACTACCCTTTATATGGAAAAAATTTCGTAAATTTTTATTTTCTTAAAAATGGCTCTAACAATTTTGATTACAATCTGTTATGTTTAAGACTTGCCAAATAAAATGTATATTTTGAAGTTTCTGGGAATAGCTTCAAAAGATCCTTTATTCTAGATGATTTTTGTTGAATTTTGCATAACTGGTAAACCGTAAGGTATAGACAAAAACTTACTACACAGAAAATACGGATCACGATAAAACACACAATTTATGTTATATTCATTTTTCTCATGGAGTTGATCGGTTATGAGATATTGTTTATTATTGGTTTCAGCTTTAAAAACTTATATTTTTCCCATACAGGAATTTGTCAACACCTGCCCATACAAACAAAGCAACAGTCACATAGCAACCAGCTTTTGACTTCACTTTAACCTTTGGTACTCCATTATTTCGTTTCTACTTAAAAGGAAGCTAGAAATAAGACTATTTCTGCTAAGTTTTCTCAGAGCCGTTTATGCAATGGGTGTATAGACACTTTTTCCTGTATGCTGCAGTGTATGCGTGTGTAATCACCAGCCTTGTGATGACCGGATGATTTCAAGGAGCGTTTCTTTCCGTTTGATCAACAGTGCGGAAATAATGGAGTCATGCCATTGTTACCAGCCAAGAGCAGTACACTTCCATTCTAAAATCAAAGACTTTTCCAATTTAGTCCCTTCCTTTATTAAGACACTTGTGCTTCGTACTTAATTCGCTAAAATCTTACTTCACAGTTTTTTATTGCCTATCATAGAGGAATTGAGGCAGAATAAACACTTTGTTAAGACAACATGACTTTCTCAAACCACTTTAATTCATATTTATTCTGTAATGAATATTGATAAAAATAATGCAAACTTAATAACTTTTTTGTTGGTAAATGAATTAAAGGTTTGTGAAATTAAGTTAATTAGCAAAAGTAATAAATATATGCGTAAGCTTTCACGGCCGGTGTCCATGGTTTTAAAATTTAAAATTTTCGGGCTGTTTTGCCGTGGTCTGTAGGTTAAAATATGTTCAGTTAAAATAGTTCTCCCTAACGTTTCGTCCCTGTCTGTGGGGGACATCTTCAGAGGCACTGCACTCACGTCACTAACTCGGAAAGAATTACGGCAAAACAGCCCGAAAATTTTAAATTTTAAAACCAAAAGTAATAAAATTACATTATTTGTCCTATCGCGATACCTCATACATTTTTATTGCCTTCTCTACCACGTACAATGGGATGAGAGAAGGTATTGCATTCCACCCAAAAATTCGATACCGAGATTTCACCGGAAATATATTTTTTTGAGAGCCCCAAAATATTTTTAGGGAAAGCTCTATGTCTGTGTCTAGCATATCTAAAAACTAAAAATCGGTGAAAAACCCAACTTGGTAAATAAGTTCAATATTTCCAACTATGGGATACGAAGATTCTTAAAAGAAAATTACAATCCAAAACTATCCTTTACATGCAAGATTTTTCTAAAATGTTCTATATTCTTAAAAACCGGTCTACGGTTTATCATTTATGCAAAATTCATCCAGAATGAAGGGATTTTTAAAAGCTATTCCCAGAAAATTCAATATATACATTTTATTTGTGATGATATATGAATATATTCAATATATATGTTAATCAAAACTGTTAGAGACATTTTTGAGAACATCAACGTTTTCGAAAAATGTTCCATATAAAGGATAGTTGGGCGTGGGGGTATTTTCTCGAAAATCTTAGTGTCGCATCCATTAAAGTCACCAAACTTAAATACCAGGCACACAAACAAGGACATGTTTCTTAAAATGCGTTTTGTTGAGGGGGGGGGATTCAGAGGTCTCAAAGCATGTATTTCCGTTGAAATCTGATATAGAATTTTTGGGTGGAATACAATACCTTCTCTCTACTATGTACATTGTGCATACATACCAGAGAAAGTAAAACATTCTTAAGAAATTCTCCATCAGTAACTTCATGGAAATTTGAAAGTAATTGATATTGGAGGGAAATATATTAAATATGTAGTTGTTAATAAATGATCTTATTTCTAATAATATCCCAAGAGCAAAAGTTCAGTAATGTTAGCTGCGTTAGCTATTAAAATATATCCCATTTTAGGTAGTGGAACTGGAATTCCGAATGAATGAGTGTTTTAAATGTACATATAATGAAATTGTTCAGGTGGTTTCATGTACAATTTTGAGTTAAGCCATTAAGGAGACTCCTTTATGGTGATACTATAATAATCAAATTGTATCATAAGAACTATAAAATGCCTATGTTTTCATTAGTCAGTTTTATAAAACCAGAAAGCATTAAATGTTTGGCCTCTAAAGTCAAATTATGCCTGACGTATCCAGTACCGGAAACATCTTCCATGATGTCTGGATACATCCCAGGGATCCAACGGAAACCAAGTTATCGTATAGCTTTCTAGTTTTATTCATGTGTATTTTATGTGCCTTAGGTCCGTTTTAGGAAACTTTAGTGTACAGAAATGATGAAGAATAAGAGAAATAATTTTAAAATGTACCACGGATCTACTGGGCTGAGAGATACTCAACGCCGGAAAATCCCTTATGCATGTAATTTACCCCAAATGAGATATGGTCTCGGACCCTGAAGGTATGACTCTACTCCTATTTTCATTTATAAAATCGGTAAGCATGAAGATTTCCTAACAGGTTCTTCAAGATACACTTTTATTTTACATGGCAGTATCTCACATATATATTTAAAAAAACTCGACAGTGTTGATGCTTAAACTCAAATATAAAATTTAATTATACATTTTTTAGTTATACTATTCAATCTCTCCCTTTCTCTCATACACATACATACCTAGACTTTTTCATGGATTCATAGGAGTTCAAAACCTCCTGTTTAATGGATATCTCACTATGCAAGTTTTAATATAACTTAATATTTTCTTTGCCATTGATACGTGTAGGCAAATAAAACTAATCAAAGCAAAAAGCTAAACTTCCATAAGAATGTTTCACAATAATACTATATAATATATGGAAAAACAATCTGAATAATAAGAATAATAATAATATTAAATAATAATGATTATGATGATGTAATAACAATAAATATAAACATATGATGTTTTCTATACCCTGACTTTTTGTAACTGTTCTGCAAGCAAACTATTTTTTACAAAAAATCATTCCTTTACCTATATAATGCTAATCGAGATAAACTTTATCAGAAATTGCCTTGATATTTGCTCCTTTTTAAGTAGAGGAAAAGCATATGCGGTCAAGAATATTTCCAACAATATAATTGCTTTTTAGTAAAAATCCTTCTAAAACTATTACTACGATACATGTTTTAATCGACAATCAAATCTTTTAAAATCTGTCGCTACGTAAAACAATATGAAATTCGGCTCTCTTTACATGACCAGGAGTAAAACTAAAGAGATATGAAGCGAAAGATGACTTCCTGTTTGAGGATAGTTTAAGTGTATACATTGAATTGAATAAGAAGGTGTATCAAGGGAATGGCTACGTCTTGAAAACAATGTAAATGACACTACATGATCACTATTTTTTGTGTAGTGTGCCTTTGTATATTTCGTAAGATCTTACTGTGACAAAAGTCATCCGAAATGATGAAGTCTTCAGAGGATATTGCCAGAAAATTCAAGGTATACATTTCATTTGTCACAAAAACAATTTATACATATGGTGTTTTAACCGTTAGAGCCATTTTTGAGAAAATTACAATTTTCGAAAAATGTTCCATGTAAAGAATGGTGGGTTGAGGAGTTTTTCCGGAAAATTTTGGTGTCTCCCTTAGAAGATATTGAACTTAAATACTAGGTATTTTAGTTATGATGTCCACATGCACACACACACACACACACACACACACACACACACACACACTCACACTACACAAGGACCTTTTTTTTTTCTTAGTATCGAACTTTGAGTGAAATACCATACCTTCTTACCTACTATGTAAAGTTTAAATACCAGCTGGAGAAAGTAATAATAATTTAATACTCTTTCAGTCTGTTAAAGCAATATTTCTTAAATTTCTAAGAATGTAATACATTGATAGAATTCCTGTCTGTATTTAAATTTTATGAATACAGAATCTAGAAGAGAAACAAAGCACAGAAAAAACTGAAAAATAAAAGAGTAAAACATAAAGACTCTCTTAACTATATGGCTCGAAGTGATTTCAAGTTCCATTTAAAATATTAGCAGCATATCTTGATTATAATTTTTTATGATTTATGGAAAGCAGTACTAAAAATTCAAGAGGAATGAAATAAATAAATTTCTTCCAGAAGATAAATTTCTTGTAAAACTCGAGACAAACATCAGCATAAATCGTCTTAATTACTTGCTTCCTTGTAAGGGAACACACTAGACTAAAACGATAGTCAAATCTTTTAAAAGCTGGTTGCCATGTGGATGAAATACGTTTCTATGCAGGGCCAGGAGTTTACAATGTTTCGTGTGAGAAAAGTTTGTGTTTTACATCTGAAAAAATAACAAGGAATACCTCAGAAGTGCTCAATTAAATGAAAAAAAAACGTATATATCATAAATTGTGCGTTTTAACGTGATCTACATTATTTGGGTAGTAACTTTTGTCTATCTTTTACGGTTTACCTGTTACGCAAAATTCAGCTAAATTCGTTTAGAATACACAGGTCTTTAGAGGCTATTCCCAGAAAATTCAAGACATACATTTTATTTGCCATGTAAATATCTTTAATATATGGTATTTTAATCCAAATCGTCAGTCATTTTTGAGAAAATCACAAATTTCGAATTTGTTTCCATGTAAAGGGTAGTTTGGGTTGGGGGGATTCTTCTCAAAATCTTCCCTGGAACATACTAAACTTAAATACCAAGTTTGGAATTTTACCACATTTAATTTTTGAGTTACGTGTTCACAGACACATGGGTACACACATACACGCGCACCGTTTTATGAAAATACTTTTTTTGACACAGTCTAAAATGTCTATTTTCGGTGAAATCACCGTATCGAATTTTTGGATGAAATGCAATACCTTCTCTATACACTATGGACAAAGTACGTGTAGAAAAAGTAAAAATAAGTAGAAAAAATGTCTTAATTAGACCATTTCAGTTGAATGCTATAGATCAGCGATGGCCAAATGGTGGCCCGTGGGTCTGATCCGACCCGCGAGTCTGTTTCATGCGGCTCACGAATAAATATATGATTTATTCCTTCTTTTTTTTTAACTTCCTGCATATATCTCATTTTAGAATATGGTGGTAGATTTCAAGATTGTTAAGTATTTCGATCACAGATGGAAATTTTCTACAATGCCATGCGATTTAAGTAGAGTTTCAGCCCGGGGTTCTGCAGTTAGAACTATGTGAGATTCAATGTATTCATCTCTTCAAACAACAGAGGCAACTGGTGTTGATTTTTGGAAACTAATTTCAAAGGAACATTTTCCACATCCTAGAAACTGGAACTTAAAACTTACTTCCATAATTGGTAGTACTTACATATGTGAAACTGCCTTCTCTGCTATGAAACTAGTGAAATCAAAGTCCAGAAACAGATTAACTGATTCACTGTTATCTCATATTCTTAAAATTACAACATCAGAACTGGAAGTGGATTTTAAATCTTTTGCAAAATATTTTGACAAGCCTCATTGTTCTTAGGAAAAAGGAATGCTTATTCCTTCACTGTGTATGTAATAATATAAAAAATAATGTGCTTTTAAATTGCCATTGCGGTTATTTTATTTTTAATATAGTTGTACTATTACTTTTCCTGGCCCTCAAGCAAGGACCTTATCGTATTCTGGCCCTCAGTGCATTAGTAATTGGCCATCACTGCTATAGATTATATTAGGTTTACTCATTTTATAATATATTCTGAAAAATATCTTAATTAATGCTTTAACTGTTACTAAATTATGCAAAATGAATTGTTTCTTAGAATAAATACCTTTAGTCTAGATTACAAAGAAAAAGCTAATAAACGTATTCATTCCTGGATTTTTTTTTTTCAGAATGGAAAAATAGCCCCTGCATGTGATTCTACGTCAGATGGAAACCGGTATAGGCGAAGTGGAAACTAATTCAGCGCGGTACCTTGACCTGCAGGAATGACGTAAACTGCCTGCTGGGAAAAGCCACGATAATTGAGCCAGACAATAAATGAACTTGATTCTCTCTCAGAAAAAAGAGAAAACAAGAATCTTTCGCACAAAAGAAAAAGTGGGCATTGACCATGGATGTCGGCAAATAAAGCCGAAGAAGGAATGGGTGAGAAGGATGGAAGGGCTATGGGCTAATCACATTTACGTCATTAGACGTGTATAAAAACTCCTTTTGGAAATCTCTGACAGAGTAAACACTGGGTGAAATGAAGACCTTTATCATCTTAGCAGCCCTCTTGGTGGTCGCTCTGGCTGCCGAAATCCAGTACACCACCAAGTACGACAATGTCAACCTGGAGGAGATTCTCAGCAACGACAGACTCTTGCAAGCCTACTTCAAGTGTCTTGTGGACAAGGAAACCTGTACTCCTGAGGGCAAGGAACTGAAAAGTGAGTATCTTGCCGATGTACATAATATATTTGTACAATATGGTTTGCTAATATTTCAGGCGGTTTCAGATGATTTTATGTAAAATGTATAAAGAATATTCGATATTTATCCTTCCTACTTTTCCGTTAAGGATACACGTCTATGAAATATCTAAATTACAACGTTTTAGTTCCATTCATTAGAAATTTGAACACAGCAATCGCGTGTAATGTATAATATATATATATATATATATATATATATATATATATATATAGTAATTAGAGGATTAACTCTACGAAAACATTCGATGTCGATATCTCATCGAAAATATATATGAGGTCACTTGAATAAAAAAAAAATCTAGAAAAACATTCATGTCATGTGTGTGTGCCTTGTGTGTGTACTTGTGTGTTCCACGCGCGCGCGCGCGCGAGCGTATGTATGTGTGGTATGAATCGTGAACGAATGGTCGATAAAATACCAAACGGAATTATTTAACTTCTGCATCATCAAAGGATTCGGCACAATGAGTTTCGAGAGGATTTCCCCATCCAAATACAGTTTAAGTGAGGTGGGTTTCATTCAAATACCTACGTTAAGACACTTTCATGACAAAAAACTTAATTATTTAACTGCTGCATCCTCATGGGATCCCCACCCCCAAATACACTTTACATGGGAATGATTTCGTTAAAATGTATATGCTATGATATTTTCATGACAATAAATATGTATCTTGAATTTTCTGAAGAATACTTCTGAAGTCGTTCTTATTCTGAATTACTGTTGCATTACTAGTTAATCGTAAACAGACCAAATCTGGCAAAACAAAAACGTAAATCTCGTTAAAGCTCACAAAGTAGACAAATATTTTTTTCGTGGAGTTAATTATTATCAAGATAATCCTTTTTATTGATGTGAATTTTCCAACCTTAAGGTAACGTATCTGTTAAATTTGGAAAATCCATTGTCATTATACACGATAATGGTGTTAATTTTTCAATGTATCAATTGTTCTAATAAAAATATGCCACGTGAAGCATTTTAAAAATATTCACATACAAACATCAACTTTTACGAAAAAAAAAGTTATAAACAGATCTGTCATTGTATATTTTTTAATATTAGCCATATTACTGGAGAAAAAGTATTAATTGTCCTACATTCCAAAACTCATGATATATATTTATAATCATTAGAGCATTATTTCGAAAAAATAATATGACCATTTTCTTCAATGTGCTTTTGAGAGGCAGTATAAAAAAATTTGAAACACATTAGTAAAACATTGATTCATGTGGAACATTTTGAGTATGGAAAAGTGTTGGAAAAATGTTTGCCAGTAAATAAGGTTCAAAGTTGGGAGTGCCTATTAATAAACCTGCGTCTACTCATCTATAGCTTCAGTTAATTTGTAGTTATAGTGCACAAAGTGGGAAACACGATATATTCTCTTAAGATTTAGAATTAATATTATTTTATTATTTAACACAGTAATTTTTTAATTTTCCATAATTTTTGCTGAATTTTCAGATATGCATCACCTTAAACTTTTCTCACATAGGAAGGTGTTGTTTAATTCCTTTTCTTGGCCTTGTAAAGACAGACGAATTTCACATCCAATCTATCATATAGTGACATTCTTTTAAAGGATTTGACTCTCAATTAAAAGCTACTCCCCAGTAAATCTCCAGAAAAATATGCAATAAAATAATTTCTGCAAGTTTTTATCCTCATTAACATGAAGTAGATAGAATAAAAGCTTTGTAAGAATAGTTATACCAGGGGAAAGGCATGTGGTTACAAACATCAATATTTATTTTAGTTCCCCAAATATTAGTCATCCCATAATTTTTTAATCTTTTGTAAAACTGCTCTGTACGATCAACATGTCTTTTTTAAAATATTACATTAAACTCTTCGAAAGATAATAATAATTGTAGATATAAATTTTAATTTTCTCATTAATTTCGGAGCAAAATAATTTTCAATTCTTAATTAGGAGACAAAAGTTTCTACTTAAAACTGTATAGAATGCTTGTTTGTTTTTAATTACAAACAAGCATATCAACAAACATTAATATAATCATTTTTGTTCTATTATTAAGGTCCTAAAGAACATTTTACGCATTCATACCGAAAATTACAACTTGTAGAGTAATTTGAAAATGAGAATCTGCCAACCAATGAAAACCCGAAAAAGAGCATTTAAAATCATAACTTTAAAATAACACTTTTTCCGAATGGATGCTGCTCTGCATTAGTTCATTTTTCAATTTTTTAATTACAGTACGAGTTTATTTATTAATTCGATTTAATAGGGCTTTTCCTAGATAATTATTAAAATTTTTGTTGGTAATTCCTGTCTTAACAATATTTATATCAGGTTAGGAGCTAGTTTTGAATATGAACTTAGGTTTATTATTTTTTTTTTTTTAGTTTGTACAAGTATAGGGTTTATACAACAGTTTGATCTTCAAATTCCAATTACATTACACAAATTCTCTTTTTAATCTTAGAATCTGCAATAGCATCATGCAAATACATGCACTGTGCTGCTTATAAAGCATTATTTTAGTGCACATACAGATCCTCCGCCATCTTTTTCTACAGTTCTGCAGCTAATTTAGTTCTTGAAAATTGCGAAAGTCTGTTTGCAATTATATAACCAAACTATCATTTTTATTAAAACTGTACAGGAATCTTAGCTTATAGCCATTGTGGCTTGTTTTTAAAAGTAGTGCTGTTATAAAAATCTACATAACTAAACTAAAAGATGTGTGGCGTTTAATAAACCTTAATAAGTTTCATCACTTTAATTGTCCGCGTTTTCCATTAAGTTTATAATTCAAAATTGTTTTGGGAGTTATTTTCTGGCAGTTACTTTGAGGGTGTTCATTTTAACTTTTTTACTTTGTTTTATTTTTGCTACCAAATTTTCATTTATTCATTACTGCAACTGTATAATCAGTATAAAAAGATTTCATTTCCAGCTCCAGGATGTGGTGAATATCTTATTTTTTATAACTCAGAAATTTAAGTTAAAGGAGTTTTCTTAAACTTGGTCATGAAAATGTCTTTCTGATTAACTATTTTATATTCACAGTATGTATGTTACGAAATAAATTTTAAAAATCTATGTGTTGGATACACAAGGCTTTTTCAATCCATTTTTCAACAAACTCTTCAATAGATGATAATTCCTCTAACATATTTTGGTGTAGGTGCAATGGGAATTAGGGGATAGAAGTAGGCTTCGGCTACAGCCAAAACGTTTAAAAGATTGTCAACAATGAAATTCCATTAACTTTGCATGTATAACGTCCCAGCTGAGAAAATATAATTCTTTTAAAATTGATAAATTGATATCAATGGGAAGGAACATCTTAGAAATTAACTTCATAAAAAAGTATAATTGTGAGCTTGAAAGGGATTTGCAGTTTTTAATATAGTAAGATGTTGGCTTCCTCTTACGATTTATTAGTTATGTAAAGTCAATTGCAACAAAAAGGACTTCAGAGGCTATTCCTGGAAAATTCAAGATATACGTTTCATGAAAATATAAAAATATGATATTTTAGTACAAATCGTTTACGGCATTTTTGAGATCAAAAGATTCCATATAAAGGATGGTTTGGGATATGGGATTTTCTTGAGTTTTGCATCCTTGAAAAGTGTTGAACCTAAACACCAAATTTGCTATTTTCCGGCTTTATTATTATTATTATTATTATTATTATTATTATTAACTTTAATTATGCTGTTCACATTTATATCCACACAGGCAGAAACATACACCAACCACACACGCGCACACACACGTGCACAGTACACATTCTAAAACGCTCTTTTTATACTTACTATATATAGTAGAAAGAAGAAAACTTTAATGTGTTCAGGCCATAAAGGCATACTTATTTCCCACTTTATATCCTGGGAAATAAATTACATTAGGTAATAAATTATACTAGGTAATAAATGTATGTAGAGCTATAACAGTGACAACTGCTATGTTATAAACACTTAAGAAATAAGCTGGTCTCATATTCACTTTATACAGTGCGTTTCAAAAGTCTCTCAATTTTCTGCTATACCTATATTCACTTTATACAGTGCGTTTCAAAAGTCTCTCAATTTTCTGCTATACCTATATTCACTTTATACAGTGCGTTTCAAAAGTCTCTCAATTTTCTGCTATACCTATATTCACTTTATACAGTGCGTTTCAAAAGTCTCTCAATTTTCTGCTATACCTATATTCACTTTATACAGTGCGTTTCAAAAGTCTCTCAATTTTCTGCTATACCTATATCGAAATGTTTTTCCAAACAAAAACATTCTTAATATCATTTTTGTGCAATTTGTGATGTCATCGAGAACATTTTGAATAGTTATACAATCTCAAAAATGGTATGTACGTGTATGTACCAGGTATAAATTTTTATACCAAAAATGTTACTAGTCATGGAACCAAAGTTGGTGTCACTGGAGTAGCATAAACACTTTATGATACTAGTACGATAAAGTAAGACATTTAATTCGTATGCTTGTGTTACAAACTCTACTTTTAGTTCGCGCTGTTCTAAAAACATATATAGTGTAAACTTCACTATTTTATCGTTTAGCTTTATAGACTCACGTGTGATTTTAGTTAAAGTGGTTTTTCATTGTAAAAATATAAGTAATCGCTTGACAGATATATTAGTTAATTGCTTATCTTAAGAGAAAAAATTATTAACTCAGAAATTTTGCAGTACAACTAAGTGAAATTTTGTGTGTTATTTTAATAATGTTATTTTAGTGAGGTAAACTTTCAAGTTAGTCAAATGTAAATTGAAGATTTTGATGCTCTCTGCAGATTCGCTGAGTGAACATTAAGAGATTTTAGTAAATCAAATAGAAATAATAATTTTACTGTCTTATATATCAGCATTTAATAGAAACACCATGTTCCCATTTACCACTCTTAACTATTAGCAATGTTTTTATACTTAATATCAATGTAATATTCTTGACAGGTGTAATTCCCGATGCCCTCACCAATGGCTGCGCAAAGTGTAATGAAAATCAAAAGCAGGGGACTAAGACGGTTATCGATTTTTTGAGCAAGAACAAGCATGAGATGTGGCAGGAGCTGAAAGCAAAATATGATCCTGAGGGAATCTACGAGAAGCAGTACAATCAACAAGCTAGTGGTCTAGGCATTACTCCATGAGGACTCTACAACATCAACATCAGCATTTCATTGTTAACTGTAATTAAACATAACATTTGTTTTAAAATGTCATCATATCATCAATAATAAATATTAATTATTAAACTGCCTGGCATATTCATTTTAACATGTCCAAAACCCCTTTCTTTTTACACAAGCATAAGATGAAGTGCACAGCGATGGAAAAAAAGTTAAGACTTACTGATTTATATTTAAATGTTATACAGTAATGAACTATACCGAAATATTTTCATAGAATATGTAGATTACTTAAACAAGTAAGTTAGAGAGGAGACTTATGGCCTGTTTATTGAAATGTTCGAAGTAACGGCTATAAGTTTCTGAAGTGCCAGTACGCCACATATGGCGGCACTTCCATCTGAAATGAACAAAATAATAATAAAAACATTTACTCTATGACAGAAATCGAACTCATGACCTTGGGGATTGCAGCTTCCCACGTTACGCATTAAGCCACAGAGCAATTGAAAAAACTCCTCCAGAGTAGGCTACATAACTCAAAAACGTAGTTAATGAATGCTCAGTGTCGCACTGTCAAGTGATTAGTTCGAGATTTTACAGATTTTTGCGACATTAAATCTTGAGAACGTTAGTAACGAGCTGCTAAAAATTTATATTTCTATACTCGGCAGCAGTTTTAAACACATTCTAAGCCATTTTGTCAACCTGTTTTGCTTTAACACCGACTTATCAGCACCTGATACCCACACGTTTAACGCTATGTAGCTGCGTTATGTTTATCCGGGGACCATACATCGCCGATCTCAAATTACTCATATCAAATAAACAACCTCACAAATTATTTCCGCGTAGTTCATTAACCCCTGTGTATCCAACTGTGAATACATCCAAAATGGACTTTCCGCGTGATTTAGTTTTGCATTATATTAATAAAATACTGGGTATACCCATTTTTATTATTGATTTATTTTATTAGACAGATCAAGTAAGGATTAGAAAAACAAAAATTAACGTATCGTATTTATCCGAATACAAGATGATGATGATGATGATGATGATGATGATGATGATGATAATCGAACTGGGGGAGGGAGGCCATCTTGTATTCGGATATATATTTCAGGGGTAAAATGCGGGGAAAATTAAGCTTCAAACTTTGCGGGTACGGCAGTGGTCTGTGAGCAATGGCATAGATTACCGCCAAGGTCGCGACGTTTGCGTCAGAATTTGTGCCTTTCATTTCGCGTCAAAAATTACCTTGGTACGGGCCTATAAGAATTCTCATTGGAAAAAAAGATTACTCTCCGAGACTAAAATACATTTTTAGGATTTCCTTTCACATCGGTGGTTGGACGTAATGTTGAATTGGAAGCCAACAGCCAAACAGAAAGGGAGAGGTTACCTGCGCATTTCCCCTCCTCACACAGAACATATTCCGGTGCATTTCCTGTTTCTCCTCTGCCTCTCTTTGTCGCCCGCACTGTGAATTTACGCGCAATTTGAATTCGAGAGAATGTTTTCCGCTACATTGTATTAAGTACGTTGTGTTAATAGAACATAGCATCCATAATGGTAGTCAAAACTCCGCTCCTGCCACCGCCACCGTCGTCGTCACGTTTTACTATCGCACACATCTTCCCCTTTTCGTCTCTACCGCACAAAACTAATTTACGCGCCAATTTGTATTAGGTAAAACGTTTTTAGATATACAGGATGTTAATGAACTATACCGAAATATTTTCACAGAATATGTAGATTACTTAAATAAGTAATTTGAGATAGGAGACTTATGGTCTGTTTATTGAAATGTCGAAGTAACGGATATGTTTCAGAAGTGCCAGTACGCCACTGGCTAATTTATCAACCATTCGAGAGCATAACACGAAAAACGAAGGGACATATTACAGCGTACCTCTCTGGCGTAGTGGTTATGATACTGGCTTTCAAGTGAAAGATAATTTCCGAGTTCGGGTCTCGTTCACTTATCGTGGCAGTTCGTCTGGAATGAAAATAATAATAATAATAATAATAATAATGATAATAATAATAATAATAGTAACAATAATAATAATAATAATAATAATAATAATAATAATAATAATAATAATAATAATAATAAAACATTTACTCTACGACAGAATTGGAACTCATGACCTTTTGGATAGCAGCTTCCCCCGTTACGCATTAAGCCACCAGAGTAGTTGAAAAAACTCCTACAGAGTAAGCTACCTCAAGAACGTAGATAATGAAGCTCAGTGTCGCACTGTCAAGTGATTAATTAGTTCGAGATTTTACAGATTTTTGCGACATTATCTTGAGAACGCTAGTAACGAGTTGCTACAAATCGATATTTCTATACTAGGGTTGCAATTTTAAAGACATTTTAAGCCATTTTGTGAACCTGCTTTGCTTTAACACCGACTTACCAGCACACGTTTAACGCTATGTAGTTGCGTTATGTTTATCCGGGGACCATGCATCGCCGATCTCAAATTACTTATATCAGCCACGTGCACAATCTCGCAAATTATTTCGGTGTAGTTCATTAACACCTGTATTGTATTAAGGCGATGCATCTATGAAAATTAATCAAAAATTGTGGAAAATTTAAAAATTACTTTATTAAATAACATGAATTCTAAACTTTAAGAGAATATATCGTGATTCCCACTCTGTGACCTATAACTACAAATTAACTGAAGCTCTAGATCGGTAGACACAGGTATATTAATAGGCAACTTGAAACCTTATTTACTCGCTTACTCGCAAACTTTTTTCAAACATTTTTCCATACTCAAAAGTTCCATAGGAAGCAATTTTTACACGTGCTATGTATATAGTGTATAGAGAAGGTATTGCATTCTACCCAAAAATTTGATACCGAGATCTCACCGGAAATACATGTTTTGGGTCCCTCTGAAGCCAAAAAAAGTATTTTTACAAAAAGGTCCCTGTGTGAGTGTGTGTGTGTGTGTGTGTGTGTGTGTGTGTGTGTGGTATTTAAGTTTGGTTTCTTCCAAGGATGCAACACAAAGATTTTCAAGAAAATCCCCCACTCCCAACTGTCCTTTACATAGAGCTTTTTTTCGAAAATTTTGATTTTCTCAAAATGGCTCTAAGGATTTTGATTAAAATACCGTATATTAAAGATATTTGTCTGACAAATAATATGTATATCTTTAATTCTCTGGGAATAGGCTTTGAAGACTATATTGTCATACAAAAAGTGTTGAACACATAAAACACACTAATTATGTTATATAATTATTTTCGTGGAGTTGATTGTTTTTGACATATTCCTTGTTTCTGGTTTCAGCTAAAACAAACTTATAGTTTTCTCATACAGGAATTTGTCAGCTCGTGTACTTGCAAACAAGGCAACTCAAGTGACATAGATACCAGCTTTTGACTATCACTTTAACCTATGGTACTCCATTATTTTGCTTCTACTTACAAGGAAGCAAGTAATAAGACTATTTCTGCTAATTTTTCTCGATTAGCATGAAGTAAATTAACTTGTTAACAATAATTGTTGCAGAGATGTAGAGAAAGGCATGTGAATGGAACTCATCAGATTTTTTACTAATATGTTTCAGAATTTGTATACTGCCTCTCAAAAGCACTTTGAAGAAAATGATCATTATTACTTTTTCGAAATAATGCTGCAATTTTTAAAGTCGAAGATAATAATTTTTCTCCAGTAATTATGACTGATAATAAAAAATATAATATGGCAGATCTATTCATAAAGTAATTTTCCGTAAAAATTGATATTTGTATGTGAGTATTTTTCAAAATGTGGCTCATTTTTAGTAGAAAAATCAATTTAGACGTAAAAATTATTATTTAGATAAATATAAGCTATAATTTTGACACATTGAAAAATTATCGCTATTATTGTGTATAAATTTGAATAAGATGTATTTTCCAAATTTCATAGGTGTATTATCTTAGATCGTAATGAAAATCGTCGTGACAGCTAAGCTGTCGAACACCGACATTTTCGCTCTCCTCTCTCCCGCTCGCAGGTCAATTTCTGCGCAAATACAAATTTGGAAAAACAATTTTACGGTGTGTTATATCAAGTACGTTTTCTAAATAGAATATAATATCCATCATCGTCGTTACAGTTTCGCTGCCGCCCTCACGTGGTACCGTCGCACCAATACCGTACATTTCCGTACTCCCCTCTCCATCAACCGCTCAAAACGCGAATTTCCGCGGATTTTGTAAAAGAAATATCTCTTTACAGGACCTTCCGAAATCCTACTCTTTGACAGGCCTAAAATATTTGGAGAATCCATGTGTAAAGTGTGTTGAACTAAAAAGAGATTGTAACAAAAAAAAAAAAAAAAAAAAAAAAAAAAAAAAAAAAAAAAAATTATATTTGTTTCTATTTGATTGAGGGCTGCTCGTATTTAGCATGCACTTATCATTTTAACGTAACACTTTAGAGCCAGGTTTGAGAAAATCAAAAATGGTTCCATGTAAAACTTTGAGGTAAGGACATTTTCGAGTCGCAACTTTGGAAAACATTGAACTTAAATACCAAGGTTAAGATTAAATCCATTTGTGGCTTTTGAGATATGGTGTCCACAGGCGCGTGCTAACATACACTTACCTACACACAGGGCCTTTTTTCTAAAAATGTTTTTGTTGGCTTTACGAGTACTCTAAACTGGTATTATCGGTGAAATCACGGCATCGAATTTTTGGGTGGAATACCACTACTTACTATGTGCATTGCACATACGTGCTAGAGAAAGTATTGGTTTTATTTTCCTTCTTTAATAAAATACAAACAGCAACGTAACTTAATAAGACAGTTACAAGCCCGCCTTCGTGTCTCTCGCTCAAGAGGCACCGAGTTCGAATCTCGGTTAGCATGAGTTACTCGTATGGACCTTTTTTCAAGGATTTCCCTTATCTTAAAATGATGAATGTCTGGTAGCTTTAAACTCAGGATTCATAGAGTTTGATTACAATATCTTTTCACCCCTTTCATTAATTCATAGTCTTGTTGATTTTATTGGTTAAAGGATCTTAAACTTTATTATATACATATTTATCTATACATATAAATGAATCGCTGAAATGTATGCACGCGTATCACTTCCAAACGACTGCATCAAATTGAACAATTCTTTTTTTGTTGTGTTGTTCGTTATTGTGACGACAAGGTTTGTGGAAATGAAAATGATTAAAATAGTACGGGAAAGTATTTAAAATCTCATAAAACAAATATAAACCGTGCCAAGCGAACGCATTTCGGTTAATAGCCACCAGATGGCAGTGATATCAGGTAATTTGTTGCTAAATGGTCGTAGTACTTCTATATTTTTTCCTCTCCATTCAATATTAAGGTAACGCACCAGTTTATCGACACAATGACGCAACGCAGCAGTGAAATTCAAATATATGTTCATATATTAACTGTGCTTTCCTTACTCCTGTTGTTTGAAATAAAGCAGCAAAGAAACTTTCCTGGCGACTAACAGCGACAAATACACTTTTAAGTATTAATTGTCCTTTCCGTATTATCGTTTAAAATAAAGGAGCTTTCCTGGCGACGAACACGTTAAATCGTACTTATTATTTGCCACCAGAAGGCAGTAGTACCTCCTGCTCTATTTTTCTTCTTCAGTGCTAAGGGAATGCATCTGGTTAGGGAGACAATGACGGAAGATAACTGTGGAAATCAAATATATTTCTTATGTATTAGCTATCGTTCCCTTGGTCATATCGTATAAATAAAGAAATAAGTATAGTTTAACTTCCTATTGCAGATGTTAGTTATTTGACGTTATGTGGTACATGAGCTAGCTAAAGAACATGAAGATACCCGCGTCACCATCACACTACAATTGCGGTGCTCTTAATACATTTGATCAAGTAATATTTTGGGTTAAATGGAGAAATTTAATACATAAAGCTATCATCAAATAAAAGCTTAACAATTGCCCAACCAGATCTACTTGCTCTTCGACGGACACCTAAAATACATACTATTTATTTGCCACCAAATAGCCGTAATACCTATTGCTTTATTTTTCTTCCCCTTTCAGTGCTAAAGGAATGCACCCGGTTATGGAGATGATGACGCAAGATAACTGTGAAAATCAAATATATTTCTTTCCTGGCGACAAACACCTAAAATAGGTACCTACTTATTTATTTGCCATCAGATATCCGTAGTATTTATTTTTCTTCTTCAATGCTAAGGGAATGCACCCGGTTATGGAGACAATGACGCAAGATGACTGTGACAATCAAATATATTTGTTATGTCTAAACTATGGTTCCCTTGGTCACATCGTTTAAAAAAAATAAGTATATTTTTGTTGTAATTCTTTAAAATGACAGGTTATAAACTATGCACATAAACATTAACCCTTCTTGGAATTTGAAAATGGCAGAGAAATAACGGGATCCGTTTTAGGTTTAACGTCCTATTGCAGATGTTGATTATTTGACGTTATGTGGTGCATGACCTAGCTAAAGAACATGAAGATACCCGCGTCACATTGTAATTGTGGTGCTCTTAATACATTTGATCAAGTAATATTTTGGGTTAAATGGAGAAATTACACAAATCTGTCTAATAAAAGCGTATCAATTGCCCTATCAGATCTACTTGGTTGTTCTGACATAGGTGAAAATAGAGAAAGAGGTGGAAAACATTAGGAGTAAAGTAAAGAAAGATATTCGGAAGAAGCATGAATGTTATTGTGACTGTCTCCTTAAAGTTATTTATTACCTATGCCAGCTTTTACCCGCCACACTATGAAAGGGCTGCCATTACTGTCATGCCAATGACATCCTTGCTTACCCACGCTGTTAACCGTATGTCATCCTTTCCACAGCACCTTATGGGCGTGCTAAGTTCGTCCTTTTCGCAATTCCAACTATATATGCTACATTGCGCAGATTATAGCGCTTCATTGCACTTTTCAGATGCTTTAAAGGCATTATTAGACATTTGCAATGGTAAATTTCTGTTGACACTTCTACTGGCCTCATTTCGTTTCCATCACATTTTTGTCACTTCACAACGTCAAAGGAAGAATTAATATCGAAAGTGTTTCCAAATATTGGTGCAAATTACAAAAACTATGCTTGGTTGAGCGAACGAGTCATTTTAGCAGCCACTAATAAGAATGTAGACTATTGAATATAAAAATTCAGGTAAAAATTGATGGACAAATGCATTCATTTAAGTCGATCGACTCCATTACCAATCCAAATGAAGTCGTCAGTTATCTCACTGAATTCCTAAATTCATTGGATTTGACAGGAATACCGCCACACAATTTACAGCTCAAGGTTGACTCGGTGATAATTATGCTACGCAATCTCAACCAGCCAAAATTATGCTGCGAAACAAAGCTCACTGTTAAAAAAATTATGAAAAATTTGATTTAAGCTACTATAACATAGGAAAGCCCAAAGGCGAGGATATACTTATTCCAAGAATACCACTAATGTCAACCGACTTTCCTTTTGAATTTAAGCGTGTTGATTTCGCAATTACCAAGGCCAATCGTTACAAGTGTGTGGGATATACCTTCAATTGTCATGTTTTTCGCATGGATAGTTGTACTTTGCGTGCTCGAGAGTCGGCAAAACATCGCCGCTATTTGTTTTCCTCTCCGGAAGCATTACAATAAAGTATTGTCAAATTATGTAATTGTAATTTTACTCCATTGCAGCTTCGTACTATAAACGGAAGATTTTGACTGAGTTTTTTTTAATTGGTTACACTACTTTTGCGAAACCGGGGCGGGCATCTAGTTTATTATATATAATTACATATAAACAGAATGGGAGATGAATAAGTGAAAATAATTGTATCAGTGTTTAAGGATAGTTAAGGCGTTTGCAGTTTTTTCGCTATTCTCTAAAGTATGTTCAGGAGAAATATTTTTAAGATGTTCGGTTATTTACGTAACATATCAGGTTGACCCTCCTCTATAGCTGTAGTGATGAATGTGTAAACAGCAGTTTCACTTTCCTAGCATTCAGAAAACGAATCACAGATCTGATTTCACAAGCGGCGGGATTTTCAATCAACACCGACATTGTAAACAAGCACAACAAAGCGTATGTGGCTGACAGCGATCTCAAAATAGCGCACGTTTCTTCTCCTTAATACAGAGCGTCTACCGCGCATGTGCGGAACTGCGATTGCAGCGCTGCAGCGGAGATAAATTGAAATGGAACTTACTTTCTGGACGTACCTCATATATATATATATATATATATATATATATATATATATATATATATATATGTCTGCATGCAAAACGAATATTTTAGATGTATTCAAAAGAGTAGAAGAAATCAGAAGATATTGTTAGTTAGTTTTATATTTCATTCTGAACATTTAGTTATATAAATATAATAAGTTTAATTAGGATAGAGTACTCAAAACATCAACATAAGATCGGAAAATATTTAAAAGATCTCTCAAGATTTTGCTAAAGACCTTTGGCTGCTACCAGAGATACCTACGCCTTCCTGAAATTTTCAGTCTGTACCTGCCGCCATTGCAATATATTTAATTTCTCTACACCAGTTATGTACATAGTGTATAGAGAAGTTATTGCACTTCACCAAAAGATTCGATACCGAGAATTCACCGGAAATATATGTTTTAGGGTCCTCTATCCAAAAAAAAAAAGTATTTTCAGAAAAAGGTCCATATGTGTGTGTGTGTCCGTGTGTCCGTATGTCACTATATCCTTGTGTCTGTGAGCACGATAACTCAAAAACGAAAAATCGGTAAAAAACCAAACTTGGATTTTAAGTTTAGTATCTTCCAGGGATGCGACAAGGAGATTTTTAGAAAATCCCCCCACCCCAAACTACCCTTTACATGGAACTTTTTCGAAAATTTTGATTTTCTCAAAAATGGCTGTAACGATTTTGATTAAAATATCATATATGAAAAATATTTACACGACAAATAAAATGTATATTTTGAATTTACTGAGAATAGCCTATGAAGACCACTTTATTCTGGGTGAATTATGCAGAATTTTGCTTATCTGCTCAACCATAAGAGATGGATAAAAACTTACAACACAATAAACATATAGCACATTAAAACACACAATTTATGTTGCATACATTTTTTTCGTGGAGTTGATCGTTTTTGAGATATTCCTTGTTTTTGGTTTCTGCTTTGAGAAACATACTTTTATCATACGGGAATTTGTCAACGCATGTTCATACAAACAAAGGAACTTCAGTCACATAGAAACCAGCTTTTGACTGTCACTTTAACCTATGGTACTCCCTTATTTTTCTTCTACTTATAAGGAAGCAATTAATAAGATTATTTCTGCTAATTTTTTGGCGATTAACACGAAATAAATAGAAGCATAAGCTTTTTAACAATAATTTGTTTCAGAGATGTAGAGAAAGTCATGTGAATGGAAGATATCAGATTTTTTAACATAAAATGTATCAGAGGCATCAAAACTCGTAGTATTTGGAAGCATTTAAAGGAAACCAACCGTCTTCACTAGTATATTTCTTGGAGAGCGTAAAGAATAAAGCTAGTTAATGCAAAGGAATTATTAAAAAGTAACCTACAAATAGATATAATGTACTTAGGAGGCCTAAAGATTTTGGTACTTTTCTTTTCAAAATAAGGGAAAATACCAGAGAAAGTAAAGTGTCTCCACCGTGAATCGAATTGTCACGGCCCAAGAAAAGGAAAACTCCGCGGATTTTCACATAGAGGGGGACATCATTTGACCTTGAGTATTTTAAATTACAAGTTAGGCTCTGCACAAGGCTAGCGTGAAAGAAACGTTACCAAAGCAAGGTTAACCTTCACAGTGATGATTAGTTAAAGCATTAGGTCACAGGTATAAGATATAGACAAGTCAAAGGAAATTAAACCACCGAAACTGTAATCAATCTTCGTATCAATCGATACAAGTCTGCTTATTGAGAAAGTGTGTATGTGTTGTGAAGTTGTCTGTCGCACCTTGTGAAGTGAATTACTATCTGACTGAAAAACATCAGCTTACTTATATTCTCATTTTATTGTTTTTGTTAAATAACTTAGGATGGATTAACTTTAATTATAAATATCTAATAATTATATTCCAATATGACAGAAATCATTGAACTCGTAAGTAATACAATAATTCTAAACCGTTTTAAACCATTAGAAGCAGATGATTATTAATTTTATGTTCATAAAATTAAGTTGCGCATGCATTTGACAGTCGCAAACAATTTGTGACCGCATGTCATTTGCAGTAGCTGCACAGATTGATCATGCTTTCTACATGAATTCATAGGACAACTTCTTATATAAACTCGTCTACTAAAGATACTGTTCTGGCTAAGGCAGTTGATCGAATATTGACTGCTGTGCTCAAGATTGTTTAACTTTTCGTTTAAGTCTTTTTAAGGCGCTAATAATCCCATGACGTTCAATGCCTATGATATATGGAGCATGGCTGCAGACTCCTGGCTTCTCTAGTTAGAGCGTATTAAAATAGGGGACTCTGGTCCATCTATTCTGTCTGCTGTAATTTCTCAGTGAAGCTGCTACACGAAGATTCGGCTCTTCCATACGCAGAGGAGTATTAGGCGCCGGGCTCAAAATTCCTACGTGTGATTTGCCTATCACGAGAAGCACTTGTCAGACCTCTATGGGATTACTTTACTACACACAACGCCGGTAGAGCCTGCACCGAGTTACCCGCATGGCTTATGGGAATTCTCGGTAACGAAGGCATTAAACCAGTCAACAGCTAAAAGCTGAACATAAGTACTACCCCTCCCCATGGGAGTGGTCATCAAAATTACACCACCTAGTTTGAATGCATAGGATACTTGCGGAGCAGCGGCAAGGATTTTGCTCCTGTAAAGGCAACCGCAGAGGAGCCTAAACAGTAGGGATACCTCCTTAACCCCTCAACATTAAAATCACAGCACAAAACCTACAACCATACAAATCATGTATGTCGTTAAGCCGCAACAAGTGCAGGTACACAGCAACAAATCCTAGGCTCACCTTGAGCCTAACATAGATTGGACTCAAGATTGCCAGTATCATCTTGTTGCGCCCCCTGGTCACCCTGAGGTGAAACCATGTCAAGTTTAAATAAGCTCGTAGGCTAACCGTCCCTGTCCAGCCTTATTTCTGAGGATGTCCTCCACAGCTGAAGACGAAACGTCAAGTTTTAATAGTTTTAATCATTATTTTAATATTTGACCACGGCCAACAAGCCCGGACATGTTATATTTTACCATGTCAAGTTTCCTTACTGGTAGTGTCAGCTCGGAGTGAGCCACGGTAACATGATGCAAGACACCCATAATTGGACTGACTTATCTCATCTGGGTGTCCGTTACATTGGAGAGTTTTACCATGCTGCCCAAGCTGCCACAGTTGCGTGAATATATGATTCTGCTGTTTTAACATTTCGGATAAGTTGAAATGCAAGTTCAGATTACAGCTGTCAAGGACTTGCGTTTTACTCATTCGTATGAAATGGTACATAAGATGCGCACGTTTCTTCGAGACCAACTCGTTAAAAATATATATATATATATATATATATATATATATATATATATATATATATACAGGATGAAAATTATTTAAACCGACAAACTCTGGGAGGTTGTAGGGGACACCAAAACGAATATTTTTCCTTATTATCATTTTTTCCTATGAGGATTATTTAAACCGGTAGCCCTTTAGTTGTCATGAATGCAATTGCTGTTGATGGTAGGAATTGTTTTCTCCACCAGTGTAGTGTGCATACTGTATAGTATCTGTTTACTAATGGAGTGATACACCTGGAGTGAGTACACTGATATGGTCGGTGCGTACTACGTAGCGCACTACAATGGACGAGCTGCACAGCGGCTTTATCAACAACAATATCCTAATCGCTGTACTCCGCATCATACGACGTTTACTGCTGTGTACCAACGTCTGCGCGAGACCGGGTCATTTAGCAGAGGACCTGGACAGGGACGCCGTCGCACAGTAAGAACGCTGCAATTTGAGGAAGCTGTCCTGCAGTATGTGGAGCGAGATCCTTCTATCAGCACTCGTGCAATTGCGCGTAACATGGGGACGAATCAGACGAATGTAAGAAACGTCCTTCATGAGCAATACTTACGTCCATTTCAACTACAGCGTGTCCACAACCTGGAACCAGTTGATTATGCACCCAGAGCAGAGTTTTCGCAGTGGTACCTGGAACAGTGTCAAATGCATCCTATGTTTCCATCCTCTGTGTTGTTTACAGATGAAGCAAAGTTTGCGCGTGATGGAGTATTCAACCTGCACAATTCGCATGTTTGGAGTGAGGATAACCCACATGCCACAGTTACTCGCGCACATCAATTGCGGTTCGTCGTTAATGTGTGGGCCGGTGTTGTTGGGGACTGTTTAATTGGGTCATGTCTCCTCCTAGGCCATTAAATGGCAGGCACTATCACAATTTTCTCGCCAGAGCATTGCCAGAATTGCTGGAGGATGTCCCGCTCCCTACAAGACAACGCATGTGGTTCCAACATGACGGGGCGCCGGCACATTTCAGTTGTCCTGTGCGTCGATTGTTGAACCGACAGTTTGCAGAAAAGTGGATTGGCAGAGGTGGTCCTGTACCATGGCCTGCTCGATCCCCAGATATGACCCCTATGGATTCTTTTGTGTGGGAAGAGATGCGCAACCTAGTTTACAGAACTCCTGCTGAATCAGAAGAGGATCTGGTTGCCCGGATAGTAGCAGCAGCAGGAGCAATTAACGACACTCCTGGAGTTTTTGCCCGTGTTAGACAGAACATGATCCGTCGGTGTCAGCTTTGTTTAAATGTCCATGGAGGCATTTTTGAACCTCTACTGTAATTTAAGTAATTGCGTTGTGTTCATGTGTTTTTTCCTGGTAATAATGCAAAAGTGTTTGTTGGTGTCTCTTGGTAATAAAAAATGCAAAAGTGTTTGTTGGTTTTTTTGATGTCAGAGAAAACTTCCTCTACCGGTTTAAATAATCCTCATAGGAAAAAATGATATTAAGGAAAAATATTTGTTTTGGTGTTCCCTACAACCTCCCAGAGTTTGTCGGTTTAAATAATTTTCACCCTGTATATATACCAAACCATAGTTGCGCTTCTGCTTCATATTCCTTTCTCATAGTACATAGCATTTTCTCATTCGAGTATTCGCTCGTTTGACGTTTTATATCTTAGCCTTTTTTTGGTACTTGCTACTTATGGCACCGCAGGCCACTGATGATACATGAATGAAGATGGAGCACCGGTGAAATGCGATGGCGGGGGAAATCTGAGAACCTGGAGAAAACCCGCCCCAGCACCGCTTTATCCACCACAAATCTCACATACTGTCGCTTGGGATCGAACCCGGGCCGTCTAGGTGAGAGGCGAGTGGTCTAACCACTCGGCTACGGCGCGACCATCATAGCATTGTTGTCAGGTGTATAGCTGATGTGAATCAAGGCAAATGAATGACATAACATATGTCATGTTCTGTCATAGGAATTCCTAAGCTACCACTTTTAAATTATACACACTAAAACCATTATCATTACAAAGAATGAAAACAACTCAGACCAAGGTCACTGACAGGCAAGTAAAACCAATCGAGTGTTGTGTGAAACTTCGAAATAATGTACAAAGGATGTGAGGATGGTTTACGACCTCCCTTCTTATAGTTCAGTGACAAGTCAACCTTGCTTCCTTCCGTTCTGGTTTTAATGCTTACAAATTCCTTTGCCTGGCCACGTTACTGCGTTCTCCACTTTGTTACTACATACTCAAAACTGTTATGGTAAACAATTCTTTTACTTGTGTTATAAAAGTTATATTTTTCAGTTACTGAAGGTGACGTATCTGTGAATTTTGGCCATAAATTGTGAAAAATTAAAAAATAATTTTGTTTCATAATATGAAATATGACATTAATTCTAAAATTTAAGAAAACTTGTTGTTTTACGCATATAGCTTACTTTGACTACAATTATCTGAAGCTACAAATGTGTAGGCGCATGATTATAGGTAGGTACTCCCAACCTTCTACTAAATTTTCTAGCAAACTTATTTTCCAACACTTTTCCATTCTCAAAATGTTCCACATGATGCAAGTTTTCACCAATTGTTTCAAAAATTTTATACTGCCTCTCAAAAGCACGCTTAACAAAATGGGCAAATTCCGTTTCCTTTAATGCTCCATTTTTGTTAAATAAATTGTTACATTTCGAAAATTCAATTTTTGGAGAATACATAAAGTAATAAAATTTTCACTACTTATAAGGGCTAATAGAAAAAATCTTATGTGTATCATCCACATGACTTTCTGTATATCTCTGCAACAATTTATTCTTAAAAAGCTTATACTTCTATTTACTTTATGCTAATCAGAAAAAATGAGCAGAAATAGTCTTATTACTTGCTTCCTTGTAAGTAGAAGCAAAATAAGGGGACTACCATAGGTTAAAATAATAATCAAAATCTGGTTGCTATGTCAATGAAGTTCCTTTGTTTATATAGATAGGAGTTGACAAGTTCCTGTATGAAAAAAGTACAAGTTTTTCATAGCAGAAACAAAAAATAAGGAATGTCTCAAAAACGACGAACTCACGAAGGAAATGTATATAACATAAATTGTGTGTTTTAACGTGCTCTACATTTTTTGTGTAGGAAGTTTTTGTCCATCTCTTACGGTTTAGCAGTTATTCAAAGTTCAGTAAAATTCATCCGGAATAAACTACTCTTCAGAAGCTATTCCCAGAAAATTCAGGGTATACCTTTTATTTGTCAGGTAAATATCTTTAATATACGAAATTTTAATCAAAATTGTTAGAGCCATTTTTGAGAAAATCAAAATTTTCGAAAAAAGTTCCATGTAAAGGGTAGTTGGGGGTGGGGGGATTTTTCTCAAAATCTTCGTGTCGCATCCCTGGAAGATACTAAACTTAAATACCAAGTTTGGTATTTTACCTACTTTTCGTTTTTGAGTTATCGTGTTCACAGACACACGGACACACGGACACACACACACACACACACGGACCTTTTTCCGAAAATGCTTTTTTTAGATAAAGGGGACCCTAAAACATATATTTCCGCTGAAATCTCGGTATCGAATTTTTTGGTGGAGTGCAATACATTCTCTATACACTATGTACATAGTGCCTATAGAGAAAGTAATATAATTTGGCAGATCTATTTGTAAACTAATTTTCTTTAAAATTGGATTTTTTTATTTTAATATTTTCAAAAATGCATCAAGTAACTCATTTTTATTAGAACAATGAATTTAGAGAGTAAACAAATATTATTTGACGAACAATTTATGTTAGAACATTGATATATGGCGAAAATATCACTTATTGTTTTTATAATAAGTGATATAAATTTCAATAAAATATCTTATATACTTTGGATTTTTCAAATTTCACAGATATATTACCTTAAAAAACATTATAAATTTCATACATAACAGAATAAAGTTCAATAATGATTATTTTTTAAACTCAGGAAACTAAACATTTTTTATTTACTTCAGCCTTCGAATGTCGTTTAGGGGGAGGGGTTAGTTAGATAAGGGTTTTTTCGTGGTTTTCCCTTATTCTGAGAAAACGAATGTCGAATAACTTTAAGCTCTATGGACTCCGAGATCATTTGAGCATCATTTCACCGATTTCATTCATCGACCGGTATGACCAACCAGTTTAAAGGACATTAAAAATGTTTATTAACATAAATTATGTTTAACAGTCAGCCCCTGCAGTGTGTCAAGACTGTAGTGTGTTCAAGACGTCCTAAGTTCGAACTTCGGTTAGGGTAATTAACCCGGATTAGGATTTTCCGAGGTTTTTGCTCATTTTGACAAGACAAATGCAAGTTCCATGAATTCCGAGCCGCATTTGAGTATCATTTCATCGATTTCGCTCACTATGCTATAGGACTTGCCAGGTTAAACAACGTTAGGCTACAAAAATAAATGCATAAATAAAATAAAATAAAGCATAGTGCATCATTTTTAAGTAAATTAAGTTTAATCAAATAAAAATTTATTGCTTTACTTTAATTCTGTATGCAATCAGGTTCACCATTGAAATAAACATGTGTATTACTTAAAATGGCGTTGTTTTTCGAAACACAAAATGTAGTTGAATCTAATTGTTTACAATGCATTTTATTTCTTATGTGTTGTTATTGAAATATAATATGAAGTTCGATTTAATTACAATTTAAGCTATTTCTTTAATAATAAGTTAACTTACAGATCGATGCAGTTAACAAAATCAAACTTATCCTAAAATATAAAAAAAGAAGTATGCGCTCCAGAGAATAAATTATTATTCACAAACATTTATAATATAAAACTAATGATACTGGAAAACACTTTAATGCCTTTGAATCAATTTTTGAAATAAAAAAATTAAAGGAAAACGGATTTTCTTGCAATCTATGAGGACTTTATTATTATTATTATTATTATTATTATTATTATTATTATTATTATTATTATTATTATTATTATTAATGTGGATTTCTCGACAGTAATGACGCAGTAATTATATTATCGCGTATTTCTATTTTCTGTTACGATAAACTCCTTTATTTAATTTTAAGAAAGCATTTTCACTTTTGAGCGTCGCCGTAGCCGAGTGGTTAGACCACTCCTCTCTTACTTAAGCGTCCCCGGTTCAATCTCATAGGACCACATGTGGGATTTGTGGTGCACAAGGCGGAGACTTGACGGGTTTTCTCTTGGTTCTCCTGTTTTACCAATTGCTCCTTTTTCTGTCATCCATTTCATCGTCATGTCAGTTTCTCACTTTCATATCAGACATCGGGCTGATCACCCATCCTGGCTTTTCTCTGGTCCAGAACCTCTGCTCCCCAACAGGAGACTGACCTAGGCGCTTACTTCTAAGTCCTAGAGGGTGTGAGTCCTACATTACAGAAGGGGAAACAAAGAAAGAAAAAGAAAGAAAGAAGGAAAGAAAGGATGGAAGGGAGGAAAAATGGAAGGGTAGGAAAGAAAGAAAGGAAGAAAGAAGGAAGGTAAGAAAGAAGGAAAGGGAAGGAAAGAAAGAAAGAGAGGAAGGGCAGGAAAGAAAGAAAGGAAGAAGGAATGAAAGAAGGAAGAAAGAAGGAAAGAAAGGAAGGAAAGAAAGAAAGAAAGGAGGGGAAGGAATGAAAGAAGGAATGAAAGAAAGGAAGAAAGAAAGAAAGAAAGAAGGAATGAAAGGGGAAGGGAAGGAAAGAAAAAGGAAGAAAGGAATGAAAGAAGGAAAGAAAGAATGAAAGGGAAGGAAAGAAAAAAGAAAGCAAAAAGGAAGGAAAGAAAGAAGGAAGTAGGAATGGAAAGATAGAAAGAAGGAAAGAAATAAACAGTTTTACTGGTCTCTATCGGAATGTAGGGCGAACTCAGGCTGCGCATTAATAAATAGCGGAATGAAACAAACATACTGATTCTTCAAGTTGATATAAAGTCTTTAATTGCTTATTCTTCAACTTAAAAAAAATTAATTCCATACACAATACTTTTAGTATTTTTACACACTGGTTACAGTTTGTCTGGTCACACTGGGCGTTCGAACAGGAACCGAAATAAAAAATGTTATACCAAAAAAAAACGGAACGAACCTACAAGATGCATTAGCCAAGTGTTCTCACTGATATTTAAATAAAAGTAAATATTTGGAAACGTTAAGTATAATCAATTTTAGTTTCCCATATACTACTGTGTCAAGAAAGTCCCGGGAATTTGCCAATAAAACGCAAAAAAAAAAAAAAAAAAAAAAAAAAAAAAAAAAAAAAATTATTCATCCAATTTTATTCTATCGCCTTCAAAGTAGGCCCCTTCTGAAATTTTACATTTATGCCAATGAATAATCCAATCATCAAAACAGTTTTTGTAGGCACTTTTAGGAATCGATGTCAATTGTCGCTGCGAATTTTCCTTTATGTCTTCTATCGACTGAAAACGGGTGCCTTGAAGTGCTAACCTGAGTTTTGGAAAGAGAAAGAAATCAGCAGGAGCAAATTCAGGTGAATACGGTGGTTGTTCGATGAAATTTGTTGAGTTTTTGAACAAAAATTCGTTCACAATAATAGCCTTGTGAGCTGGTGCGTTATCGTGGTGCAGAATCCATGAGTTGTCCTTCCACAAATCTGGCCTTTTTCACCGTATTTGTTCTCTCAAACGCCGCTTAACGCGCAGATAACAGTCTTTATTTACCATCTGACCTTCTGGCAAGAACTCTGAGTGCACGACACCGCGATAATCGAAAAAAACTGTCAACAAGTCCTTCAGTTTTGATCGAGTTTGACGTGCCCTTTTAGGTTTCGGTTCAGTTTTCCGGCGCCATTCGGAGGCTTTCTGACTGGCTTGAGTGTCAAACTCGTAAACCCACGTCTCATCACCAATCGTTTCATGAATGTGGTGTCGAAACTGGCTCGTTCTAGCATGTCTTCAGCAATCCTTACGCGATTGAGTTTTTGTAGAAAATTCAAGTCTTTCGGAACTAACCGAGCTGCAACGCGTGTCATGCTCAAACAATCGTTTAAAATGGATCGAAGCGATTCGTGAGACACACAAAGTTCAGCGGTAATCTATCTCAGACCTAAATGACGATTTTCAGACTCCATTTTCTTCACTTTATGTTCGGTTCAGTTGAAACCGTTGATGGCCGACCAGAGCGAGGCAAATCTTCCACCACATCTCGACCACTTTTGAATGTACTGTACCACTCATATGCACATTTTTTTGATAAAGTCGGTTCACCGTAAGCCCTCTGTAACATTTTCAGCGATTCGGCACACGAAATACTATTTGCAATGCAAAATTTGAGACAGATTCTTTGTTCAATATTTGTATCTATCGTAAAATCGCAAATCACCTTTGAGATGAACTAACAAAATGGCGTACTGTAAATAAACTAGGTGACAGATGACGTTCAAACTCCGCGTGGGTATAGAAGAATGTTGTATCAACTTAGCGACAACAATAGTTTTGAATCCCCTTTTAAACAGGATTTTAAATGATCAATTCCCGGTACTTTCTTGACAGAATGTACATGTTGGTGAGTCTTATAGATAGTGCTGTAATAATGAATAGAACAGGAAACACAATATAACATAATGAGTTTTATATTTCATTTGTCTGTATGTACCTATTATTAAGCATGCCTAGGGATCTTGATGCAGAAATTGGTTCAACACAAATGTAAACGATAATTTGCGCCTCGGTGTTGGGTGTTGAAGAACTTGAAATTTCTCTATCCCAGATAACAATGCGCATATACATTGTTTTAAAGAGATTTTCCGAGATATTTCTTGTTATTGGTTTCAATTTTAAAATATTTATACAAGAACTTTCCGTGTTTCTTTGGTTTTACTCTTGGACATTCAAAGAAGACAATAATTGCAATGACAGCTTTTAAAAAATTTGAGTATCGCTTTAACCTAGTGTATTCCTTATTTCCCTTCCATTTGTAAGGAAGCAATAAATAATACAATTTGTGCTGATGTTTATCTCGACTAACATGAAGTAAATAAAGAAGAATCTTTTGTAAGGATAGTCTTTTGTAGAACAGTCATGAAACACATGAGACTTTCCTTAATTATTATTTATTTTATTTATAATTGTGCTTGGCTGGATGAACGCTGTATATGTGTGACAAATCATTGTATTATGTAATAGTTACAATTAAGAATAATAAATGGCTTAGTTTGTAGTTAACTATTACCCGAGCGGTAACGGGCAACTGCTGCTATATCTTTGCTACTGATAGCTGGTATGGCGGCCGCCATAACCGGAGATAAATTATGCATACAATGTCTTAACAATAACAATAATTAATTTTGAAGTTAAAAATCTAATAATCCGTAGTTGGTATAATTATTCCTTTTACTTTCTCTACATAGTGTATAGAGAGCGTATGATTACATTGCAGCCAAAAATTCGATACCGAGATTTCACTGGAAATACACGTTTTAGGTTCCCCTGTATCCAAAACAAATATTTTTGGAAAAAGGTCCGTGTCCGTGTGTCTGTAAACATGATAACACAAAAACGAAAAGTCCGTAAAATACCAAACTTGGTATTTAAGTTTAGTATCTTCCAGGCGTGCAACACGATTCTTTTGAGGAAAAATTCCCCCACACTAAACTACCCTTTACATGGAAAAATTTCGGAAATTTTGAATTTCTCAAAACAGGCTGTAACGATTTTGATTAAAATACCGTATATTGAAGATATTTATATTTCAATTAAAATGTATATCTTAAATTTTCTGGGAATAATCTCCAAAGAGCTCTTTATTCTAAATGAATTTCACTGAATTTTGCATAACTGGTGAACCGTAAGAGCTAGACAAAAACTTACTTCACAAAAAATGTAAATCACGTCAAAACACACCATTTATGTCATATACTTTTTTATCGTGGAATTGATTGTTTCTCAGATATTTCAAGTTATTTGTTTCAGATTTAAAATACTTAAACTTTTCTCACACTTTTCTCCTGGCCATGCATAGAAACGGATTTCAATCACATGGCAGCCAGCTTTTAAAAAATGTGACTATCGTTTTAGCCTAGTGTATCCCCTTATTTCTCTTCTACTTACAAGGAAGCAAGTAATTAAGACAATTTCTGCTAATGCTTATCTCGATTATCATAAAGTAGATAGAAGAATATGTTTTTCAACAATAATTTGTTACAGGGATGTAGGGAAGGTGATGTGAATGAAACCAATCAGATTTGTTTTACTTATTATGTTCTCTGAGCAGTTTTGATGTTTTGAATTGTATGCTGCCAGTTCAATACCAGTTGTGTCACAATGTGAAGGTGTTCATAAGCGATAATTTGTTTCCCCGTTTGTTTCAATGAATGGAACAGGATCTGAATGATTTGTGTTAGTGTACCTGTCGTCCATGGAAAACTAATTGCTTATATATAACTGAGGGAGTCAGAAAGAATAATGAAATGTCTGTGCTCCATGTTTTTACTTTCTCTAAGCGTACTATGTGCATAGTGTGTAGTCATTTACAGAAAAAGGTCCATGTGTGTGTGTGTGTGTGTCCCTGTGTCTTTGAACACGATAGCTCAAAAACGAAAAGTCGGTACAATACCAAAGTTGGTATTAAAGTTTAGTATTTTCCAGGGAGCGACACGAAGATTTTGAGAACCCCCCACCCCAAACTACCCTTTACATGGAACTTTTTTCGAAAATGTGGATTCTCTTAAAAATGGCTCTAACGATTTTGATTTAAATTTCGTACATTAAAGCTATTTACCTGTCAAATAAAATGTATATCTTGAATTTTCTGGGAATAGCCTCTGAAGACTACTTTATTCTGGATGAATTTTACGGAACCTTGCATAACTGCGAAACCGTAAGAGATGGACAAAAACTTGTCACACAAAAAATGTAGAGCACGTTAAAGCATACAATGTATGTTATATAATTTTTTTTTTTTTTGTGTAGATGATCGTTTATGAGTTATTCCTTGTTTTTTATTTCAGCTTTAAAAAACATACTTTTCTCATACAGCAATTTATCAACTCCTGTCCATACAAACAAAGGAACTTCAGTCACATACGAGGGTTGTAAATAAAGTAGTGGTAACATTGATAGAACACAATATTTATTGAACTCTCAAGTACAATTGCATTACATTCCTTCAATGTAGTCACCCGCAAAGTCCCTGACCTTTTGCCAAATGTAGGGCAGCCGTTGGGGACCGTTGGCAAGGCGATCTCTGTTGATGACTCCGAAGGAGCGTCTTACTGCGCGGACTACTGATGCCACGTCAGGAAATCAGTGGTCTCGGAGGGATTCCTTCAACTTCGCAAACAGGTCGGAATCACAAGGCCTCATGACTGGTGAGTACGGAGGACGTTCCAAAACCTCCCAATGCCACTATTGCAATCAGAGCGTTGTTATGTCGCTGTTGACGGTTTGTCCCTCAGGCACAGCATGCGTAAGAATAACCCCCTCGTACGGATAACTCCCGGACAATTCATCGATGGTCCATGACAACGAGACCTCTCACGATGTCAATCTGATCTTGCGGAGTGGACGGCCGACCTGTGCGGTGCAAATCCGCAGTCTCAGTCTGACCTGCACGAAACGCCTTGACCCATCGTGCAACCGTCCTGTACGGCAATGCATTCCGCCACAGGCTCCACGTAATCCTCGATAACATGGTGATGCATTTTTTCCACGGGCAACCTCGATTTTAATCCACGAACGCTGATCGCCTTTGGTAAACAAGCTTTAGAGCGGTTCACTTGACACTGTTCACTTCAACGCTACACAGCATCAACACACTCTCAACTGGCAGCCCGACCAATGCACACCACACATCGACACTAGTCACCTGATCGCCCCCATATCCTACTGGCTAATACCTGCTCTCTTGTGAATGTGGGGACCATGTTGCCACTACTTTCTTTACAGCCCTCGTAGCAACCAGCTTTTGACTATCACTTTAACTCATGGTATTCCCTTATTTCGCTTCTATTTACAAGGAAGCAAGTAATAAGACTAGTTTTGCTAATTGTTTCTCAATTAGCATGAAGTAAATAGAAGCCTAAGCATTTTAATAATAATTTGTTGGAGAGATGTAGAGAAAGTCATGTGAATGAAACACATAAAGATTTTTAATGATCAGCATTGCTTATTTTATTGCAAACAGTTCACAGACAAAAAGCTAATGTGTTCCATTCACATGACTTTCTCTACATCTCTACAATAAATTGTTGTTTAAAAGCTTATTCTTCTATTTACTTAATGCTATTCGAGAAAAAATAGCAGAAAAGGTCTTATTACTTGCTCCTTTGAAAGTAGAAAGGAAATAAGGGAGTACCATCGGCTAAATCGATAGCCAAATCTTTTAAAAGCTGGTTGCTATGTGATTGAAGTACCTTTGTATGAACAGCAATTGAGAAATTCCCGTATTTTAAAGCTAAAACTAATAAAAAGAAATATCTTAAAAACGGTCAACTCCACGACAAAAATGTATATAACATAAATTGTGTGTTTTTAAGAGATCTACACTATGTGTTGTGCAAGTTTTTGCGATTTACCAGTTATGCTGAATTTCGCAAAATTCATCCAGAATAAACATGTCTTCAGGCTATTCCCAGAAAATTCAAGATATACAATTTATTTTTCGTGTAAACATCTTTGATATTTTAATCAATTTAATCAAAATCGTTAGAGCCATTTTTGAAAAAAATCATAATTTTTTAAATATTTTCCATGTAAAGGGTAGTTTAGGGTTGGCGGTTTTTTCTCAAATTCTTCGTGTCGCATCCCTTGAAGAAACTGAACTTGAATACAAAGTTTGGTGTTTTACCGAACTTTCGTTTTTGAGTTATCGTGTTCACAGACACACGGAAACAGTGACACACACAGACCTTTTTCTGAAAATACTTTTTTTGGACTCAAAGGACCCTGAAACGTCTATTTTCAGTGAAATCTCGGTAACGAATTTTTGGGTGGAATGCAATTCCTTCTCTATACACTATGCAAATAGTAGGTACGTGTAGAGAAAGTAAGAATGCAAAATAAATCAGGTAGTTTAGATAATAGAACGTTAGCTTTGATTAGTACTGCACTCCCGCTGCTTTCAGTTGTTTTGGATACATTTGTTTATATTATCTAATATATAAATGATGAATGGACCTTTAATTTCATTGTATGAGCATTTAAATACCGCTAGATTAGTTTACTTTTTTGCTGTTCTTCAGTAGATCTAGTTTTATTACAGATTTTAATAGTGACTAAGGTGGTAATATATTAATGTTCCTTTCTTCCCAGAGGGAATGTTGAAATTAAGTGCTTCAATATTTGATTACTCTTAAGTGTGGTGGGATATGGTTCGTTCTGTTTTAAGGATACTTATTCATTAACGGAATATTATTCGATTTTGTTTTATTTTCGCATATACTAAACTGTACTTCATTAACCACATTATAGAAAAACTGCACATGTTTTCTTTCCTTTACTTATTTTGTAGTAGAAGCAGCATAATTGGTGGGCTAGAAGTTACACAGAAGCTGAGATACGTGGAGTACCTACTAATATTTTAAACTTTTTCCATGCCAGGTGGCACAACTTCCCCGTATTTAACGTATACAGATATCCCTTCGTGCGATAAAAGAGTTGCAGAACTCAACTAAAACCCTCTAATGCCCACAGGTACGGCGGAGCACGATGGATTTTTTCGGGCGTAAAACTTCTAAGCATGGCCTCTTTTCAAGGGAAGCAACGCCATTGGTCCCGTGTCGTAGATTTACGGCTCATGAAAGAACGTTAAGACTGATAAAGTGGCATCTGAGAGGGTCTTTCACCCTAATATAGAATAGGACGCTGAGAAACACAGCAATTAAAGAGCGTCCATATGTAAAACTCCATTTAATTTAATTAAAGCTGTCTCTTAGAATGGCGAAAGCACGTGACATGGTAGAATATTTTTATTGCCTGATATTTCACTTCACATGGCCTTTCAAAGGTGTACATTAGCCACGCAGGAGAAAGTGAGCGCAGAAGAATACATGTTAGCGGGAAAAGGTTATAGGAAGCAGTATTTACTTACACTATCTGCTACTAGCGTCAGCTTTATAATTCAATTGATTAATGGTACAATATAAGGAAAGCTCTGGACTTACTTTAGGGAGAGTATCGCCGTCCTATGCCCCGCCAAATTCGTCTCATTTCCTATTTAAAATAGTAAACGAGAATGTGTTATTTTAAATGAAATTATGTTGTTTTTGGCGACGCTGTGGATTGCCAGGATCATGGCTATTGCTTTTGAGCGCACGTCAGGGGGAGTTACCTAGATAACTCGAGATTTTCCCATACCCTGTGAAGACGAAGCATCATCTCATTCATCGTCCGCTATATCTACAGGTTAAAGGTCGTTAAACTAATATAAAATCTGATGTGTTCCATTCATATGACTTTCTCTACATCTCTGCAACAAATTATTGTTAAAAAGCTTGTGCTTTACTTCATGCTAATCGAGAAAAAATTAGCAGAAATAATCTTATTATTTGCTTCCTTGTAAGTAGGAGAAAAATAAGGAAGTACCGCATGTTAAAATGATAGTAAAAAGCTGGTTGCTATGTGACTGAAGTTCGTTTGTTTGTATGGACAGGAATTGGCAAGTACACGTATGAGAAAAGAATAAGTTTTTTAAAGCTGAAACCAATGACAAGGAATATGTAAAAAACCGATCCACTCCACGAAAAAAAGATATAAATGACTTAAATTGTGTGTTTTTTCGTGACCTACACTTTTGTGTAGTAAGTTTTTGTCTATCTCTTACGGTTTACCAGTTATGCAACATTCAATAAAATCATCCAGAATAAAGAGATTTTTAGAGGCTATTCTCAGAAAATTGGCATGTGAATATCTTAAATATAAGAGATTTCAATCAAAATCGTTAGAGCCATTTTTGAGAAAACAATATTTTTTACCATGTAAAGGGTAGCTTCGGGTGGGGGATTTTCTTGAACATCTTCGTGTCGCATGCATGGAAGATACCAAACTTAAATGCCATGGTTGGTTTTTAACGGTCTTTTCGCTTTTGAGCCATGCTGTACGCAGATAGTCACACACACACACACATACACGGACCTTTTTCCAAAAGTGCTTTTTTTGGATTCAGGGGACACAAAACATGCATTTCCGATGAAATCCATTTATACCATATATTTTTTTGTAGAGTTGATCGTTTTCGAGGTTTTTCTTACTTTAGTTTCAGTCTTAAAATATACATTTCTATGCGGGAATCTTTTAACTCCTACCCACGCAAAAAAACGTTTTCAATTCCATAGCAAGCACATTTTAAAACATTTGACCGCCGGTTCAGCCTAGTGTATTCCGTTATTTCCCTTCTTCTTATAAGGAAATAAGCAATAATATCTCTTCTACTAATGTTTATCTCGATTAGCATGAAGTAAAAGAATAAGGTTATTAACAATAATCTGTTACAAAGAGTATGGAACACATCAGATATTTCTTCTTTTGTGATTACATTTTGTTTCCTTCTCTCCTCTAACTGCTAGTTTCAGCAATTCAACAAAAAACTTCTTCTTTGACAAAATATTATCATTTCTTTACCATTAAGTGCAATTAAACTTGGACATAAGCATTCAAACGAACCCCAATTTGATGGAATTAACTATCTAAACAGTACCTACATATATGCAGTGTCTGTTAGGTCAGTACTGTGCTTATAGGCGTCCTGTACACATATAACTTTTGGGAATATATTCGCTGCATTTAAAACAAAATGGGACCCAAAGAATTGGAAACTACAATTGAGGAAAGAAGAATCATCGTTCAGGTTTATAACCAAGGAAAACAGTTTTCAGATATGTGTCTTGCTGCTAAAAAATCCGTAAATATACAAATAATAATTGTAAAATCGTAAAAATACAAAGAAGGAAAAGTGCAAGAAATTTGCAAAGGAATTTGTAGGTAAAGATGAATAGTTCTGGGACTGATTACTGGGTCAAATTCAGTTTGTACCATAGTGATAGCTGAGTGATGTGATGACAGAAGAATAAAGAGTGGCGTGAGAACAAGCAAGCCACAAACACAAGGGACTTCAGCAGTTGTGGGGGAAGCTTGTGACAATTGATGGGACCATCGACAAGTACGTCTATTTGAACATAGTGAGTGCTGAGAAGCTAGGTTTAGGTAGCAGTTTCTACTTTCAGCAAGGCAATGATCCCAACCACACGTACGTATTATGAAGCTTTGGATTCTGAGCAACCCACCTCAGTTCCTGAATGTAAATACTATTGCAAATATCTGGAATACATTACAGAAATGTTTAAACAACCAGGTAATCTCACAAACAAACATCAGCTCAAATAGATAACTCTAGAAGAATGGAAGCAATTAACTTCTGACGCCACAAGGAACCATGTACATTGCATGCCTAAAGTATTAAGGACAATAATAGAAAGAAAGGGTTAGATAACCGACTATTAGTTTTTACTTTCTCTACACGTACTATGTACGTAGTGTTTAGAGGAATTATTGTATTCCACCCAAAAATTCGACACGGAGATTTCACCGTAAATACATGTTTTAGGACCCCCCGAATCCAGAAAAACATTTTTAGAAAAAGTTCTGTGTGTGTCTGTGGACAGCATAGCTGAAAAGACCGTTAAATACCAAATTTGGTATCTTCCGACGATGCGACAAGTTGGGATGCGATTTTCAATCCTCCCACCACAAACTACTCTTTACATGGACACATTTTCGACAATTTTGATTTTTAAAAAAATGGTTGTAACGATTTTGATTAATATACCTCATATTAAAGCCATTTTCGTACAAAATACCTTGACTTTTCTGGGAATAGCTGTTGTTATTTTGGATAAAATTTGCTGAATTTTGCATCACTAGAAAACCGTAAGAAGTTGACAAAAACTTACTACATAAAAATGTAAATCTCGTTAAAATACACAATTTATGTCATATACATCTTTTTCGTGGAGTTGACCATTTTTGAGATCTTCCTTGCTTTGGTTTCAATTTTAAAGTACTTATAGTTCTCTCATACGGTAACTTGTCAACTCCTGGCAACGCAAAGAAGCTTATTTCGATCCCATAGCAACCACATTTTAAAACATTGACTGTCGGTTTAACCTAATGTATATCCTCATTTCCCTTCTACTTATAAGGAACTGAGCAATAAAACAGTTTCTACTAATGCTTATTCGATTAGCATGGAATAGAACAATAAGCTTATAATCTGTGCTATTTAATAAGGTATGATTGTGTTAAATAAATTACATATTTTGTTTTGATATTGCCGGAATAGAAACAAATGATTAGTTGAGCTATTGGTGTCTGTCTGATTATATCTGCCTCCGTGTGTATTTTTGCTAAACTAGTAAGAGTAGGCCATAGAGCCGAAGACAGCTAGAAAAAAACCTATTTTTAGTTATTCTGCACTTCCATCTCCTCACCCTTTAGCGAAAGCCTTTATCCTGAGATAAACAATTGGGTCCTTTAGGATTCTAACCGTCAAAGGCGAACGGTTGATAACGTCCAGAAGGGCAGTACTTCAATGGTTAAAACATGGACAGAATAAAGTAAAGATCCGTATTTTCCTTCAATAACCAGACATTTGTCAGTGTCTTGGAGAAATGAGCCATGCTCTGATGAATCCAACCGTGAATCTCTCAACTGAGTTTTTTTTTATTGTGTTTAACGCCCGCTTTGCCCACTATGGCATCGCAGACAATGACACTGATACATGAAATGAAGATGGAGTACCGCGGAAAGCGATGGCGGGGGAACCGGAGAACCGGCGAAAACTGCCCCTGCGCTGATTTTTCCACCACAAATCTCACATGCGGGATCGAACTCGAGCCGTCTAGATGAGAGGAGGATCTGACTACTCGGCTACGGCGAAAACTGCCCCTGCGCTGATTTTTCCACCACAAATCGCACATGCGGGATCGAACTCGAGCCGTCTAGATGAGAGGAGGATCTAACCACTCGGCTACGGCGTGGCCGCTCAACTGACTCTTACGCGAGGACACAATATTAGTCATTCTTCCAAAACATTTCATCACATTCACTGTTTCAGTTCCGTGTCTGCATCTAGCGGTTACTCTTGGTCAGCAGCTACTATAAGCTGCAATCAACTGGTCCTCCTTCAAATCCCAATCTGCTGCTGGCAGTTATAGTAATCTTGAGTGCCCAATTCTGAATATCGAAGATGCAATCGACGATATTGATGTTCAAAACGTTCATCGAAAATCGCAGTAATTTATGCGGACTACCATTGTGGAACATCTTAAAAACTCTTATGTATTCTTATGACTTTCTCTATAGCTCTGCAACAAATTATTGTTAAAAAGCTTATGCTTTTATTTACCTCATGCTAATCGAGAAAATAATTAGCAGGAATAGTCTTATTACTCGCTTCCTTGTAAGTGGAAGCAAAATAAGGGAGTACCATAGGTTAAAGCGATAGTCCAAAGCTCTTTGATAGGTGACTCAAGTTCCTTTGTTTGTATGGACAGGAGTTAACAAATTCCTGTTTGAGAAAATTATAAGTTTTTTAAAGCTGAAACCAATAAAAGGAATATCTCAAAAACGATCAACTCCACGAAAAAAATATATGTAACATAGATTGTGTTTTAGCACGCTCTACATTTTTGTGTGGTAAATTTTTGTTCATCGCTTACGGTTTAGCAGTTATGCAAAATTCCGTAAAACTCATCCAGAATAAAATAGTCTTCAGAGGATATTCCCAAAAAATTCAAGATATTCATTTTATTTGCCAGGTAAATATATTTTATATACGATATTTCAATCAAAATCATTAGAGCCATTTTTGAGAAAATTAAAATTTTGGAAAAAAGTTTCATGTAAAGGGCAATTTGGGGTGGAGGGATTTTCTTCAAAATCTTCGTGTCGCATCCTTAGAAGATAGTACCGGCTTTTTGTTTTTGAGTTATCGTGTTCACGGCCATACGGACTCGCGCACACACACACTGGAAATACCTTTTTGGATTCAGGAGACTCTAAAACTCTATTTCTGGTGAAATCTCAGTATCGAATTTTTGGGTGGAATGCAATACCGTCTCTATACACTATGTACATAGTGTATAGAAAGTAAAATTGAAAGTTAAATTGAAGCTTCATTATTGCATTAAAATTGTTAAATTGAAAGCTTTCTGTACATTTCTCAAGCTTTTCAGTGGTTTGTCTTGCAGTTATTGCATGTTTATAAAAGCTGGGGGAATTAGTATTCCGTATATTTAAAAAGTAAACATCTATTATTAATTTTATTATTAAAATATTATTGTTAATATTACGTTTTATGATATAACTACAGTACAGTAAATAACTATTAAATCAGCTCACCCAGGGAGTGCTGATTTTCAACCTATGTAAACGACCGATGTAAACACAGCATTGTGATGATTTGATAAGCTCCGATAGATAGCGGTTTGTAGGTAATATGAAGCATGGTGTTAATCTTCACATATGCTCGTATGGGCTTGTAGGCTCGCCTTGATAATGTGGAGGGAAAATTCACATCTGGATTGGTATGCTAATACCCGTTTGGGCGTCATTCAATGGAATTAACTTTTAGCTTATTGCCATCAGAGTAAATAGAATTTTTATCGCCATCTGCATCTTCATAGTAACAATTGCTTCAAGCACAGCTTTGTAATTTGGTTTTGAATTATTTCGTTGTGGGGACGATATCCTCTATGCATAATATTAAGTCTCTTTCGCAACAGATGAATACGCAAAAACCAATGTTCAAATCATAATTTCCGGTGAAACGTATGAATAATCTTTATTTTACACCTGAATTAACTAATGCTGGAGTACTTTCTCCTATATAAGATATGTTCCTAGGTTGATTTTGAGATTAGGACCTCTTCTACTGATTTCTTAGCTCCTCTAGCTTTTTAATACATATGATATCCTACCACATAGCACATCCCAAAAGAGATGTTACTTTCTGCTGTGTACCCACGGAGTCAGAACAACCCAGTTTAATTATTAAAGGCCAAAAAGCAGAAGTCCCGTTACAAATACTCACATTTTAAGTAATTTGATTATAAAGTATTATATGATTAAACTATTATATGTTTATAAAACGTATCGAAGGTTAGATAAAGTGTTTCTTGAAAGCATTCAAGCATAGAGAAACAGCTAAAACAAGTTCTATCGACAGGAAACAACTTCAACCGAAATCTTAGAACCCAAAGACAGTTTGGAGGCTTTTTCAAACAAACCATTAGAAAAGAGGACGTATACGATTTGACCATTCAGCGTATATGTATGTTTAACAGTATACATACCATCAATGTCACGGCCCTACTTTGTGGAATAAGGGGAATAATAGCTATTGCCTTCAAAAGAGAACAAAGGTATTGACTCTCCAGACGACTATGGGATTGTTTTATTCAAATACAAAAATAACTTTGTCGCAATTTTCGAAAATAATTTTAATGGAAACAGAAATTTAGAAATACGCGTCCAGTATATATATAAAATCTTATTCATGTTAGCTTTTCATCTTCATTTCCGTAACTCGTGTTTTAGTGAGATATTCTATATCAATTTGCAAATCCGTTTTATTTTCTCTGCCACGTATGAACTAGCTAAAGAAGGAATTGCATTCCACCAAAAATTTATATCCCAAAATTTGATCATAAATACAGGCTTTGAGAACCTCTCTGATTCCAAGAAGAGTATTTTTATAAAAAGGTCCGTTTGTTTGTGTGTATGTGTTTGTCTATATGTCTGTGAGCAGATTAACTCAAAAACGAAGAGTCGTTTAAATGTCAAAGTTGGTGTTTAAGTCAGTAGCTTCAAAGATGCGAGACGAAGATTCTCTGCGAAACACCACGACCCGGAATATAACCGTTAAATGGAAGATTATCCGAATTTTTCGGTTTTCTAAAAAGGTGCACTCTAAGGATATTTATTAAAGTATTATATATTAAAGATATTTATTGATAAATAAAATGTATATCTTGAATTTGCTTCACAAATACACAGTAAATATGGATCTTTTTCCAAAAATTGATATTTTTTGTCTTCAGGTGTCCTCAAACATGTGTTTCCGGTAAAATTTCGGTGTCTAATTTTTGGGTGGAATACTTTACCGAGTATTTTCTGACTACTATGTACATTATACATAGTACTAGGTAGAGAAGGTAAACATACAGATGTCTTTAAAACACAGCTTATTTTAAAAACCCTTTGTGCCATAAGGTAATTCCAGGTATGTTATTAATGGTTTGAATTCTTCAATATTGACCATTATTTAGTCCTTAGTTGTTCAATAGTTTCTCGAAATTGCATGGATAGAATATGATATATTAGTCAGCATACAGCGTCCAGTTCTTAAAAAATGCTATCCTCTTGTATCTTTAACGAATTGTGTTATGTGGCAATTTCTGCAAAAGTGTTTTTTCTCGATTCAAATGCAGTATATTGAAAAATATGCTTGCAAAAGAATAGTTTGTATGTATACCCAGCAATAAAAGAAAGAGGTTTGAAAACTGCATAAAAATAGATTATTATTTTTACTTTCTCTACACGTACTATGTATATACTGTATAGAGAAGGTGTTGCACTCCTCCCAAAAATTCGACACCGAGATTTCACAGGAAATATATGTTTTAAGGTCCCCTGTATAAAAAAAAAGAATTCTGAGAAAAAGATCCGTGTGTGTGTGTGACCGTGAACACGATAACTCAAAAATGAAAAGTGGGTAAAATACCAAACTTGGTATTTAAGTTCAGTATCTTCCAGGAATGTGAAACGAAGATTTTGAGAGAAATCCCCCAACCCTAAATTACCATTTACATGGAACTTTTTTCGGACATTTTGATTTTCTCAAAAATGACTCTAACGATTTTGATTAATATATTGTACATTAAACATATTTATCGGAAAAATACAATGTATATCTTGAATTTTCTGGGAATAGTCTCCGAAGACTACTCTATTCTGGATGAGTTTATGGAATTTTGGATAACTGCTAAACCGTAAGAGTTGGATAAAATCTTACTACACAAAAAATGTAGAGTATATTAAAACACATAGTTTATGATATATATTTTTTTCGTGGAGTTGATCGTTTTTGAGATATTCCCTTTTTTCCCACCTTTTAAAAGCTTACACTTTTTCCTATAGGAATTTGTCAACTCCTGTCCATACAAACAAAGGAACTTCAGTCTCATTGCAACCAGCCTTTGACTATCACTTTAACCTATAGAGCTCCCTTATTGCTAACAAGGAAGCAAGTAATAAGAATATTTCTGCTAATTTTTTCTTGATTAGATGAATTAAATAGAATTATTTTTGCAGAGATGTAGAGAAAGTCATTTGAATGGAACACATCAGATATTTTTTAAACTGATAGACGAAAGAAAATGCAAACAACTAGCTGAACCTTGTTCGTGGTTTGACCGATTCCCTTACAACACTTAGACTTAGGTTGTACTTGTCTAATAACTCTGTTTCTTTGGACGTGTAATAAAGAGCGGATGTTTGCAGGTATAGTGCTTTTACCAACTGCAAAAATATATTCTCTCACAAAGAGATTATATTTTTGCTATCATATGATTTTTATTTATTGCCTCTGCTTTAGTAAGGACATTCTGTATTATTGCACTGTAATTGCGTGAAGCATGATTGGTTGGAGATTTGCAGCTGATTATAATTACTTTAACTGTGGTTTTCCCATAATGATGCATTGGAATGTCATTTGTGTTGATATCTGTGTTATTTGGCTGAAGAACGGGAGTGTATGCAGCTGCAGCTACTGCGGTAGGAGTAAAAAATTCAAATGCTTATATTTTCTGTAGTGAAGCAGTAGGGTTAGGTTTGGATATTCGTTGCTAACAACAAAACATATGAACACATAGAAACTGGTAATTATATACAAACACAATGCTTATCCTTTAAAACGCTGAGCTATCCAGCAAAATAAAAATAATAAAACCATTATTCACATGACTTTCTCTACATCTCTGCAAAAAAATATTACAAAAGTTTATGGTTATATTTATTTCATGCTCTGCGAGAAAAAATTAGCAGGAATTATTACTTGCTTCCTTGTAAGTAAAAGCGAAATAAGGGAGTACCATAGGTTAAAGTGATAGTCAAAAGCTGGTTGCTTTGTCACTGAAGTTCCTTTGTTTGTATGGACAGGACTTGACAAATTCCTGTATAAGTATACTTTTTTCAAAGCTGAAACCAATAACAGGGAATTTATGAAAAACGAATAACTCCACGAAAAAAATGTATGCCACATAAATTGTGCGTTTTAACGTACTCTACATTTTTTGTGTGGTAGGATTTTGCCCATCTCTTATGGTTTAGCAGTTATGCAAAATTCCGTAAAATTCATCCGGAATAAAGTAGTCATCAGAGTCTATTCCCAGAAAATTCAAGCTATACATTTTATTTTTCAGATAAATATATTTAATATACGATATTTTAATCAAAATCGTTAGAGACATTTTTGAGAAAATCAACATTTTCGAAAAAAGTTCTATATAAAGGGTAGTTTTAACGGACTTTTAGTTTTTGAGCTATGTTGCCCACAGGCGCACACACACGGACATTTTTCTAAAAATGTTTTTTTTTTTTTGGATTCAGGGGGTCCTAAAACATGTATTTCCGGTGAAATCTCGGTATCGAATTTTTGGGTGCAATACAATAGCTTCTCTATACACTACGTAATAGTACGTGTAGAGAAAGTAATAAAAATTAATTTAGACACATTAATAAATCCTTATATATGTGCTGTTGAATATAATTTCTCTAAATATGTTGAATCTCTTTATGTTGTTTTATGTAAATGCGCAATAAATAATTGTATGGAGATAAATAAGATGAAGAAAAGTGGAGGTATTTAAGATAATGTAGTTTGAAATTTTGTTCATTATTAGACGGTTTTATTAGTCCATATCAATTCTAAAGGTATCGACGAACGATATGTGAGCTCGCTGTTTCTTTGCTGTTTTGTGAGGCTGTGAAGGACTAAGAAATTATTTTTCTTATATTGGTAATGTTTGGGTTATTACTATACTCTCATTGAAAAACAAAAGGAATATTTTGAAAGCTTTCGTAGACATTACTTGAAATTAAATAGCTAATCCGACGTTCAAGTTCCATCACTACATTATAATCATTAGTGTGGTTTCTTGATCAGGAAAATTATAGTTCGAGGGATCAACTCATTGCCCATACATGGCAGTATAGAAAGAAACTACGGCACGCGAACGTAAAAATCTGATGATTCCATTCATATGACTTCTCTACATCTCTCCAACAAATTATTTTAAAAATCTTATGTTTCTATTCATTTCATGCTAATCGACAAAAATTAGTAGAAATAGTATTTTTACTTGCTTCCTTGTAAGTAGAAGAGAAATAAGGGAGTACCATAGGTTAAATTGATAGTCAAAAGCTGGATGCTATATGACTGAAGTTCCTTTATTTGTATGGACAGGAGTTGACAAATTCCTGTATGAGAAAGTAAAGTTTTTCGAAGCTGAAAACAAAAACAAGCAATATCTCAAAAACAACCAACTTCACGAAAAAAAATGTATGCAACATAAATTGTGTGTTTTAATGTGCTCTACATGTTTTTTGTTGTAAGTTTTTGTCTATCTCTTACAGTTTAGCAAATATTCAAAATTCCGTAAAATTCACTCAGAATAAAGTAATCTTCAGAGGCTATTCCCAGAAAATTCAAAATATACGTTTTATTTGTCAGGTAAATATCTTTAATATACGATATTTTAATCAAAATTGTTAGAGCCAATTTTTATAAAATCAAAATTTTTGAAAAAAGATCCATGTAAAGGGTAGTTTGGAGTGGGGGACTTTTTCTCAAAATCTTCGTGTAGCATCCCTGAAAGATACTTAACTTAAATACCAAGTTTGGTACTTTACCGACTTTTCGTTTTTGAGTTATCGTGTTCACAGACACACGGACACACACACACGAACCTTTTTCTGAAAATACTTTTTTTTGGATACAGGGTACCCTAAAGCATATATTTCCGGTGAAATCTCGGTATCGAATTTTTTGGTGGAGTGCAATACCTTCTCTATACACATGCACATAGTACGAGTAGAGAATGTAAAAGTGGTGAATTAAGATCCTAGAAATTTCTTTTCAGGAATGATGTTCTTTTACTGCATATAAGCATTACAAGGGACCAACAGCTTTACTTCCCCTCAAAAGGAAGCATACTAAGGATTTTATGTCTGAAAAATCCATCACTAGGTTTGAACCCACAACCTTGTGTATTAGAGACTAGCATAGCAACCGTTACACTATGAAGGACAACATAACCGTATGTAATGGGACGGAATTTCGAATTCTACGATAAACAGTAATTTTGGCCTTCTATAAAAAGTTATGTACGCCCAGTAGATCGAAACCGCTGCAGCAGTGTTTAAAAGTGTATAAGGAACATACATACATACATACATACATACATACATACATACATACATACATACATACATACATACATACATACATACATACATACATACATACATACATACATACATACATACATACATACATACATACATACATACATACATACATACATACATACATACATACATACATACATACATACATACATACATACATACATACATACATACATACATACATACATACATACATACATACATACATACATACATACATACATACATACATACATACATACATACATACATACATACATACATACATACATACATACATACATACATACATACATACATACATACATACATACATACATACATACATACATACATACATACATACATACATACATACATACATACATACATACATACATACATACATACATACATACATACATACATACATACATACATACATACATACATACATACATACATACATACATACATACATACATACATACATACATACATACATACATACATACATACATACATACATACATACATACATACATACATACATACATACATACATACATACATACATACATACATACATACATACATACATACATACATACATACATACATACATACATACATACATACATACATACATACATACATACATACATACATACATACATACATACATACATACATACATACATACATACATACATACATACATACATACATACATACATACATACATACATACATACATACATACATACATACATACATACATACATACATACATACATACATACATACATACATACATACATACATACATACATACATACATACATACATACATACATACATACATACATACATACATACATACATACATACATACATACATACATACATACATACATACATACATACATACATACATACATACATACATACACACACACGCACGCACGCACGCACGCACGCATGCATGCATACATACATACATACATACATACATACACACATACACACACACATACATACATACATACATACATACATACATACATACATACATACATACATACATACATACATACATACATACATACATACATACATACATACATACCTACCTTCACTTTTATATGTCAAGATTTATCATTCAGTGAGAAAATAAATGAAGTTCAAGAAATATAGAAAAACATGCAGGTTTTCTAAAATCAATGCACAATAAATTCGCGAGTTGGAATGTAACCTACTACTAATACAGCACGGTTTGAATATGACATAAACACTTTAAATGGAATTTATAAGGTGAAATAAAAGTGTTAGGAAAAATAAGAACCAGAAAGCCAACCTGCATAACAAATAAACTAAAAAGAAGGTGCAGTATCATTAAAACTAGGTAATTTACAAGATTGTGGGCAATAAATATCTATATGCGGGTTTTAACTGCAGTCCAAAAGGCTAAAAAAAATCTGATGTGTCCCATTCACATGACTTTATCTACATCTCTGCAATAAATTATTGTTAAAAGGCGTATGCTTCTATTTTCTTCATGCTAATCAAGAAAAAATTAGCGGAAATAATTGTATTACTTGGTTACTTGTAAGAAGATACGAAATAAGGGAGTATCATAGGTTAAGATGATAGACAAAAGCTGTTTGTTATGTGACTCAAGTTCCTTTGTTTCTATGGACAGGAGTTGTCAAATTCTTATATGAGAAAGGTATGCGTTTTCAATGCTGAAACCAATAATAAGCAGTATCTCAAAAAGATGAACTCCACGAAAAAAAGTATATAACATAAATTGTGTGTTTAATGTGCTCTACAGTTTTTGTGTGGTAAGTTTTTGCCCATCTCTTACGATTTAGCAGTTATGCAAAATTGCATAAAGTTCATCCAAAATAAGGTAGTCTTCAGAGGCTATTCCTAGAAAATTCAAAATATAAATTTTATTTATGAGGTAAATATCTTTAGTTTACGATATTTTAATCAAAATCGTTAGAGCCATTTTTGAGAAAAAAGTTCCATGTAAAGAGCAGTTGGGGTGGGGGATTTTCGAAAATCCTTGGAAGATACCAAACTTAAATACCGAGTTAGGTATTCAACGGTCTTTTCGTTTTTGAGCTATGCACACACACACACAGACACACACGCGCGCGCGTACCAACAAACATTTTTCCATTTTTGGGGGGATCCAGGGGGAATCAAAACATGTATTCCTGGTGAAATCTTGGTATCAAATTTTTGGGTGGACTGCATGTACATAGTATGTGTAGAGAAAGTTTTTTTTTTTTTTTTTTTTTTGGTAGTGTTTAACGCCCGCTTTAACTACTAATGGCACCGCAGGCGGTGACACTGATGATACATGAATGATGATGGAGCTCCGGTGGAATGCGATGGCGGGGGAAACCGGAGTACCCGGAGAAAACCCGCCCCAGCACCGTTTTGTCCACCACAAATCTCACATACAGTCGCTTGGGATCGAACCCCGGGCGTCTAGGTGAGAGTCGAGTGGTCTAACCACTCGGCCACGGCGCGGCCGTAGAGAAAGTAAAAAAGAAAAGAGGATGAGAGGTCCAGAGAGCTATAGAACAATCTGATCAAATATAACCGTTCCTTCTGTGGAATGGAGGAGATGACACAGAAAATGGAGGGGGGGGGGGGGGAAAATTGAAATAAATACTTATGTACAACATTTTCAAGCCAACTGTATACATGTGTCGCAAAAACCCGTTTTCGAAAACTATGCATTTTTACTTTCTTTGTCCTGTATGTACAATGTACGATTCCAAGCCCCCGCATGTGGAAATTGTGGTGGACGAAGCGACGTCTTGGTGGATTTTCTACCGTCCCTCCGGGTTTCCCCGCCACTCATCACCTTTCCTATTATCCACTTTGCTTGCATTTCATATCATCCACTTCCTCACGTTCATGCATGGCTATGGACCGACCACTCAATCCAGGTTCTCTATACTGTCGTTTCGTCGTGGATAGAAAAGGTATTGTATTCCACCCAAAATTCGATATCGAGATTTCACCAGGAATACATGTTTTGCGACCCCCTAAATCCAAAGGAAAAACATTTTTAAAAACATGTTAGTGTGTGTCTGTCTGTCTGTCTCTAGATAACGTAGCTCAAATAAATTAAATACCAAACCTGGTATTTAATTTCAGTATCTTCCAAGGAGATTTCCAACAAAATCTCTCACTCTCAAATACCTCTTACATGGAACACCTTCGAAAATTTGAATTTTCTCAAATTGACTAACGATATCTATTAAAATGTCATGTGTAAGATATTTTCATGAAAAACGAAATATATATCTTCAATTTTCTATGAATGACCTCTGAAGACCTCTCCATTTTGGACGACTTTTGTATAAATTTTGTCTGAATGGTAAACCGTAAGGATTAGACAAAAGCTTACTACACAAAAATGAGTAGAAGGGTACTTAAAAGTTTTCTCAAATGGGAGACATTTTTCTTTTCGTCTCTCTCTTTTTTTTTACTCCTAGCAAGCAAAGATAACCGAATTGAATTGTTTCAGTTAGTGACCTGCGTTTAAAAGATCTGACTATAGTTTTAGTCTAGTGTATTACCTCATTTTTCTTCTACTTACAAACGAGAAAGTAATACGACCGTTTATCTTGACTGGCATGACGTAAATAAGATATTAGTCTGTAACAAAAGTTTTTTGTGGAACACAGGTAGAGAAAGCCCTGTGAATAGAACACATTAGATATTTGTATTTTAGAATTTTAGAGATTAAGAATGCTATTCAGTATATTTGTGAGAAAAATACAATATATGTGCCCGGTAACGAAGTTGCATTATCAGATTATCTCGTCTTCAGATGAATATTTGCAACTCTCAATGCGCGGAATGTGGAACTAGACCAGACATTACTGAACTATGAAATAAAATGTGGAATACCGTTAGGAGGTTAAGCATAAAGGCAATGCAAAACAAAAATTAAATTCTACAATACAGTTTACCTTGTCAAGTGTGATATATGCAGCAGAAATCCACATTCCGAAATAACTAAAATACCTGCTTCGGAGGTCAGATTTTGCTGGCGATTATAGAAGCTAAAGAGAATAACAGAAAAAAGAGAATGTGGTAAGGAAATTCACAAGTAACCACTTCTGATAGAGACATGGTCATAAATGTATATAAATTAATACACATACATGAAACCCAACGATAATAAACAGCACACACCATTGTCAATAGGCAAATGTTCCACAGGGAAATAATTACCCCCGATAGGACCATGTAGTTATAAGTGAGGTACAGCAATAAAAAATCTGATGTGTACCATTCACATGAATTTCTCTACATGCCTGCAACAAATTATTGTTAAAAAGCTTATGGTTCTATTTATGCTATTTGAGATAAAAATAGCACAGATAGTTTTATTACTTGCTTCCTTATAAGTAGAAGGGAAATAAGGGAGTAACATAGGTTAAAGTGATAGTCAAAAGCTGGTTGATATGTGACTGAAGTTCCTTTATCTGTATGGACAGGAATTGAGAAATTCCCGTATGAGAAAATTATAAGTATTTTAAAGCTGAGACCAATAACAAGGAATACCTGAAAAACGATCCACTCCACGAAAAAAAAAAAAAAATGTATATAACATAAATCGTGTATTTTAAAGAACTCTACATTTTCTGTTAAGTAAATTTTTCTCTATCTCTTACGGTTTGCCAGTTGTACAAAATTCCGTAAAATTCAGCCAGAATAAAGTAGTTTTCCCAAAAAATTCAAGATATACATTTTAAATGTCAGGTAAACATCTGTAATATACAACATTTTAATAAAAATCGTTAGAGCCATTTTTGAGAAAAACAAATTTTCGAAAAAAGTTCCATGTAAACGTAGTTTGGGGTGGAGGAATTTTCTTGAAAATCTTCGTGTCGCATTCTTGGAAGATACCAAACTTAAATACCAAATTTGATATTCATCGACCTTTTCATTTTTGAGCTATGTGTCCACACGCAGGCACATACACATGCATACACACGCACACACACGGACGTTTTTCTTATAATGCTTTATTTGGATTCAGAGGTACCCAAAACGTGTATTTCCAGTGATATCTCGGCATCAAACTTTTGGGTAGAATGCAACACCTCTATACACTATGTACGTAGTATGTGTAGAGAAAGTGAAAATCCGGAGATTCAAATCCAGAAGTCCCGGATTCAATTCCCAGTTAGAGGATGGGAATTTCTGAGCATTCAGGATTATTCCTCATCCTCCTTAGAGTCTTAAAGTTTGGGTGAGAGAGTAAATCTGTTCGTGAATTTTTTTATAAAGAAAACGCGATAGATTGACACAACAGTAAATCGGGTAAACATCATTGCCAATTAGTAATTGTTCCAAAATCAAAGTTATTGACATAGATCTGGAGTTAAAAGTACCATATTATCGGAATCAACCCCCCCCCCAAAATATAAAGAAGAAAAATACAACAACAGGCTGTTAGAGGTATAAGTGGAAGATATTTGTAATTGAGGACAGTTTAATGAACATTACATCAATATTCATTTGCGGACTAATCATTTTTCTTCTTAAGCGTAGATGTTTTAAAGGTTGGTTATCACCTTTAAGTAGGTGTGGCACATAAAAGCCATGCCTGTTTATTTTCCCCGAGAGCGCTGACCGGAAGGCATAACGTTGAATGCACAGTAACCTATGTTTTAACGGAACTGCGTTTCAATGTTCTCTGCAAGGCATTGATTCCACACTACCTGGGCCGCAGGTCCCGTAGTAAGGTACGTAAATGTACTGTGATGCGTGATTCATTTCGCCGTACAGTTCCGACCTACCAAATAAAATCGGGTACTGTAGAACCCCGATAATTCAAGGTAATTGGGACTTAGAATACCTCGAATTAAAAAAAAAAACTCGGTTTATATGCATACTATCATTAGATCAATGGATATATCATGAATACATGTTTAATGAGCACAAAAATGGTTAAAATAAATTAAAGAGAGCACATGACCGTGTTGCATGGTGGGCTCTCTACAGTACAGGTACAAAAAATAAAATCTGATGTGTTCCATTCACATGACTTTCTCTACATCTCTGCAACAAGGTATTGTTAAAATGCTTATGCTTCTATTTACTTCATGCTAATTGAGAAAAAATTAGCAGAAATAGTCTTATTACTTGCTTCCTTGTAAGTAGAAGGGAAATAAGGGAGTAGCATAAGTTAAAGTGATCGTCAACAGCTGGCTGCTATGTGACGGAAGTTCCTTTGTTTGTATGGACAGGAGTTGACAAATTCCTGTGTGAGAAAAGTATAAGCTTTTTTAAAGATGAAACCAATAACAAGGAATATCTCCGAAACGATCAACGCCACGAAAAAATGTGTATGACATAAATTGTGTGTTTTAACGTGCTCTACATTTTTGGTGTGTTAAGTTTTTGTGCATCTCTTACGGTTTAGTAATTATGCAAAATTCTGTAAAATTCATCCAGAATAAAGTAGTGTTCAAGGCTGTTCCCAGAAAATTCAAGATATACATTTTATTTATTTAATGTACGATGTTTTAATAAAAATCGTTAGAGCCATTTTTGAGAAAATCAAAATTTTCGAAATTTTTTGCATATAAGGGTAGTCTGGGGTGAGGGGATTTTCTTTAAAATCTTCGTGTAACATCCTTGGAAGATGCCAAACTTAAACACCAAGTTTGGTAATTTACCGGATTTTCGCTTTTGAGTTATCGTGTTCACAGACACACGGGCACACGAACACACACACAAAGACGCAAACCTTTTTCTGAAAATGCTTTTCTTGGATACAGGGGACCCTAAAGCATATATTTCCGATGAAATCTCGGTATCGAGTTTTTGGGTGGAGTGCAACACCTTCTCTATACACTATGTACATAGTATGTGTAGAGAAAGTAAAAATAAGATTGCAATCGACTTTACTAGAGCAATTGCATCTCCTAATTTATTAGGAATGGAACGTAAAATAGCATAAGTTATATAACATATCATTTTGGTTGAATGGACTGGGGTTACGAGAGGATCAGCAGGTGTAAAGTTGTCTGGATATCCTGAAATATAACGTGTTTTAGGGATAATAAAGGTAGAAAAATAAATAGAATAATAAATCCTAAAATGTCTTGGAATGCCAAATAAGGACGAAAAGGAGTGTTATCAACGTTTCTATTTAAAACAGTGTATTGGACGGCACCGTGGCCGAGTGGTTAGTCCGCTCGCCTCCCACCTAGACGGTTCAGGTTCGAATCCAAGCCCCCGCATGTGACAATTGCGGTGGACGAAGCGACATCTTGGTGGATTTTCTACCGGCCCTCCGGTTTTCCCCGCCACTCATCACCTTTCCTATTATCCTACTATCCACTATTATCCACTTTTTCATATCATCCACCTCCTCACGTTCATGCATGGCTATGGACCGACCACTCGTTCCAGGTTCTCTATACTGTCGTTTCGTGCCGTTGGCTCCGCGACAGATTTCTGACCCCTAGGCATTAGTTTGTAAGTCATAGGGGAGGTAATAGTGGAAGGAAAGCCGTCAACACAAAAAAAAAACAAAATACAAACAAACAAAACACGAACAAACAATGTGCTAAATGTGTATTTTTATTTAAACGTATTTTAATAACAAATGTCGCTGAGTAAGGTTTACAGTACCAATACAATATTTTTTTCTGTAAAGAAGCTTAATTAATACGCGGTCCCAATTATTGAAGGGTCGACAAATAAAGAGAAGCGCACTCCTCCAAACCTAACCTTACCTTTCAATCTGTAACAGAAATACATTATGAACGAAATGGGACAATTTTATCTGTATCGTACATGGAAAATTGAAAGAAAGTTCAAAATGCAATGCATTTGGAAGCGCGTAAAATGTATATATATATATATATATATATATATATATATATATATACCGGGTGTATATAAATGAATATCGGGGTTTTAACTCTTTATAATATTTATTACATTCAACTTACAGCTATGAATATGTCAAATGAAAAATGAAATAGCAAAACAGTTTTTTTTTGTTTTTTTGTTTTTTGTTAGTTTAACGTCCTTTAACCAGGTTTGGTCATATCGGACGATGAATGCAATTGATGATATGGTGCTCAAATAACCTCGGGGTCCATGGAGCTTAAAGTTACCCGACATTCACCTTCTCAGGATAAGGGAAAACCCCGAAAAAACCTTACCCTGGCAACTCACCCTAAGCGAGATTCGAACTCACGACTTTTTGAACGTGAGGCAGACATGCTACCCAGGCGGGCACAAACAGTTTTACCAAGAAGCTTATAAATGTTCAATGTGACTACCCTGTGTCACACGGCACACATCAAGTCTATAGCCGAGTTCTTCCCAAATGTTGATAAGTGTGCATTCAGTAATTGTAGCAACAGGTGCTTCAATCCGGTTTCTTAATTCAGGGAGTTCAGCTGGTAGTGGAGGCAAGTACACACGATCCTTGATGAAGCCCCAGGTAAAAATCGCATGGCGTTAGGTCAGGAGAACGTGCAAGCCATGCATAACAAGCCCTGTCATTGGGGCCCTTGCGGCCTATCCAGCGCTCGGGTACAGTGACTTCTACCAATCGCGTACTTCGTTATGCCAGTGAGGAGGCGCACCATCCTGCTGGAAAATGAAGTTCTCTGGCTCATTTTCTTCCAACTGAGGGGAAGAGCCGTTGCTCTAGTGTATCAAGGTAAGAAGTGCCCGTTACAGTAGGTTCACCAAAACGAAAGGCCCATAAACTTTTCGCCGGCATACGGCACAAAAAACATTCACTTTAGGGGAATCTCGTTGCATTTGTACCATCTCGTGAGGATTTTCTGAGCCCCAGATGCGCACATTATGAGTGTTAACCTGTCCACTAAGGTGAAAGGTCGATTCATCACTAAAGACAACACGAACTACAAAATCGTTCGTTTGCGAATTTGGCACGTAATCCGTGGTCTGTCGGCTTTAGAGCCTGTAATCATTTTAAACGGTAAGGACGTAGCTGTAAGCGTTTTCTTACAACTTTCCAAACAGTTGACACAGGAACTTGTAATGCACGGGACGACCAGAAGTAAGTGAAGAGACTGTTGAGCGAGTGAGAGAGTCGTTCACTCGTAGCCCAAAGAAATCAGTCCGGAAGGCTAGTCGTGATTGCAGCAGAAACATTGCAAGCACATGCGCACTTGTGCCAACAAACAAAACTGTTTGAGTTGCTTTTTCATTTGACATATCATTTATAACTGTAAGTTGAATGAAATAAATATTATAAAGAGTTAAAACCCCGATATTCATTTATATACACCCGATATATATAAATATAAAATTTTAATTTTTTAATTCTGGATCAAAATACACGGAACCTCGAAATACTGTGGTAAATTATGTGATTAGTTTGTGGGATAACAGACGAAGAGAGGAACAACTGACACACCAAAGTATCATTTATAAAAATAGTTGTATCTATAACCCTAATTTCTGTATATTTGTTACGAAAGTTGCAGTGTTTGAGAAAATCAAAAATTTCAAAAAATGTTCCATGTAAAAGGTAGTCTGGTTTGGGGGGCTTTTTCTCAAAATCATCGTGTCGCATCCCTGGAAGACACTTACCTTAAATACCACTTTTGGTATTTTACTTACTTTTCGTTTTTGAGTTATCGTGTTCACAGGCATATGGACTCACAGACACACGGACAAACACACACACATACATACACACAGACCTTTTACTGAAAATGTTTTTTTTTTATACAGGGATCCTAAAACATATATTTCCGGTGAAATCTCGGTATCAAATTTTTGGGTGGAGTGTAATACCTTCCCTATACACTATGTACACAATACGTGTAGAGAAATTAAAAAGATATACCCATGGTATCGTAAATATAGCAACATTACCAATACAATAATATGTTTACTTTCTCTACACGTACTACGTACATAGTGTATAGAGAAGGTATTGTATTCCACCCAAAAATAAATGGATAATTGTGCTAAATTATGATGAAACTACAGTCAGTGGACGCAAATTAGCAATAGATTGGTGGGGGACAACCATAAAATTGGTGAGGATGGTGGGGATATTAATGAAAACTACGAAGATGATTAACAAAAAGATTATGGCAAAGAATTGAAACAAATGCCAAACAAAGCTATCAGAAATATATCTAAATGTTGTTAAGTGAGAATATTGTTCAATATAGCTAGTAATATGGAGGAAAATTGTAACTGCCTTTATGGATCACCCTGTTCGCACTGCTTTTACAAGCTCGAGTTTATGTGCGGCAATAATGATAATTATTTCGTTAGAAACGTGATCTGCATGATATTTATCATTACAAGTGACGCATAAAGGTATTGTGAAATAAGAATGCAGTGAAACAAGTTGAATAATATTATAAATGTAGAAAAAGTGAAAAGATGTGCATACGTCTTACCATAACAAATCCCTATGCTTTAGTAAATGTTGGGGAGCCAAATTGTAATCGTTAATCTTAAAAGATAAAACGAAAACTTCATTTCGTGTCAATAATGTCAACATCAGCAGTAGTAGTACTATTATTGTACCTTAAAATGATTATTTTTCTCACAACTCTATAAATGGTAAGCAAAATTTAATAGAACTAGAACAATAATTCCATTACTAGCAGTTTTCTGGTAATAATAATTTACTTGAAAGAGGTAGCTTAATGTAGCTTACAGTAATTAATTCGAAAGAAAGAAACAAGCAAACAAACAGTACTGAAGATTATTACTTCATTCTCATTCACTTACCTTTAATTTACTAGTTGCCTATTTGCAACACATTGTTGAAATTTTAATTTAAATATTGTTAAATCAATAGCTATTGTCCAACAGCAATCTCAAAACTCAAGCAGATTTTAATAAAATTCGCGATTAAAGGATAGAGCATAAATATTACAAGAAAGTTACACAGTAAAATGGTAATTAACTTAGTAAATTGATCGAACTGCTTTCAGTATGTAGTTGGCAATACTGTAATAGTAATACTGTTTAGAATTCCGTTACAATGTAAGATGGCATGACGTCATATATTGAAGCAGTATTAGCGAAGAGTAAGCTTGCATAAGAACATATCTATTACAAAATACAAAGATGGGAAATCAATTAGGTAGAGAAATTTTATAAGACAATAATGGAAGCTAAAACGTCATATGAGATAGAGGCTTGGGGTTATGATGAAGGATAGATTTAATACATAGACTAAGCTTTTGTCGGATAATATCTAATGGATTTACCAGTTGCATGGGGTAGCATTGTGGAGCTGCGTGAAACAGGATGCAAAGGTAATAATTGAAAGATTGATAAAGTTTTGAGTTCGGATTACACATCAATGAAAAAAAAAAAAATTGTAAAACTATGTATGATTATGCAGAAGAAAGCAATATTATTACAGAAGAGTATAGAGCAAATTAGTTTAGGAAATTTATGGAGGGGCAGAACTGCTAGAGTGAGGGTTTCGGAACAAATGAGGAAAGAAGTCAGACAAGAATGGAGTATTATTGTAACACATGTCTATGTGTTTCATTCACATGATTTTCTCTACACCTCCGCAACAAAGTATTATTAAAAAGCTTATGCTTCTATTTACTTCACTCTAATCGATAAAAATTTAGCAGAAATAGTCTTATTACTTGTTTCCTTGTAAGTAGAAGCGAAATAAGGAAGTAATATAGGTTAAATTGACAGTCAAAAGCTGGTTGCCATGTGACTGAAGTTCCGTTGTTTGTATGGGAAGGAGTTGATACATTCCTGTATGAGAAAAGTACGTTTTTCCAAGCTGAAACCAAAAACAACGAATATCTCAAAGGCGATCAACTCCACGAAAAAAATGTATATGACATAAATTATGTGTTATATCCTGATCTATATTTTTAGTATTAAATTAGTATCTATCTTTTACGGTTTGCCAGTTGTGCAAAATTCAGTAAAATCCGTCCAGAATAAAGTAGCCTTCAGAGACTATTCCCAGAAAATTCAAGATATACATTTTATTTGTCAGATAAATACCTATCTTTAATATACGATATTTTAATCAGAATCGTTAAAGCCATTTTTGAGAAAATCAAAGCTTTCGAAAATTGTTCCATGTAAGGGGTAGATGGGGGTGGGGGATTTTCTTGAAAATCTTCGTGTCGCATCCTTGGAAAATACTGAACTTGGGGTATACGAGGTTTGATATTTAACGGACTTTTCTTTTTTGATCTATGCTGTACACACACACACACACACACGCACACACACATGGACCTTTTTCCAAAAATGCGTTTTTTGGATTTAGGTGGACTCAAAACATGTATTTCCGGTGAAATCTCGGTATCGAATTTTTGGGTAGAATGCAATACCTTCTCCTTATGCTATGTACATAGTACGTGCGGATAAAGTAAAAATGGGTTACAAATAAAGTCTTTATTTCACTGCTGTAAATAATTCTGTTGACGTTTCGACGTGTAGACAGTTTATGGCTTTCTCCATCCACGGCTCGCGCGCCACTATGGACTAACCTACAGTCATTCGCGACTCAGTACCATTTACTAGAGCTTAATACAATTCAGGGCTCTCCATAACCTTGCAATTCTTCCTCCTTTTATAGCTAGACAATGATATCGCATAGCTTTCTGGATTTTTTTTTTTAAGGTTAACGTCCTTTAACCTTGTTGGTCATATCGGACGATGAATGAAATTGATGAAATGATGCTCAAATTATCTCGGGGTCCATGGAGCTTAAAGTTACTCGATATTTGTTTTCTCAGGATAAGGTAAAACTCCGAGAAAAAAAAAAACCTTAAGCGAGTAATTCACCCTAAGCGAGATTCGAACTCACGACCTTTCGAATGTGAAGCAGAGACACTATCACCACACTATTCAGGCGGGCTTCTGGAAAATTGTAGAAGCTTCTGGAGAAATCTCGAGTGAACCAGACGTGTCACCTTCCGATGTTTCCTGTTTCCGTCACGCCGAACTTCCTTGTTTACCACATTCCAGCTCCACTGCCGCATAATAAAGCGAACGTGCTAATATTATATAGGCAAATGAAAAAGGCCGGAGGATATATTGACGTTGCAATAAATTAGAGAGTGGTGGGCGCAGTTTAGATCTGGGGTAACGAAATTTATGGGTATGGAAGGAGAAATTGACCTACAGAAGTGCCTATTATGAGGGGAAAAGGAAAATTACCTACCTTTTATTTTAGGTTGGGCAGAAACAAATGGATACCAGGTAAGTGGCTACAATTATCCAGAGAAATAATTAAAACAAGAATTATGAAATCTAGAAATACAGTAGGGATTAGAAAGTTAGATGAACTATTAAGGAAGAGCAGGGAACAAGAATTTAGAAATTGCAAATTCATAATCTGTTTATGAATACCTGTCTAGAAGATTTGTATATTTAAACAAAAGTGGGTAAAAATGTAAAAGAATAATTTAGAAGTTGTAAAGTCATAATCTGGTTGAGGATATCTATCTAGAATGTTGGTATATTTAAACAAAAATGAGTATAAATGTAGGTAGGGAGGTAGGGAACCAGTGTATAATATATCGATAACTTAGGTGCTATTTATATTCTCACCAGAGGCAGCTTAGCTGCACCCGTGTTAGTTTATTAGAAAGGAAAATTTGATTTATGTGTGTGCAATACATATCTTTTTCATAGCATTTAAGTTATTTTTTAAGGTAATCAATTCAAGTCAAACCGACTGCATTTGTGTGACTATGCTTTATGATTTTAAACTCAAACACACCTAAATTAAATTATCAGAATTTGTGCTACTACTGCTGATTAATTTACACTACATTATATGTAACCATAATTTGTAGTAATACTTCACCTTAATTTCTTCTCATTTGATGTTTTTATCTTCATTCATTTTTCTGTTATATTATTACGCAGTAACTAAACGTATGTCTTTATAGTTTTACAAAAATCTTACTATGGCGCATGGCATATGCTTAATCCAGAGACCACTGTATATATTATATATAATGCTAAGCTATTGGTTGAATTTCATTTTAATTATCTATCATTCTTTTATGTGTGTTTCGTTCTCAGTTGTTTTTTGTTATGTTGTAATAACTAAATGTACACGTTTAATACTTACCGAAAATATCCCAGGCATGTACAGCTATAAAACCCATACGATTGTTTATATTTCCAAGTGTATACCGAAAACGCTTGGCAATAAAGGTCCTCCTACTAAAAAATATTCGCCGAATTCGGTTCCCAAATCTGAAGAAATGGCTGGTTGGACGAATATTCATATCTAACGATGAGGAAGCTGAGACAGAGTCTTATTTTGGGCATATCTAATTTTGCTGAGGGTATTAAACAGTTGGTAAGTCACTGGACCAATTGTGTTCAAATTACAAAGCCTCTATGACTTGTGTTTTCTTTGTAATACTAAGATTTCTTAGAACGTCCATTACATTGTAAAAAAATGTTCAGAAGAAGAAGAAAAAATCTGATGCTCACATGACTTTCTCTATATCTCTGTAAATTATTATTGTTAATAAGCTTTATCTTTTATTTATTTCATGCTAATCGAGAAAAATTAGCAGAAATAGGTTCAAGTGAAAGCCAAAAGCTGGTCGCTATGTGACTGATGTTCCTTTGTTTGTATGGACAGGAGTTGACAAATTCCTGTACGAGTTTTTCAAAGCTGAAAGCAAGAAAAAGGAATATCTCAAAAACGATCAACTCCATGAAAAAAGTGTATATAACATAAATTGTGTGTTTTAACGTGCCCTACATTTTTTGTGGGTTAAGTTTTTGTCCATCTCTTGCGGTTTAGTAGTTATGAAAAATTCATCCAGAATAAAGTAGTCTTCAGAGGCTATTCCCAGAAAATTAAAAATATACATTTTATATGTCAGGTAAATAACTTTAATATATGATATTTTAATCAAAATCGTTAAAGCCATTTTTAGAAAGTCATAATTTTCGAAAAAAGTTCCATGTAAGGGGTAGTTTGGGGTGGGAGGACTTTTCTCAAAATCTTCGTGTCGCATCCCTGGAAGATATTAAACTTAAATACCAAGTTTGGTAATTTACCGACTTTTCGTTTTTGAGTTATCGTGTTCACAGATACACGGACACACGGACACACACACACACACACACACACACACACAGACACACACACATGGACCTTTTTCTGAAAATATTTTTTTGGGATACAGGGGACCCTAAAACACATATTTCCGGTGAAATCTCGGTATCAAATTTGTTGGTGGAGTGCAATACATTCTCTATACACTATGTGCATAGTGCGTATAGAGAAAGTAAAAATGTGATATGGCATCCAGCCTATAATTAGATGAATGCGGCTGCGCATCAGCCTTGGATTAGACCACGTCTACCCAATTACCATAAACTTCAGTCAAGTTACAACTAAAATTCCCCCAAAAGTCATATAAACGCATATGATTGGCACACCTACATTACATATGTGTTGAAAATGATCTTGAATGAAAACATTTTAGTTTATCTTACTTTTCACATCTTTTCTTCAACTAACACAAGCATTGTTGAACCATTTTTGTTCATTAAAGACCCTACACGCTTGAATTGATTAAAATTTTATATAAAAATGTTCTTCTAGGAACTGTATGAAAGCTTTCCACAAAATTTTGTCCGAAACTTTGTTACAGAAGAGTGTTTGATATGCACATCATAGAGAAAAATGCATTGTTTCAAGGTAAATTCAAATACAATGAATAACCTTACACCAATACAAACATAATTTTACAGCATGCTTGAAAAGGTTCCAAGCAGCAGGGGGAACTGTAGCTACTACGCAATTGCTGTAGTGTAATTCAAGATTTATTGTAAAAATACTGGTAATTCTTTCTAAATTGAACACTTTTTGTCCTTACATTATTTATTTATTTGTATATATATATAAGTAATTTTAATTTTATTGACTCAGTTTTATCTACATGTTATTCTGGTTTAAAACCCAAACAGAGAGGAGTAACAATACCGGAGGAAGCAAGGAAATGAAAAAATAATTGATAAGAACAATCACACAACTTTCTCAGTCCATTCACTATTTTAGCGATGCCACATGCAGTCCATTTAAAACATTACCTATTGCTTTCTCTACTGTTTTTATTTTCTCTAGCGTAGAATGTGCTGTGCATAGAAAAGTATAGTATTCCACAGCAGTTTGATGTCGAGATTTCACCGGAAATATTTGTTTCGGAACTCTTTGAATGAAAAAAAAATGGAATAATGTCAGTGTGTGGTGATGTTTTATTTTTATTGGTAGTGTTTAACGCCCGTTTTTGCTGCAATGGCACCGCAGGCGATGATACTGATGATACATGAAAATGGAGGCCCGGTGGAATGTGATGGCGGGAAAACCGGAGAACCCGAGAAAACCCGCCCCTGCGCTGCTTTCTCCACCACAGATGTCACATGCGGTTGCTTGGGATCGAACCCGGGCAATCTAGGCGAGAGGCGAATGGTCTAACCACTCAGCCACGGCGCGGCCATGTGTGTGTGTATAACATTAACTCAAGAACGTAAAGTCCGTTAAATGCCAAATATGCGACATGCGACAGATTTGCAAGAAAATCCCCCATCCTAAACTACTGTTTACAAGAAAATAGTTTGAAAATGCTGATTTTCACAAAAGCGGCTCTAACGATTTTTATTAAAATACCCTATATTAAATTATTATTATTAAAGATATTTAATATATAAATTATTCATACAATTTAAATATATTTACATGACAAATAAAATGTATATTTTTTAATTTTCTAGGAATAGCCTCTGAAGACTGGCTGGATGAATTCCGTATAACTAATAAACCACAAGATATAGGCAAAAACTTACTACACAAAAATGTAGATCATAAAAATGTAAAACCAAAAATTTACGTCTTTCACGTACATTTTATTCGTGAAAATGACCATTTTCGAGATATTCCTTGTTAATGGTTTCAGATTTAAAATACTTATAAATTTTCTAAACGGGAATTTGTCAGTTTCTCTCACACAAAGAAATGGATTTCCACCGTAGAGCAACCATCTTTTACATTTGATTATCGCTTTGGCTTAGCGTATTCTCTTCATTTGCTTTCTACTTACAAGACAGCAAGTAATAAGATCATATCTGCTAATGCTTATCTCGATAGGCATGACGTAGATAGAAGAATAGTCTTTTCAACAATAATTTGCTAAATACATGTAGAGAACGTCATATGAATGGAACCTGTATTAGCGCGCGCTTATTGACAATAAGCATTAGAAAACCAAGAAGGGATAGACACTGAATGTTTCACAATATACTGTTGTGTTCAAAAGTGGGACCTGAAGAGCATTAATTGGAATAATTCATAAAACTGTTAAGATTGATAATTCAGTATGTGTAAAGTTAAAACTGTAGATATACAACTTTAAATTACGAATTTCAATTAATATAAAGACGATTTGTAGGTTAATGCTCCGAAATAACTATATTGTAAGCATTTTTAATTTAAGGTAAGCCTTTCTTATAGCAATCTTCCATCATCTCTCAATTGAAGGGCCAAGCACCATTTTTTAAAAATGGAGAAATAGAAGGTCCATGTTTTCTCAATACCATAATTTGTTGAGCCAAGTTACACATAATAACTAAATGCCACGGCAATCTAGAATATATTTTCTATCTTATATTAGTGCAAAATAATGTGGCTTCATGCAAAATTAGGTTTTACAGTTATTTATTGGGAGCTATTTTCCTTTGCTGGGATTTTGCCCAACCTAAAGAAATGTAACTGGGGCATTTCCATGCATCTAATCAATGTCCTGTTGATCATCATTATTGACTTGCACACGCAAACTCTTGTAAAAATCATGATTCACTGGAGGAATAAATGGTAGCAAGGACATAAGATCATCGTATGCAGTAGCGTGATTTGGACCACTCTGACTCTAACAGAATTTGTAGTTTCATTTAGATCGACATTTTGATGCTCTACTGTTTGTAAACGGGAAATGCTGAACATGGCCCAGTTATAACATATAACTGCAATATAAGATGTATAACCATAAACTATAGCGACAGATGGCAACTGCTCAATTTTGACCTCACATGGAGATGGCCCACTATGGTTCTCAGCCCTTCAATTATTGCACAAAAGTTCTGAGTTCTTCGCCGGCAATTCAAGAAAGTCCCAATATGTGATTTATTCACTATGACAATGTTTCAGTGCTTTTCCACGTAAGTGGTTGTTTGGGACGAAGAAATACCTTAAACATTTTCGTTTTAGGTTGTTAAAGATATACGACTGAGATTTTTTGTTTGCCCAAACTCAGGATACAGTTCTTTGGAATTCATTTCATGGAAGTTTATATTAATAGTGAAAAAAAGTTATATTCATATGATTTCTCTACCCTTTATCGCTTATTTCTATAAAGCTTCTACAAATAATTTCTACGTAAGCTAATATTTTATTTATTTCATATTAACTGATAAAAACCTTCGCAGAATTAGTTTCGGCAAAAATTTCGTTGCAGAGACAAGGTGGTTAGAGCAAAGCGCATCGATAGTCAGGTGTTTAAAAACCGGTTCTGATGATCTTAAAATATTATACTCCTTACGTAATACTTTGCACGTTGAAAAAAGTAGATATTGTAAAATGCGAACTAATAACAATGGATATCTCGGTATAAATTGTTGCCCCAAAATCTTGAAGTAAATCAGTTTTTTTAAACAGCTACACATACTTTAAGAGTAATATATTAAAGTCATTATTTCTGAATGAAAAGAACCTCACGAGCTATCCCACTCTCCCCCAAAAAATTCAATATACAGATTTTATTTCTTATAAGATATCTTAAATATGGGCATTTTAAATCAAAATCATTAGTACGTTTTGAGAAAATAGTAAATTTCCATATAGATCCTAGTTAGGCATGGGGGCATTCTTTTGAAAATCGTTTCATCTTTGGAAGAAACTCAATTTAAACGCCAAGTTTGGTATTTATTGAGCATTTCGTTTTTGAGTTGCAGAAATGGTCTGTACTCCTTGTAAGTAGAAGAGAATAAGGGAATGCACTAGGCTTAAAATATCAGCCAAATATTTTAAAAGCTGGTTGCTATGTGATGGGCTTCGTTCTCATTGCCTGATCAGGAGCAAAACAAACGAAATGGGAAAGTTAAGTCCTCGTTTGAGAAAAATATGCATTTTAAGCTTTATTCCAAAAACAATTGCATCGAAATGGTCAACTTCACGAAAAAAAGTATGACAAATTGTCCGTTTTATCGAGATCCACATATTTTGTGTATCACGTTTTTGTCTATCTCTTACGGTTTACCAGTTATACAAACCTCTGCAAAATTCAAATGGAATAAACATGTCTTCAGAGGCTATTCCCAGAAAATTCAAGATTTACATTTTATTTGTCACATAAATATCTTAAATATAAGAGATTTTAATCAAAATCGTTAGAGCCATTTTTCAGAAAATCAAAATGTTGGAAATTTTTTCCATGTAAAGGGTAGTTTGGAGTGGGGGGATTTTTCTCAAAAGCTTCGTGTCGCATTCCTGGAAGATACTAAACTTAAATAGCAAGTCTGGTATTTTACCGACCTTTCGTTTTTGAGTTATCGTGTTCAGAGGACCCTAAAACATATATTTCCGGTGGAATCTCGGTATCGAATTTTTGGGTGTACATAGTACGTGAAGAGAAAGTAAAAATAGCGCTATTTTTAAGAAAATCAAAATTTTTGCTCGTAAAGAGTAGCGTTTTGTTGGGGATTTTCCTCAAAATCTACTGTCGCATCCTTGCAGATAAGTTTGGTTTGTTACTGATTTTCTGTTTTTCAGTTATCGTGTTCACACGCGGACACACACACACACACAGACATACATATGGATCTTTTTCTAAAACTGCTTTATTTGATACATGTGAACCTAAAGGTGTATTTCCGCGGAGTACAATAGCTTTTCTATCTATATGCTATGTACTAAGTAGAGAAATTAAAAATGTTGCCTCTGTATCCTCTTTTGTTTTAAATAAAGAAATAAGTGCAAAATGTTATATGTGTATCGATATGTGTGTGTGGGAGGGGGCGCTAGAGAAAGAAAACTGGAATCAGCCACGAGTATGGATAATGCATGCTGTCTTGTCACCTGTAAAGGTCAACGGAAATTTAACCGCTATGGAAACAAGTCTACCTTCTCTTGTTTGACCTACGTACAACAAATGTCCAGCTCAAGTTGTGCACGTCAGAGGTAAACTTCCACTGTATGCTTTGAGCGGAACTGTACTCCAAGAAGTATCTTGACCTGGAGCAATGACGCACCTTTCTGGGAATGCCCTGATAGGTAAGGAGGCTGAACAATTAACTCGGTTACATCGCTTGAAGATCATGTGTGGCAGGCAATGATGTATGACAAATATTGCAACAAAGCAATTCTAATAACATTGAGAAGACCGGAATAGACAGAGAGGAGAAATAAAGAGCAAGAAGGTGAAGGAGAGTGTAGCACTGGAGGTGGACAAGGGGATTACTTACGTCACTAGATGGTATATAAAACAACCGTGGACTCCATCTGCACTTCATACTCTTTCAGCAAAGCTAACGAGGACAATACCAGACAAGATGAAGGTCTTCATCATCCTTTCAGCACTTCTGGTGGTGGCTTTGGCTGCTGACGACAAGTATACCACCAAATACGACAATGTCAACCTGGATGAGATCCTCAGCAACGAGAGGCTCCTGAAGGCCTATTACAACTGTCTTATAGACAAGGGCACCTGCACCCCTGATGGGACTGAGCTCAAAAGTAAGTGCTTTTGACCTTATCATATTTAGAAAAACAAGCAAAACATGCGAAATATTGACCATAAATTTAATTACTGAATTGTTAAAAATATTTAAAATCAATCTTTAAATGTTATTTCATGGAATGAACAAATAATTTAAGTACTTTGAATAGTTACTTGAAATGAGTTTATTATTGCATAAGCAGGAAAATTTTAAAACACAAAATTGAGTTTTGAAAGACCAACTTTAATTTTGCTCGGAGGCCTTTTTATTAGGCTTGAGGTTCTGAGGTGTTGTAAATCTTCGACACGGAATCGACAGCTTTACTTTGCTTCTAAAGGAAGCCTTGTTCAGGCGTTTTACGCCCGAAAAAATGCATCGCCCTGCGCCGAATTTGAACCCGTAACCTTGGGAATCAGGGGCTAAAACAGGAATCATTTAAATATTATACAACTTGATTATAGTGAAGTGGTGCTATATCAAAAACCATTTCTCATTATCAATATCATTTTTTGTGCAGAATAAAATAGTTTTATACGTATTGTTAAAAAAATTGACTTAAATTTTGTCATAGTCGTTCGTATTACTGCGGAATAACTGCGAAAAGGTTACAAAGTTCGCCTTTGTTTTATAAATATCACGAGAATCTTAAATTTCAGATACTTTTTTTTTAATCAACCTGTGGTTTTTATTATAAAACGAGAGTAGAATTTTGGTGCAATGCTCAAAGGCTGTTACAGCAATTTCTGAGATATCAACAATTTGCTATAGTCGAATATATAGTTTCCTACAACTTAAATTAAACATTTTTTCAAACCACGCTCGGAAACGTAAACAATATATTTAAAAATATGCTTTTTCACAGAAGCAAACCAATCTTAATATTATCTTTGTGGGTCTTGTACGTCATCGGAAACATTTTTAAATGACACCCTACATTTTTATACTCCATATCAAAGATATATAATTGTGTATGGTTATACAAACTATAAAATTGTTTTATTCAATAAAGTTGCTATGGTAACCAAACGAATAGTTGAATTTCCTGGTGGAATTGATCAGTTTATTTGTATGCATTAAAATAAAATAGCAATGTATTTAAGTGAAAGTGAGAAACTTGGGATTCTGATGATTGGATATGGTAGATGTATTTGGTTCCAGAACAACGTTAGTTGTCTTTAACATTGTTCAAAATGGTATACAAAAATACAGAATGACATTTCAAATATTTATGTACATCAATTAGATTACATTTTTCAGTCAAAAGCTTACTGAAATTTTACATTAACATTTCGCTATTGTCTGTGAGTAGTGTATAAGGTGAAAACACACAAGGAACAAAACTTCCAGTATAAATTTTGTGTCATTTGTAGGTCATCAATGTTTCATTTGGCAGAAAGTCAATTTTTATTAAATGAGTAGTATTGACACGAACCAGTTATAAACCGCGCTGATGAAACAGTTTAGATTATAAGTTCGAGGAATTAAAACTCTCTTGTACTGCATTCATGTGGTGATCTAGGATGCTACTTTGTAAATACGTAGAGCCTGATGGTATTTTCTCTAGAAAGTAAGACCCAAAGTTAGGAAGATGGCTACACAATATATTTTGGGGCTAATTTCGGCTAGTTCATGAGTTTCAGACCACTGTAATTATTTGAGGAGTGCCAAAATTCGTAAATGATGATTTGTACCTTCAAATGCCATCGAAATTTGAAATAAAGTTTTACCATATTAACTTTTTGTCATAAGTAAAAGCATCCAATTAAATAATTATATACCGCAACTTGCAAATCTATTTCATAAGCGAGTTGCCTCAACAAGTTACGTGCCATTGGTAAGCGAAATTAATACTATAGTTTGAGGTCGACTTCAAATGCGCCGTGGCCGAGTGGTTACACCACTCACGTCTCACCTAAATGGCCTAGATTCTATCCCAGGCGACAATACACTGTTCTAAATTATAATTTAACATGACTTGTAGAAAGCTGCGGTGAATATTTTAATATTAATATAATAGCTAACCAGGAATAGAAAAACAAACGAAAATAGCTGCGTCTAATCAATTTTGGTTCTGGTTTAAAGTATAATGTTAAATTTCTTAATATAAATACTATTTAACTTTGATTTTCTAAAAGTGGAACTTCTTTTTTATAATGATTATTGTCTGATTATTTTAGTAAATATATGTAGTGATATATGTAGTGATATATGTAGAATTATTTCTTTCTCACTCAAAGTTCATTTTAGTGTAACATGCTACATGATCTGCATTTTAAATCCAATATAAATTATAACTTTGGGTATCATATTTAATAACCTGTCTCTTTCATATAAATATTAATACTTATTTACTTATAAAAAGTGGTGCATTTATTTACGTGTGCTATTTTGCGACCGAGCGGTTGGTGAGCATTTTTATGAGTAACCAATCATATGTGTTTAGTAGCTGCATAATATTTAAACCATAATACAAATTAATGTCTGTTATTTTCTGAACAATGGGTTTGAAATATTTGTGAGCTATGCTAAATTACTCATTCCCCCCTCCAAAACCAGATAAATCGGACAAAACAAAGGACAAATTGTATCATATATTCTTTTTGATTAATTATTTCAACATTTACAATAGAGTGTAATATATATCTGAATTATTTCCTGTGTAATCTTAAATATTCCAGTATTGTGTTTTCCGTGGTTTAATTTGTCAATTTGCCAAAGTCTTTTCAATTTAGCCAGAAATAAGTCATGACACATTGTGGGGCAATGATATGCTTTGTTTAAAGGGATTTTGCAAACGAAGTTTCTATGCCTAAGAAGAAAATAAAATCAATTTATATTATCCATCCTTTAGATAGTGAATAAATAATCTCTAGTCGACAATTTTTCAACTTATAGTAGATATTTTGCGGTATTACGCAAACCGCACATTGTTTTCAATTAGTTTCAATCAGCATCAGGAATCGCAAATCGATAGTTATTCTGTTTCAACACAGGACGGCCTTTATAACAGAAGAAACGGATTGAACGTAGGGAACTCTTCTGTTTTGAAAACAAAGAAATAACATTATACATACGAAAATATAGTGCTATTGAGTGAGTTGATCCCACAGCAAAGCATTCGAAAAGCCTCGGGTGCAAATCCCGTCGACCGCCCTATTAAATCTTGAATTTTTCCTCGTTTTCCCTGGTTGATAGGTGATTGCTGGGTGGGTTTAAATTCTACCGAATTTCCTTGCCCTTGTTTACCTTTCATTCCGTTTCCTAATCATGTTCAGATGTTCTAGTTTTGTGGCGTGAGGTGGTACCGGAAAGATGGTGGGGATGTATCTCCAAGCAAAGAGTATTCCCCGTAGACATTAAAGAGGTACTTGTTTGGACGGGTTAATCATTGTTGAATAGGTATAGACTGAAAATTTCAGTGCCATAGCTGTGATATTTCGGTCTCCATCCGGTTCTAATCACTAAGTGCATTTAGGCGAAAACAACTGATAAACATTAATTAACCTAAAATTTGTTAAACTATGAAGACCGATGTAAAGTACTTACGACATTGCAAGTCGTCATTGGGATTGGTCATCTCAAAATAATATGAGTCAGTTGGGGAATTTAATGTCGTGTAGCCATGGTAACTCAGTAGAACAATCGGATGGAGACCGGGAGATCCGTGCTTCAAGGCAATGAATTTTTCAGTCTGACTCTGCCTACCCAACTCTTCTAAACACGGCTAGTGCGAAATAAAGAAGTATTTAACATTATTCATTATTATTTATATTATTGAATAACATTATTTTTTCTTGCGTTATTCTTTGGGCAGCTCCGGTAGTGAAACTGTTCTTCTGCCGTTTCTGTGTGTCTGACTGCTCAGTCTGACTGCGACCTGTATCCTCCTCCTATAGTTCCCTCACTCCATCTCTTCCCTGTGTCCTACAGTTTCCTCACTCCACCCCTTTCCTGTATCCTCCTATAGTTTCCTCACTCCATCCCTTCCCTGTATCCTCCTCCTATAGTTCCCTCACTCCATCTCTTCCCTGTATCCTCTTATAGTTCCCTCACTTCATCGCTTCCCTGTATCCTCCTATAGTTCCCTCACTACACATCTTCCCTGTATCCTCCTATGGTTCCCTCACTTCTTCGCTTCCCTGTATCCTCCCATAGTTCCCTCACTCCATTTCTTCGCTGTATCCTTTTATAGTACCCTCACTCCATCTCTTCCTCGTATCCTCCTTTAGTTTCCTCACTCCATCCCTTCCCTGTATCCTCCTAATGTTCCCTCACTCCATCCCTTCCCTGTATCCTCCTATAGTTTCCTCACTCCATCCCTTCCCTGTATCCTCCTTTAGTTCCCTCATTTCATCCCTTCCTCTGAGGGGTGGTAACCGCAATAAATCTTACGCATATCGCAGTGCGCGAGGTTTTCCCCTCCGTTGTATAACCTAAAATATACTTTTGCTAATTATGTTACACACAAGTGTTTTTGGAATACAAAATAGTATATGATTTTGAACTATGTTATTTTTTATCCATTTAAGCATATTTATTTATCATAGTATTACAAGAATCTCAAAGATGGTAACTTAATAACACTGAAACTTTAGAATGCTTAAACTCCCAGTTAAGTATATTCTGTTGTAAGTTGTCCTTATACTATGAGGTGCCTAAAAATTAAATAACAGTTCACTTTAATGATTCAGGTAATTGTATTTTTTAACAATAAACATATGTTTTGTTTACAGAGGTAATACCTGATGCCCTGACGAACAAATGTGCAAAGTGCAGCGAGACGCAAAAGAAAGGTGCTGAGAAGGTCATCAGGTTCCTCATAGACAGTAAGCCAGCTTTGTGGAAGGATTTGGAAACCAAATATGATCCTCAGGGAGTTTACGCGGCGAAATATCGCGAGGAAGCCAAGCAGCACGGCATCAATGTGCACTAATAATGTGATATCAGTTTGATATATCCATCAATTTCAGGGACATTTCATCAACATTAGATATTGTGACTTTGGTCTAATTTTAGAAAATCTCTCGAAAAAATATTGTGATACTAGAATTGTGATACTATTGTATCTTTTGTGTCAATGCACCTTTTATATTTTGGTGTGAATCTCAGCTTTAAAATATAAAAACACTTTACATGACTAAGTCTTATGATTCAAACATGACTCTAAATGAATTTTTTTTCTCCAGAATATGCCTTTTCCAAAATCTGGGATAATTCATGTGGAACTAACACATATAGTGCAATATACATATAAAAGTCCATTTATTAAATCTATAGTATTAATGCTATTTGAATAGACAAAAATTATGATGTGTCAGATTCACATGACTTTCTCTACCTATTCTATACCAACTATTCTTACAAAGGCTTACTACTATATACATTTCATACTACTTAAGTAAACCATTAGCACAAATTGTTTATTTCGTTTTTCCTTGAAGAGGCAAGCAGAATAAGGGAATGCACTAAGCTAAAATGATAGTAAAAACTTTTAAGGGCTGGTCGCTATATAAGGCCAGGATGATAAAATAAATGATATGTAATTTGAGAAAATTTAAAATAATAACAAGAATATCTCGGGAACGATTAATTCCACAAAAATGTAGCTGACTAAACGTGTCTGGTTAACTGGTTCTACATTTTTTGCACAGTAAGACTTTGTCTATCTGTTATGATTTACCAGTTATTCAAAATAATCTACAATGAAGAGGGCTTCAGAGAATGACAAACAAACCCGCCTGGGTAGTATGGTGGCAGCGTGACTGCTTCACTTTTAAAAGGCCGCAGGTTCGTCGAACCTCGCTTAAGATGAGTTACTCGGTTAAGGCATTGTTGGTGGTTTTTCCTTATCCTGAGAAGACGAATGTCGACTAACTTTAGGCTCCATAGACCCCGAAAAAATTTGAGCATAATTTCACCAATGTCATTCATCGTCCGGTAAGAGCAACCAGGCTAAAAAGAATTGAACGCTTCGACACCAACAACGATATGTCAGAAACTGCTTACGACCAAAACGTGATTTAAAATAAGTTGTATGTTATAAAAAGATCCACATTGTTGATGTAGTAGATTTTCGTTTATTGACTAACATTTACCAGTTATAAAAAACTGTATGCAATTCCTTCCGAACGAATCTGACTTCGCAAAATGAAGAGATTCCCAGAAAATTATAGATATACATTTTATTTGTCATGTTCATTTCTTTAATATATGACATTTTAATCAAAATGATTAGAGCCATTTTTGAGAAACTAAAACATTTTGAAAAATCTGAATGTGATCGATTTGCACGACTTTCTCAACATCTCGGTAACAAATTATTATAAAAAGCTTATTCTTCTATACTTCATGCTAAACGAGATGAAAATTGGCAGAAATGTTCTTATTACATCCTTTCTTGAAGTAGAAGGGAAATAAGATAAACTCAAATCTTTTAAATGCAAGTTGCCATGTGGATGAAATCCATTTCTTTACATTGCCAAGAGTTGACAAATTCCCGTTTATGAAAATTTTAAATGCTTTAAAACTGAAACAAATGACAAGCAATGTCTCAAAAATGGAAAACTACACGAAAAAAATGTATATGAACAAATTTGGGCTAACGAGATCTACATTTTTTTTTGTGTAGTACGGTTTTGTCTATATCTTAGGGTTTACCAGCGCTGTAAAATTCAGCAACATGTATCCAGAGTAAAGAGGTCTTCAGATGCTTTTCTCAGAAAATTCAAGTAAATTTTTATAATATAATGTATTTTAAACAAAATCGTTAGAGATATTTTTGAGAAAAACAAAATTTTCGAAAAAATGTAGGTACATTTAAAGGATAGTTTGGGGTGCAGAGATTTTCCTCAAAATCTTTGTGTCGCATCCTTGCAAGATGCTAAACTTAAATTCCAAGTTTGGTAGTTTATCGACTTTTCGTTTCTTGTTATCGTATTGACAGACACGGATCTTTTTCTAATTTTTTATACATAGGACCCTAAACCGTGTTTTTTTCGGTGAAATCTCAATGTGGAATTTTTGAGTGCAGTGCAATACCTTCTCTAGCTATGTACGTACCATGTTATATGTAGAGAAAGTAAAATTGTTCCATGATAAAGGTAGTTTGGGATGGATGATTTTGCTAAATATCTTCGTGTCGCATCTTTGGAAGATGCTGAACTTGGACATGCTCACAGACACGAAGATACACTAATACACACAGACAGACACACACATACACAACCTTTTTCTAAAAATCTGATATGTTCCATCCACATGACTTTCTCTACAACTCTCCGACAAATTATTGTTAAAAAGCTTATGCTTCTATTTACTTCATGCTAATCGAGAAAAATTTAACCGAGAAAGCTTTATTGCTTGGTTCTTTGTAAGTGGAGGCGAAATAAGAGAGAACCATAGATTAAAGTTATAGGGAAAAGCTGGTTGCTATGTGATTCAAGTTCCTTTGTTTGTAAGGACAGGACTTGAGAAATTCCTGTGTGAGAAAAGCATAAGTTTTTCAAAAAATAGGGAATATCTAAAAAAAGATCAGCTCTACGAAAAAGTATATAACATTAATTGTGGGTTTTAACGTGCTCTAGATTTTTTGTGGGTTAACTTTTTGTCCATCTCCTATTGTTTAGCAGTTATGCAAAATTCCATGGAATTCATCCAAAATAAATTAGTCTTCAGAGGCTGTTCCCAAAAAATTCAAGATATACATTTTATTTGTCAGGTAAATACCTTTAATATATGATATTTTAATCAAAATCGTAGCAGCCATTTTTTAAAAAATAAAAATTTTCGAAAAAAGTTCCATGTAAAGGGTAGTTTGGGGTTGGGGGATTTTTCTCAAAATCTTCTTGTCGCATCCCTGGAAGATACAAAACTTAAATACCAAGTTTGGTGTTTTACCAACTTTTCGTTTTTGAGTTATCAGACACACGGACACATACACACACACACACACACACACACACACACACACACACACACACACAAGAATGTTTTCTCAAAATACTTTTTTTAGACACAGGGGACCCTAAAACATATATTTCCGGTGAAATCTCGGAATCGATTTTTTTAGGTGGAGTGCAATACCTTCTCTATACACTATGTACACAGTACGTGTAAAAATAGGTTGTTTTTTTGCGGGAGCCTCAAGACATGTACTTCCGGTGAAATATTTGTATCGAATTTCGGGTGGAGTACAATACTTCCCTAATTACTATACGTACTAAAGTATGTAGTACAGTAGTAAAAATCTGATGTATTACATTCACATGACTTGCTCTATCTATTCTAAATCCAACTATTCTTACGAAAGCTTATGCTTGTATTTACTATTTCTAATTGAAAGAAACATTAGCAGAAAAGTTGTTGTTGCATAGATACTTACAAAAGAAAAAAAGACATGCACTAGTCTAAAGCGATAGTAAACTTATTTTTAAAGCAAGTCGCTAAGTGATGGATTGAAATTTAATTCCATTTGCATTAACAGTATAAAAAGAAAAAAACATCTGGAGTGTTTTATTCACACGAGTTTCTTTATCCTGCTTAAGTTATTAATGATAATATAGAAACTGTTTTAAGCAGCGTTATTTTTCAATCTAATTAATTTTAACAGAAATAAATTTTTATAGAAATTGTATATTTTGCTATATATACAGATATACTAGCGACAAACACATGTTTAAGAATGGCCGCTATTACCTTAGATTTTGCACTCTTTCAAGCAATTGCTAAAACAACTAAATGGTGATACAACTTTAAAAGAATGACTATGAATTGAAAAATCGAACCATTAACATCGGTGATGGATATATGGAAATACTGATACAGACTAAAAAAAATTGTCTGAAATGAATTGAGTGTTTTAAAGAGATCCCTTTTATGTAATGAATTTTCTTGTAGTGTTTACCGGTTATACAAGATTATACAAAATTACATTCGGATGAACAGGACTTTCTAAGCTATTTGCAGAAAATTGAATATACCCATTTAATTTGCCATGGTAATATCCATAATATTTTATATTTTGATCAAATTTTTAGTGCCATTTTGGGTAACATAATAAACAAATAGTAAAAAAAAATCTCAAAGTAATTATATTTCAAATTAATGGCTTTAATAACTTTGATTAAAATGCCACATGTTTAAGATATTTTCCTGAAAAATGTAGCGCATACCTTAAAAACATTCCCATTCGCAAAAAACCTACTTTTAGCCTTGTTTCATAGTTTATTATTATGGGGGTTAGTCATTTCCAAGATTACCTTACTATGGATTTCAATTTTTAAAACATCAACTGTTAAAAGATTTGACTATCCTCAAGACTGCATAGTTAATAGTTAGCGGTGTGGAAATGTCCTAAAAATCTTAGAATCGCATTCGTGGAAAATACTCAACTTAAATATTTAACCGACTTTTCGTTTATGAGTTATGCTGACCACAGATAGGTAGGCAGACAGACAGACAGACGGACGGAAGGAGGAACATTTTTCTAAAAATTTGTTTTTATTCATGGACCCGCAAATCATGTATTTTTGGTGAAATCTCGATATCAAAGTTTTTGTTAGAATGCAACATCTTCTCTGGACCCTAAGTGTGTTGTACATGGCAAAGAAAGCTTAAGCCTGATGTGTTAGGCTCATATGAGATTATCTACATATTATTCAATAAGTTACTCTTAGAGAAAAGCTTATTCTTCTGTGCCACTTTAATCGGAATAAAAATTTGCAGAAATGGTTTTTACTAGACATTTTTGTAGATACAATGTGAATAGGGAAATATACTAGACATAATTTATAGTCATATCTTTAAAGATCTGGTTACTATGTAATGGTATAGAATTTCCGGTTTTTTGCTTGCAGAAAATATAAAAACGAATAAGAAATTCTCATTTAATTAAAGTATAAGTAATTGGAAATTGAAACCAATAATAAGTGATATCTAAAAAATAATCACATTTTGCATGAAAGTCATATTTGAGTTAGATTTTCTCTACATTGTTTCTGTAGTAAGTTATTGTCCATCTCCTAAATGCAAAACCTTCTGAATGAAGAAGATTGTACATTTTATTTATTTCTTTATTTTGAAAAAATGAAAGTAATTTATCAACAATGCTCTAATAATTATTTAGAGAATCAAACTGTTCTAAAAGCTTCCTATTTTAAGGGTAATTTGAGGTGGAAAGTGTTTCCTGAAGAACCTCGTGTCGCAAAGTTTAGTATTTAACGGTATTTTGGTTTTTTAGTAAGTCACAGTGCCTGACACAGGGACTCGCAGGAACCTTTCTCTAAAAATGTTTGTATCTAAATGTATTTCCAGTGAAATCACATCATCGAGTTTTGGGTGGAATGCAATAGCTTCTGTACCTATTTACATTGAATGTGGTAAGAATAAGAAACAAAGAAAGAAACTACAGACAGTTCGCCGAATTAATTTGTAAAAATAATGTATTGTGTTGCATCCACAAGAGTTTCTCTTCCCACTCTTCAACAAGCTGTACCATGTTACTTATTCTTCTATCTATATTAATCGAGGTAAACAAATTTTGCAGAAATGATTTTATTAGACATTTTCTTGAACACTCAATGGGAATTGGAGAATACAGTAGGATAAATACAGTAGATGGTCAAATCAGTTGAAAGCTGGCGTTATTCGAGAGCTTTAATGTCGGTTCCCTTAGCATAACTTTGAGATAAACAAAAAAGTAATAAGGATTTTCTGTTTGAAACATCTGAAACTCAAACCGGTAACCCTAACGACTCCATTTGGAACGCCTCCGACGTCATCTTGGACTCGGATTGCAGATCCCTCCGGGGGTCCGCCGTGAACTAAGGTGCGTCGCGACAGAGCGATACCGACCAAGATGCCAGGATTACCTTTTTACAATGCGCAATCTAACCTTTCAACCGCATCGCGCCGAACACCGTCACCTGATCCTTCACCATCATGGTTAGGAAATTATGGTATAGGAAATGGTAGACCGGAAAATTCGGGAGATTTAATAGACCTATCCAGAATTCGTCTGGCAAACCGATGACACCCCGGAAAAGATTCATGTGTCAGGTAGATCGGTCTCAAGGATCGAACCCGTGACGTCCCAAATCCGGGGCAGCGGCGAAACCGCCTGAACCACTGCACTCTGGAAATCCACTAAAAGTGAATTACATGTTTGTATTGTCTCTTATATTAATTAATTATGGACCAAAGAGTGTTCAAACTGACTGTATCTAAAATAACTTGTTTTTTTTTTCAGCAACTATTCCTGTTTTTTTATAGAGTTTAACGCCTGCTTTTTCTGCGTGTGGCACCACAGGCGTTGACATTAATGATATGTGGCATGAATGCCAGTGGAATGTCATGGCTGGGGAAAACGGAGAACCCGGAGAACGGCCCCGCGACCACACAAATGCCTTCGCCTGAATGAGTGGCGAGCGGACTGCAACTGAGGTCCTGATGTTTTATCCCCGCATCGGTCATCGAGTTCTGAGAAGGTCATAAAGTTTTTGTAAGAAAAGATGCACCATATGTGAAGAAAACTGAATGGAAAATACAAGAACGAAGATTAAATATTACATTAAAATACAACAGAAATAAAACTTTGGTTTGTAGAGCTCCAACAATAGGAAAGGAAACAAGACAACTAAAAAAATCATATTTATTAAAGGTGATTATTTAAAAGCATTACGATCGTTTCCATGTTCAGGTCTTGGTATAACCAGAGAAACAGGTTTAGCTTGTTTTTCTGGAGTATCCTGTAACTATGCAGGCTATACCACAGACAGATTACATCTTAGATTCCATTTACCTAGCAATTACTGACAACTAAAACAAATAAAAGCTCAAAGCGTTCTTATTTTATTTATTTCATTTTGAAGCGTAATTGTATCCTGGAGTTCTAATAATCCATCAAAGACGAACAACAACTAGCGGCTTTTGTATTCATTTGCAAAACATCTTCTGCCAACTAAATATCCCTTCCTTCTCCCCTCTGCCGTATAGTTCGGGAATAATTTTTACTTTCTCTAGCCCCGTATGTACAATATACATACGGATAGAGAAGTATTGCATTCCACCCAAAAATTCGATACCGAGATTTCACCGGAAATACATGTTTTAGGACCTCCTGTATTCATAAAAAGCATTTTCAGAATAAGGTGTGTGTGTGTGTGTGTGTGTGTGTGTGTGTGTCCGTGTGTTCGTGTGTCCGTGTGTCTGTGAACATGATAACTCAAAAACGAATAGTAGCTAAAACACCAAACTTGGTATTTAAATTTAGTATCTTCCAGGGATGCGACACGAAGATTTTGTAAAAAATCCCCCCACCCCAAACTACCCTTTACATAGAATTTTTTTCGAAAATTTTGATTTTCTTAAAAATGGCTCTACGATTTTGATTAAAATATCGTATATTAAAGATATTTACCTGACAAATAAATTATATATCTTGAATTTTCCGGGAATAGCTTCTGAAGACCTGTTTATTCTGGATGAATTTTGCTTAATTTGGCATAACTAGTAAACCGTAAGAGATAGACAAAAACTTACTATACAAAAAATGTAGTTTTAAAATACACAAGTTATGTCATATACATTTTTCTCATGGAGCTTACCGTTTTCGAGGTACTCATTGTTATTAATTTCAGTTGTGAAGTACTTATACTCTTCTCAGACGGGAGTGACCGTTTTTCTTTTGTTCTACTCCTGGCCAAGAAAAGAAGCGATTTGTAATGACAATCGCGTAACGACAGCTTTTAAAACATTTGACTATTGGTTTAGCCTAGTGTATTCCCTTATTTTCTTCCTACTTATAAGGAACTAAGTAATAAGACCATTGTGCTAATGAGTAGCTCGATTAGCAAGGTGCAGAAAGAAGAATTATCATATGTAAGAAGTTTTTTGGAACAGCTAGAGAAAGTCATGTGAGTGTAGCACATCCGATTTTTCATTATACGCCTTCCTAGCAGTAAGAATTTGTTCGTGTATCGAGCTACGTGTTAAATTTAAGAAGCTGTTAGATCAGAACCGCAATAAGTAAAGAACAGGGAATTGCGTAACTCATATATAGTGTTTTCAGATTTATTCGGCATTTGCCGTCAGTTGTTTGTCCGCGCATGACGTCAGTACTGGGCAGCGAGTTTATCACTTGTTACCTCTTGCAGAGGATTAGCGAACGAAGATTAGAAGAGGTGGATTTTTCGAGGCCATCTTAGTGAAATGAGACTTGTATTGTAGCTTTCTAACATTTATATTTGTTACATTCGCTTGCGGAAACTCGCAATCGCAGCATTTATGCTGATAGGTAACTTAAATATTTGTGCAGTTGCAGTAATATAGAGGACTTTAACTACACAACTTCCCCTTTACAATAAATGTTTGTTCATATTCTTTAAAGTAAATGAAAACTGGCCTATACAGAATAAATTAAGAAAACACACAAGAACTAAAGAGCACACATTCTGCCTCCCAGGATATCAACCTGTTTACAAAGTTGGCAATTTCGGGCCTTCCCTTTGAGACAAGGGGATCGCTGAACTAAAATAACTTCTTGCATTTAAACCCACCGGTGCTAAAGACTGAATAAATCTGAAAACCCTGTACAAGTAAGAATAGAATATATTTGTAACATTGTACTGAATCTGTTACACACTTATGTGCCATGTGTTCAGAAAAAAACATTCCAATATTTACACAGCAAACAACAAAAGGAGAAAAATACTTCCTATACATTTTGGCCGTAAACTTAATATCTTCTTAGTTGTCGTGTAATTTTTACAAAAGCATATCTTGCAATTCCAGCGCTTTGGTACGAAATGGATAAGAGTACGTAAAGGTTTGTTACTATCCAGCATAAAGATCTATTTTTATCATAGGCTTGCACTACAGCTAACTCGAGTCTTTCATGAGCGATGGATTGGTTAAGGAGGGCCAGTACCTTGGCTTTCCCTTCCCCTGATCTTAACTTTTAAATGTTTGCCTAAGGGGATATTTAATGGTGTATACAGGCCTCATAAAAGATGTGCAAACAATACGGGTACGGTATTCAATTACTGGGACGTATTCCGACTACTACCAGATGTGTTCCAAAATATGCTTGATTCCATGAGACGCAGGATGGAAGGTGCATTGCATCAATTCTGAAGAGTAGATCAAAAACATGGTAATCATTGATCTTTACTTGCTCTATAGTACTATGTACATAGTGTATAGAGAGGGTATTGCACTACCGAGATTCGCTACCGAGATTTCACCGGAAATATATGTTTTAGGGGCCCCTGTATCCAAAACAGTATTTTCAGAAAAAGGTCCGTGTGTGTGAACACGATAACTCAAAAACAAAAAGTCGGTAAAATACCAAACTTGGTATTTAAGTTTAGTATCTTCCGGGGATGCGACACGAAGATTTTGAGAAAAATCCCCCCACCTCAAACTACCCTTTACATGGAACTTTTTTCGAAAATTTTGATTTTCTAAAAAATGGCTCTAACGATTTTGATTAAAATATCATATATTAAAGATATTTACCTGATAAATAAAATGTATATTTTGAATTTTCTGAGCCTCTGAAGACTACTTTATTGTGGATGAATTTTGCATAACTACTAAACCGTAAGAGATGGACAAAAACTTAACACACAAAAAATGTAGAGCACGTTAAAATACAATTTATATTATATACATTTTTTCGTGGAGTTGATCGTTTTCTTGGTTTCAGCTTTGAAAATCTTATACTTTTCATACAGGAATTTGTCAACTCCTGTCCATACAAACAAAGGAGCATCAGTCACATAGCAACCAGCTTTTGCCTATCACTTTAAGTTATGGTACTCCCTTATTTCGCTTCTACTTACAATAAAGCAAGAAATAATACTATTTCTGCTAATTTTTCTTGATTAGCATGAAATAAATAAAAGATAAGCTTATTAACTATAATTTGTTACAGAGATATAGAGAAAGCCATGTGAATGGAACACATCAGATGTTTTTTGTAGTGTTTAACTCCCACCTTTACTACTGTGGCACCGCAAGCGATGTCACAGATGATGCATGGAATGACAATGGAGTACCGTTGGAATGCGATGAAAACCGAAGCTCTTGCACCACTTTGTCCAAGGATATCATTGATGGTAGTTGATATTAAGTGTATGACCAATGTATATAGGAACTCTGTTTCTTATTTTGTTGCATACTAACCTACAGTAAATATTGGAATTTTTTTTTTTACCGGACAACCTAAATATATTTCTGAAACTGATAATATATAAAACCTAAACTCGTCATATTTTATATACTTCGTTCGGAAGTGAAGGTAACTGAAAGCGACAGTCACAGTAGAGCCAATGAGATTAATGCACGAGTGAGCGTAAGTGTTTATAAAGTAACGTGGAGGAGTTCATACGTAAGTGTTTCAGTCATTTCGTCGCTATCCAAGCATATTATTTGCCCGCATATACTTACATTACCCGTTTCATCGCATGTTTGAATATGGCCGCGCTGAAATATACATTAATTGCTCTTATTTACTTAGATGCCCTATGCCCTCAAAAATCTATACGGTAGATTATTTTAACTCTGCTTGGTTGAATCAGAATATTCGCGCGTATGCAGTAACGGTGCTCCGAGCCCGGCTGGAAGGGAAGAGTAATGCCTAATATGTAACTGGGAATGGTCATAGAGAAATGGCTGCTCTTCCTGCCATTCTTGAGTTTGAGTAGTTTTTCATCACAGAATATATCATGGTGTCAAGCAGGAGGTTGCATTTGATGATTTCGTGGGACGAACAGTTTCGGTTTCCTGAAAACGACATATTCACCAAAAGGTCCTGAATTTGACAAGGGAATGAAAAGTACGTCAGTTTATAGGTTTTAATTTAGCAGAAATACCTGCTTACCCACAGTGACGAGCTGTATTGCATGCTGCAGGAGATTCCTGCGAGTCCTAAGAATGAACAGATGGAACAGCCTGGACTACGGATTACCTCTTTCGTAAGTATTGTTGATGTTAGTAGAAAATAGGCCCTTTTAATGTTTTTGTCCTCTCCTCTCATCTGTCTTTTTGTTTCAGTATTACGATGTCTATGACAATGAAGCCTGGCGTATTTATGGCATGAAATCGTGAAGGCTAAACTATGGTACCAAGTAGTCATCACACAAATCCTTGTAACGATATGCCAATTGACCCCACTGCCCGGCATATACCATGTGCAGATACTCTTTCGTGCGTTGAAAGAGTTGTAGGCTCAACGGGACTATTTCAAGATAAAACCGGCCAATGGGGAAACTGGTGAGGGCGACATTCGTTTTGCCCCATATAATGAAAACTATCCACTCACCGTTTCCGCTGATAAGCAAGAGGGGCAAGACGAAGGTTGCTCAGCCATTCCCCACCTATCGGTTTTAACTTAAAATAGCCCCGTCTTTTAAAGCACGAAGGGAAATCTGAACACAGGGCATCTTGGAAACTGGTAGAGTATAACTGTAAAGGTTTGAAGGAAGATTGTGTTGTTCTTTTACTTATATATTTAAGGGCGCTTAAGTTCTACGTCATTAGCACCCTAAGGAAGTTTGATGATTCTATATAGGTCTTCAGAAATATAATCCGACAATTCTAAACATTCAGAAAATTTAGGGACTTATAATATCAACTGTGTGTCTGCTACTTGTACTCTTAGTAAATATGAAAGTCCAGAAATTTTTAATGTTTTTAGACTTCATAAACGCTTCCTGTAGTATTTTGTTTGATTGAAAGTTTGAAAGCAATCTTTGCCCCAAAGGAAATTGATTGTTAAAGAATTTTTAACTGAACATTGAAAAATAGCTAATATAATAATAAGAAGAAGAATCAGAATAATCTGATAATATCGAATATGTGTTGAGAATTTACCCCCTTCCACAGCTCAAATGCACTATTGGTAACTACTTACTCAGTTATGGCAAAAGCAAAATCACCATACAAGTTGCCAGAGTAACGTAATATGCGACTTTGCTACGATCTGGTGTAAAATTGTAGAACTATTCGTCCTCCGCTTCCTTAGCAAGCCATTGAGGGACTAAACCCAGTCAGTTCAGCAGGGAATATCGCCGTACGACAGTCTTATCTTCAACAAGCATAGCGAAGCTTGCTGCGTAGCCGTCTAGGGTAGGCAAAAGTGGGGTACTTTCGGCCTGGGTAAAATTGGGGATACTATATATTAGGTAAGTCTAAATTTTTCTAATTGTAAAAATCCACTTAGGCTCGGGATAATCACATGTTATTTTACTAATTTAGTTTCTATTTTATTGTCTGTAATTTATGTGTAATTGATGAGCCGAATCACAAACTGTAATTAAAATTGTAAAACCTGTAAAGATTTAAAGGAATGTTAAAATCAGATATATTCCTAATGACTGTTCCATAAAAATGCTATTCAAAAATAAATATAGTGATAATGACAGTGTTTTTTTTTTTTTCAGTTTTATAGGAAATGTTCCTTAGGCCTTTAGAAAACTTGTTTATGTAAAGATTCCCTCTGGGAAAGTATTGCTAAGATTACTACAGTACAGCATGTATTTCAGAAGGCAATAGTTTTAAAAAGCAACGCATGTTATGTTTTATAATCCAGGTTTAGCAATAGGCAAGCAACCACCGAATAAAAAAGTCACCACAGGAATGCATGGTATAGATTTGGTAGAACTTTTAGCACACTCAAAAACGCCGCTCAGATAAAGCACCGTATGGAGTTTTCGTAATGCTAGATTTTTATTCAAATTACTAATAGTTTCATTTACGTAATCCACTTAACAAAACGGTACTTCATTATTTGTAACTGCATTATTAAAATAATATTCTAAAGTTTCGATGGAAAAGGAACCATTGGAAGAAGTTTTCACTATCTAAACCAGACATGGGCATTTATGGTTCAAAGTAGTTCTTGATCTACGATAGAAGATGAAGTTGCGGAAGTCCCATGTGAGTGAGGTATATTCCCGTGCATTACGTAGCCACGTATTAACAGCAGTGATAGACCTAGACAGAGTTGAAGCGGTTAGAAAGCCGTGGCTTACTGTAAGTCTGTAGTTGATAACTATTTCTGTAATTCGGACTTGAAAAGGAGCGAATGAATAAATATTTTTTTTTTTTTTTTTTTTTAGTTCAGCAGGCGACTCTCTTTTTAGTATGTTTTTTTATTATTATTTTATATAAAACGAAAGGGATAACTGTAACAAAAGAGAAATCTACTTAACAGGAAGCAATATGAATTGGGAGGGGGGGCGGGGAGGTGAAAAGGAGAGAGGAAGATCCAGTAGAAAATGTTTATTGCAAGTCATTTTAATTGTGTTTACTTCGCCATTGTGGTCAGTCTATTTCACGTCTTAGGGAATTTTGTTTTTTTCGTCGTTTGTGTTGCACTGCAGCGGGAAGCTAAGCCAAGAACATTCCCAGTGTGTCGTAGTGTTGAGATGATAGTCAACAGAGGGACCAACAATATTAGTTGGTAACCTCAAACCGTGTGATAAATGGCTGCATATCGCCGATAAACCCGGACTTGATCAATTTGCAGCGTTCTTGTCTCAGGAAGCCGAAACAGTCCTTCCTCTTTGCCACAGTTCCGATGTTCTTTTTGAAGGTCCAGTGGAGCGTTCCCGCTACCAACCAAATCACACAGCGTTGTAGGTGGGTATTCTGGAAACGAACTTCTAGGCACGGCGGGGCCTACGCTGGCATCATTTGGTTAGATAGCTGCTAAGCAGCAACCAAATGCCAGCAACCTGCCGACACGATATAAGGAGATGCTCTAAAGTGTCAATGTCGGAGCAGAGTACGCAGAGGTTAGATTGTGATCGCCCATGTTTACAGAGGTTTTTCTGCTGTCGGTATGGTCTCGTTTAACACTTCATAAGCCGTCTCTTGCCAATCAGTTGAAAAATGCTTACAGAATAAATTCTGTCAAATAATGTTCCATCTCCGAGCATGTTCTTCTTCAATCCTGGGTGCAAGAGGAGCAGCAGTCAACAGATAGTAGTGGTTCCGGGTTAGCTCGAAAGTTGTGATCTCCGTGCATGTGCCCAGATGGCGCTTCAAATGTGTGACGATGGGTTTAAAGCCTGGGAGTACCGCATGAGGACCCTGCAATTGCTCCTCCCAGAACGCTCTATCGGTTCAAGAACCATTATCACAGAGTTTTCACCAATAATGCCAGACATTCCTTTGTGATGTCCATCCTTGAAAGAGTTTAATCAAAAAGGTGGAAGAGACAATTACAAGAGGTACAGCTGTACCATTTGCCCTCAGCAATCCTTCTAAATACAAATAAGATATTCTCTTACTAGAACATCAAAGCTTAAATTACTTTCAGGAAAATAATTTGGCTTTTTGTAAACCCTAACACGTCGATCCAAAAAGGATAAGACTGGATTTTCAGCTGCTATAACATCCATGAAAAATAGCAGTTTTTGAAATATTTTTGCCACAGATTTTTAATCTGTTTAAACACATAACAATTGATAAACACTCGCAATTAAAATTCTTTGCAGCTAACATTTTGGCTATATTTGGTTCTACACATTTGTGTACGCAACTGTTTTCACAAACGAATTATGTCAAATCAAAACACATATCTCGTTTGACTGACGAACGTTTGTTGACGAAGCTAAAAATAGCTCTATTGAGGTAACTCAGATTTTAACGAAATAATTACAGAAATAAAATAATGCAATTAATAAATACAACGTTGTTTTTAATATATTTTAGTGTAGTCTAAATTCTATGCAACAGAAATGAATACTGCTTATCTAAGCATCAGCAATTTCCATTGCACTCATCGTTTGCCTGCTTCTCCATCTGCCGTTTGGTTTGGAACTATGCGCTTTGAGGATTGATGTCGAGTAGTTCGAGGTTTTCCACAGCTGATCTAAACGAATTATAAAAAAAAGAAAATATAAAGAAGAAGAAAAAAAGAAAAAAGAAAAAAACAAGCTATAAAAAATTTTCCGGTCCCAATGGCCACGCTCGCTAAGGCGTCTTGGTGCTTCGTGGGCAGGGGATTGTCGGTTCGAGTCCCGCCTTGGGCATGGGTGTTATATGTTTGTGTAAAGGAACAGTAAAACCAGTCATCATACAGGGGGGGAATGTAAATAGGGGATACAGCGCCGGAATCCTGACCAGACTCCGGTACTATTTTTAAAAAATATAAATAAATAAAAAAAAAAAAAAAAAAACGGGTCACCTGCAGTATAGCCTCTCTTTAACCACAACAAGGCACAATTTGCGCTCTGCCCGCTTGGGTAGTGTGGTGGTAGCGTGTCTGCCTCATATTCAAAAGAGCGTGAGTTCGAATCTCGCTTAGGGTGAGTTACCCGGGTAAGGTTTTCCCTTATTCTGAGAAGACAAATGTCGAGTAGCTTTAAGCTCCATGGACCTCGAGATCATTTAATTTCGTTCATCGTCCGATATGACCAACCAGGTTCAAGGACGTTAAGCTATAAAAAAAAATGCGATCTATCACAGAAGGAGAGAGGAAGAACAAAATATATGTTAATTGTGTACAAGCATTATATTGTTGTAAACACTCTTCAACAATAGGCGGTGCATTCTCATTTACATAACTCAATTCCATACACTCAGCTTTAATTCTAGTTCAGAAGTTTCTTCTAAGTGAAAAATCATTCCCTGTAGCTTGAAACCAAACCGGAATTCTTAACTATGCTTGCCATGGATATGTGTGTATGAGGGTGAGAAAGAGAGAAAGAGAGTGTGGAAGATAGAGAGAGAAACAGATTGGGCGCGCCTCGGTAGTGCGGGGGTAACGTGTCTGCCTCACATTCAAGAGATCGCGGATTCGAATCCCGCTTTCAGTGAGTTACGCGAATAAAGTTAATCGAGGTTTTTCCTTATCCTGAGAAGACCAATGTGGAGTAATTTTAAGTTCAATGAACCCCGGGATCATTTGAAAATCATTTCACCGATTTCACCCACCGACCTATATGACCAACCAAGCTACCAAGAGAGAGAGAGAGAGAGAAAGCATTTTCCAGCTGTCTGACAAGAGAGAATATTCTCAAAAGTGTTCTTAAATGTAATCTGCATTCTTAAAAATCCAGTTTTTTGTTTTCCTTTTTGTTTTTTTCTTTTTTTGTTTATATAGCCCCCTTTAACATCTATCGGGGGCTTTCCATTTGAAACAACTCGTTGTCTGTAGGTACTTTTTTACGTTGGTTTAAATCATTTTGTTTTACTCAAACACGCACACATTCACACTCACATACAAACTTCCAGACTCTGTGGGGGATAGGGAACAATTCTGGCTAGAGAAAAATTCACCGCCCCAGCCGGGAATCGAACCCGGGACGCTCGCTGACCACTCGACCACGGAGGCAGCCTATTTCCGAAACCTAACACATAGATATTCCATTTCAAATGCCTCAAATTAATGATTTATTGATCATATTTCCCAAGCATGTTTCTCTCCTAAGAAGTTAGTTAAATTGTGAATCAGTGTAACAAGCGTGAATTGAGTTACATTAATTAAGTCTGCTACGCGTACACATATGTCTCCTCTCTTATTGTGCCCAAAATACATAATATAAGATAGTTCTCCTTTTATTAACCTTAGTTATGCTATCTGCACCTAGAATAGAACGTGCATTTATATGAAAACGTGTGCTATGGTATCACACATTTAATACTATTAAGAAGCTTAGATGGAGTCACCTCACTGAAGGTTTTTTCGCAGTTTTTCTCGGTCGCTAAGCGAATGCTGTGTTGGATAATTTGACTCACCTCAACATTATATTTTGCTTCCCTCTTCACACCTATTGAGCATTGGGCTGATCATCCATTAGATCCATTTGCTTACTCCTCGACTGGCTACTGACCTAAGGCATTGTCTGTAAGTCGTACAAAGAGGAGAGAATCCGCAAAAGAAAACTGATGGTTTACACTCACATGGCTTTCTCTAGCTACTCTACAAACAAACTTCTAACGATAGATAATTCTTCTTTCAACACCATGCTAATCGAGATAAACAATAGCAAAATTGTATTACTTATTTACTTATAAGTAGAATGGAACTAAGGGAATGCTAAAGTGATGGTCAAATGTTTTAAAAGCTGTCGTTATGCGATTGTCATTGCAAATCGCTTCTTTGCTTGACTAGGAGTAGAACAAAAGAAAAACGACACTTCCGTCTGAGAAAAATATAAGTACTTCACAATTGAAACTAATAAACAGGAATGCCTCGAAAACGGTAAGCTCCATGAAAAAAATGTAAACGACTTAGTTTGTTTATTTTAATGAGATCTACATGTTTGTATAGTAAGTTTTTGTCCATCTCTTACGGTAAATAAACAGGTCTTTAGAAGCTATTCCCAAAAAATTCAGATATACTTTTTATTTGTGATAGAAATTACTTTAATATGTGGTAATTTAATCAAAATCTTTAGAGCCATTTTTAAGAAAAACTAATTTTTCGAAAATGTTTCCATGTAAAAGCTAGTTAGAAGTGGAGGGATTTTCTTGAAAATCTTCGTGTTCCATCCTTGGGATGTCCACACACATACACACACGCATACACAGAGAAAAACAGACAGACAGACAGACAGACAGAGAGACAGGCGCGCGCGCACACACACACACAAACACCTGTTTCTGAAAATGCTATTTTTGTATTCAGGCGGTCCTAAAACAAGTATTGCCTGTGAAATCTCGACATTGAATTTTTGGGTAGAATACAACACTTCTCTATTCCTATGTACATTGTACACACGGAGGTAGAGAAAGTAATAAGAAGTTTGGAAGTTGCGTGGTTGTTACTATAGCCTTCCCTGTTCTTGTGGTTTGCTTTTAAATGCATAAATGATTATATTATAATTTCAGCAGATATGCCTGCTGCCGATGATATAATTTTTGCAGTGGATTTAAACTTTTAAAGGGAAGGAGATTCATTTTATTACTTTCTCTACATGTACTATGTACATAGTGTATAGAGGAGGTATTGCACTCCACCCGAAAATTCGATTCCGAGATTTCATCAAAAATACACGGTTTAGGGTCCATTTTCAAAAAACAGTTGCGTGTGTGGCGTGTGTGCGTGTGCCTGTGAACACGATAACTCAAAAACGAAAAGTCGGTAAAATACCAAACTTGCTATTTAAGTTTAGTATCTTCCAGGGATGCGATGCGATGATTTTGAGAAAAATCCCCTCAACCCAAACTATCCTTTATATAGAAAAAGTTCGAACATTTTGTATTTCTCAAAAATGGCTGCAACGATTTTAATTAAAATACCGTATATTAAAGATATTTATATAGCAAATAAAATGTATATCTTGAATTTTCTGAGAATAGCATCTAAAGACCTCTTTATTCTGAATAAATTTTGCTGAAAATTGCGTAACTGGTAAACCGTAAGAGATAGACAAAAACTTACTTCACAAAAAATGTGGATCACGTCAAAACATCAATTTATGTCATATACGTTTTTGTTTCGTTGAATTAACCATTTCTGAGATATTCCTTCTAAGTTTCAGCTGTAAAAAGTTGTAAACTCCGGCCTAGCTTAGAAATAGATTCCATCCGGCTTTTAAAAGATTTGACCGTCGTTTTAGCCTTATTTTCCTTCTACTTACAAGGAAGTAAGTAACTAAGTCAATTTCTGCTAAAGTTTATCTCGATTATCATAAAGTAGACAGAAGAATATGATGTTTGACAATAGCTCGTTACGGCGATGTAGAGAAAGTCATATGAATGGAATACATAAGATTTTTTTTATAGACTCAGGGTAGGCTTATGATTCCATACTTGTCTCTCAGCTTTGAAATGCATTAATACATGTGGGAATACATAAATCATTTAACTCCATGGCACGAGAGCTCACGGGGAACCTTGGCCTACCGCCCGGCTGCTGCGTCCCCCATCTCGGTCCACTACAGACGTCATGGATGGGGTGCAGTATTGGAGGGTGAGACGTGGTGAGCACCTCGAGTCCCCCCGGCCGGTTAATGCGGATACTGGGGATCGAACCCAGGTCTCCCGCTTGGTAAGCAGCAACGCTACCACCGCGCTAAGGAGACGACCACATAAACCATTGCTCAAACTTATTAAAAGGAGATAAAACGCATATCATACTGCAATGAAATTAGGAAGACGGAGAGCCGAAGAATTTACACCAGCAAAGAGGGTTTTTCCGTATGTTCTACTCTTTTTATTAGTTATTTAAAGGACCTAATTTTTTAAACTTTTGTGTATAATATTTTATTTATGTTCGGAACATTTTCGTGTATGTTGTATATTTAGTTTATTTAGTGAACTTTATTTATTGCCGAATGATATGTTTACAGAAAGAGTAATATGGGCCTTGTTAAAAAAAAAAAAAAGAAAAAGCATGATCAATCAATCAATAAATATTGTTGTTCTGTTCTGCAATTTTGGGTGCTAGTTTCATATGTGAAGTTAAAGTAAAAATCTGCTGCGTACCATTCACATGACTTTCTCTATATCCCTGCAACAAATTATTCTTAAAAAGCTTATACTTCTATTTACTTTATGCTAATCAGAAAAAAAATTAGCAGAAATAGTCTTATTACTCGCCTTCTTGTAAGTAGAAGCGAAATAAGGGACAACCATAGTTTAAAGTGATAGTCAAAAGCTGGTTGCTATGTCAATGAAGTTCCTTTGTTTATATGAATACGCGTTGACAAGTTCCTTTATGAGAAAAGTGTACGTTTTTCATAGCAGAAATCAAAAATAAGGAATGTCTCAAAAACGACGAACTCCACGTAAAAAATGTATATAACATATATTGTGTGTTTTAATGTGATCTACATTTTTTGTATAGTAGTTACGGTTTAATAGTTATTCAAAATTCAGTAAAATTAATACAGAATACACTACTCTTCAGAGGCTATTCTCAGAAAATTAAAAATATACATTTTATATGTCAGGTAAATATCTTTAATATACGAAATTTTAATCAAAATCGTTAGAGCTATTTTTGAGAAAATCAAAAATTTCGAAAAACGTTCCATGTAAAGGGTACTTGGGGGCGTGGGGATGTTTCTCAAAATCTTCGTGTCGCATCCCTGGAAGATACTAAACTTAAATACCAAGTTTGGTATTTTACGGACTTTTCGTTTTTGAGTTATCGTGTTCACAGACACACGGACACAGGGACACGCTGACACACGGACACATACACGGACCTTTTTGTGAAAATGCTTTTTTTGGATATTGGGGACCCTAAAACATGTATTTCGGGTGAAATCTCGGTATCGAATTTTTAGGTGGAGTGCAATACCTGCTCTGTACACTATGTACATAGTGCGTATAGAGAAAGTAAAAATGACGTTCTCCTGCCTATTTCCTCATAGACAGCGGTGCTAATGTTCTTGCATTAAAAAGACATGGAGGGAGGAAATCGAACACTGTTGCAGAAGGATACGCAGAAAAAAATGTTGAGCGTAGCAAAAAATAGTAATGTAATACTTAAAGTTCAATTACAGGCAAAGTTGTGAATAACAGCACTTCTGATAATAGAGAACATGTGAATCCAATAATCATTAGACATTTTATGGTTGAATTATTATAATAATTATCAATCTGTGGAGAAAGTTTTTGCTTTAATGAATATTACTACCAGTAAAAATAAGATCAACATTAACGTATATTTTACGAGTTTGGAACCTATATTTTGTGTTTTATACCGTGTTTTCCGGTTTGTTAAAATATAAGGTATACGTTTTGTTACCTAGTAAGAATTAACTAACGATATATTGCGTACTAAGAACTGTAAGTTATACTTATCAGGTCGAGAACGCATATTGGGAATACGGGGCCCGCAGGGCCGAGTTTTCGCAAGCCTTCGAGATCTATAAGTAACTTACAGTTCGAGGTTAGCCGATTACTTTTTGAAATACTTGAAAAAATTATAAAAATCAATAATAAATCTAAATTGCTTTTTAATATTTTATTGAAAATTAAGAAAAAAACGAATTCACGATGTGAACAAATGAAAGGCTACATCTAAATTATATGGACAAAGCCTTCTTATACACTCTTTTGTTAATGAGCTTTGTAATAGATATTTTACTTGCAGTAACACATGTCTTGGTGTTACGTTATTTCCTAATTGTACTGTAAGTATTAATGACCTCTCAAACTCTTACTGTAAGTACTTATAGTGCTTGTTGACATGGCAATTAATAAATGAATTGTAACTTTAGCTTACATCACCAAATATGTATTCAGAATGATTAATTTACATATCAAGTATTTCAAAAAGGATAACTTGTTACTAAAATAGTAGATAAAATATATTTGTGGAGTATGTTTGTGAAAAGGGATAAGATGGGTGTTCAGGTGAACGAGAAAAGTCTATTCTCTTTACTATTTGCCAATGGCCAGGTCATAATTAAGCAAATTGATTTACGCATATAATGACGGGATTTTGAGAATAAACTTCAAGAACACCGAGTATCTCATTGTTGGAGGAGAGGGTGAAGATGTGAATGTTCCTAGTCTATGGAAGATTAAATTAGTAGACAGTTTTAAATGTCTAGGATCCAAGATTAATAAATCTGAAACCTGCAAAGGAGATGTGACCACCAAATATGTGACACAAAAACATTAAATAGTATATTTTGGAGTAGAGAGATTTATCATAGAACGAAAAACTCTGATGTGTACCATTCACATTACTTTCTCTACATCTCTGCAACAAATTGTAGTTAAAAAGCTTATGCTTCTATTTACTTCATGTTAATTGAGAAACATTAGCACAACTAGTCTTATTCCTTGTAAATAGAAGCGAAATGAGGGCGTACTATAGGTCAAAAGCTGGTTGCTATGTAACTGAAGTATCTTTGCTTGTATGGGAAGGAGTTAACAAATTCCTGTATGAGAAAGGTATGTTTTTCAAAGCAGAAACGAAAAACTAAGAATGACATAAACTGTGTTTTTTAACGTGCTCTACATTTTTCATGCAGTAAGTTTTTGTCCATCTCTTACAATTTAGCAGTTATACACAATTCCGTAAAATTCATCCAGAATAAAGAGGCTATTTCCAGAAAATTCAAGATATACATTTTATTTGTCAGGTAAGTATCTTTGATATACGATATTTTAATCAAAATCGTTAGAGCCATTTTTAAGAAAATCAAAATTTTCGAATTTTTTTCAAAATCTTCGTGTCGCATCCCTGGAAGATACTAAACTTAAATACCAAGTTTGGTATTTTACCGACTTTTCGTTTTTGAGTTATCGTGTTCACAGACACACTGACACCCGGACACACGGACACACACGGACCTTTTTCTGAAAATACTTTTTTTTGGATACAGGGGATCCTAAAACATATATTTCCGATGAGATCTCGGTATCGAATTTTTGGGTGGAGTGCAATACCTTCTCTATCCCTATGTATATTGTACATACGGGGCTAGAGAAAGTAAAAAGGCAATTGTTAAATGTAGTAGAGATGGATTCACTGCGTCGGAGTTGGCGTATCTCTAGATTATAAGAGTTCCAATTGAAACAAAAACGGAAAGAATTGAACAACAAGCAACGTTAGTGCAAAGAGAACATTGAAATGGTATGACCATGTCCAGAGAATGCCAGAAGATAGATGGCCAAAGCAGATCCTTCATGATCAGCATATGGAAGAAAGCCAGGATAATGCAGGGTAATGAAGGAGATTGGCAGAACAAAACAGAGGAAAAATAGCAGAAAGAGTAAGATGGTTTAAAATGAAAAAAAATCTGATGTGTACCATTCACATGACTTGCTCTATATCCCTGCAACAAATTCTTCTTAAAAAGCTATTAACTTCATGCTAATCAGTAAAATATTAGCAGAAATAGCCATATTACTTGCTTCATTGTAAGTAGAGGTGAAATAAGGGATTGCCATAGGTTAAAGTGATAATCAAAAGCTGGTTGCTATGTCACTGAAGTTCCTTTGTTTGTATGGACAGCAGTTGACAAATTGCTGTATGAGAAATGTATAAGTTTTTCATAGCAGCAACCAAAAATAAGGAATATCACAAAAACGACGAATTCCACGAAAAAAATGTATGTAACATAAATTGTGTGTTTTAACGTGCTCTACATTTTTTGTGCAGTAAGTTTTTGTCCGTCTCTTACGGTTTAGCAGTTATTCAAAATTTAGTAAAATTCATCCAGAATAAACTACTCTTCAGAGGCTATTCCCAGAAACCTCAAGATATACATTTTATTTGTCAGGTAAATATCTTTAATATTCGAAATTTTAATCAAAATCGTTAGAGCCATTTTTGAGAAAATCAAAATTTTCGAAAAAAGTTCCATGTAAAGGGTAGTTTGGTGTGCGGGGATTGTTTTCAAAATCTTCGTGTCGCATCCCTGGAAGATACTAAACTTAAATACCAAGTTTGGTATTTTACCTACTTTTCGTTTTTGAGTTATCGTGTTCTCAGAATCACGGACACACGGACACAAACACATACGGACCTTTTTCCGAAAATGCCTTTTTTAGATAAAAGGGACCCTAAAACATATATTACCGGTGAAATCTCGGTATCGAATTTTTTGGTGGAGTGCAATACATTCTCTATACACTATGTACATAGTGCCTATAGAGAAAGCAATAAATAAATTAAATAAAAGTATTTAAACTTTTACATCATACATTTTACGGATTGCTATGTTGTGCTCCATATCATTTAATGCCTTGTCTCCTTAAAGTTAAATTCTCCAAAATTGTCCTTTGGATTCAAAGTTTTTTCGCGCTGTTCTATAAATATATACAATACTAATATAAGTAATGTTTCTTGGTTCAGACGAAGATTCGTTTATGTTTTATTAAAATTAATTTTTATTATTTATTTTTATATATCTCATGTGATAAAATGATGTACAAGAAAGTACATATCAGGGATGACATAGAACACAAGATAACAGGGTTACGAAGACCCGCTTTACATTTACACATGAAATTATATTGTATATAGAATGGGAAGTAAATATTTATATCAGGACGATATATATTTAATATATTATAATAATAAATAATAATAATAATAATAATAATAATACAAGTAATGTTTCTTAGTTCTGACGAAAATTCGTTTATATTTTATTAAAATTAATTGTTATTGTTTTTACTTTTTCTATGTGTACTGTGTACATAGCGTATAGAGAAGATATTGTACTCCACCCAAAAAATCGACACCGAGATTTCACTGGAAATATATGTTTTAGGGTCCCCTGATTCCAAAAAGAAAAGCATTTAAAAAAAAAAAGGTCCGTGTGTGTATGTGTCCGTGTGTCTGTGTGTTTGTGAACACGATAGCTCAAAATGAAAAGTGGGTAAAGTTCCAAACTTGGTATTTAAGTTAAGTGTCTTCCAGGGAGCGACACGAAGATTTTGAGAAAAATCCCCCCACCCCAAACTACACTTTACATGGACATTTTTCGAAAATGTTCATAAAAATGGCTTTAACGATTTTGATTAAAATATGGTATACGAGGTACGTCCAGAAAGTAAGGTCCGTTTCAATTTATCTCCGCTGCAGCGCTGCGATCGTAGTTGCGCACATACGCGGTAGACGCTCTGTATCAAGGAAAAGAAACGTGCGCCATTTTGAGATCGCTGTCACCACATACGCTTTGTTGTGCTTGTTTACAATGTCGGTGTTGATTGAAAATCCCGCTGCTTGTGAAATCAGATCTGTGATTCGTTTTCTGAATGCTAAGAAAGTGAAACCAATTGAAATTTATCGCCAAATTTGCGAAGTTTACGGACAAAATGCCATGAGTGAAAATGAAATGGCCTGTTATTTATGGACGCTCTTTAACTGCTTTGGTTCTCATCGTCCCATTCTAAATTGGGCATGAAAGATCGCTTCATTTTGCTCAGAGGCCTCTCTTATCAGGCTTGAGGTTCTTTTACGTGCCATAAATCTACGTCACGGGACCCACAGCTTTACTTCCCTTCCGAAGGAAGCCATGCTAAGGATTTTTAAGCCCGAAAAAATCCGTCGAACTCCGCCGGGTTTGAACCCACGACCTTGGGTATATGAAGTTGGCAAGGAGGGCGACTAAATGCGATGAGTGATTCAATGGTGAGAAGATGGGTCCGACAGTTCAATGAAGGACGTGCTGAAGTGCACGATGAAGAACGGAGTGGGCGTCCATCTTTGGTTACAGAAGAACTGATTCACGCGATTGATGACAAGATCCAGGAAAACAGCAAGTTTACAATTAGTGCTCTCGCTATGGAATTTCCCCAGAGCTCACGATCACTAATTCATAAAATTGTTACAGAAAAACTGAAATTTCGTAAACTTTGCTCACGTTGGGTGCCAATGATTCTTACTGAGCATCACAAAACAAAACGGATGGGTAGTGCGCTTCAGTTTTTAAGCCGTTATGATGAAGATGGCAAAGAATTTCTGACACAGATAGTCACAGGAGATGAGACTTGGGTTTCTTACGACACCCCTGAAAGTAAGCGGCAATCAATGGAATGGAGGCACACTTCATCCCCAGCAAAGGTTAAACCGAAACAAATCTTGACACCTCGAAAAATGATATGCACAGTATTCTGGGACTGGAAAGGCATCTTACTCATTGATTTCTTACCGCGTGGTCAAACAATCAAAGCAGATGTTTATTGCGAGACACTTAGGAAATTGCGCCGCGCAATACAGAATAAGCACCGAGGATTGTGGTCAAAAGGTGTTGTTTTTCTTCACGACAACGCACGACCACACACTGCAAATGTGACGAAAAACCTCCTACAGGAATTTGGCTGGGACGTGTTTGACCATCCTCCGTACAGCCCTGACCTCGCTCCTAGCAACTTCCATCTGTTCTTACATCTCAAGTCTTTCCTTGGCGGTCAACACTTTAACAATGACGAAGAGCTGAAAGAAAATGTTTCCAGCTTTTTGAAGACTCAGGCGGCAAACTTCTATGAAGAAGGTATACAAAAACTTGTGCCACGCTGTGACAAATGCCTGCAAAATTTCGGCAGTTATATGTAAAAGTAGTTTAAGAGTTGTAGAAATATTTGTGCATTAAATAATTATTCTGTATCTGTACACCATTTAATTGTATTACCAAACGGAGCTTACTTTCTGGACGTACCTCGTATTAAAGACATTTACCTGACAGATAAAATGAATATCTTCAATTTTCTGGGAATAGCCTCGGAAGCTTACTTTATTCTGGATGAAATTTACGGAATTTTGCATAGCTCCTAAACCGTAAGAGATAGATAAAACTTATCACACAAAAAATGTAGAGCACGTTAAAACACACAACTTATGTTATATACATTTTTTTCATGGAGTTGGCCGTTTTTTAGATATTCCTTGTTTTTGGTTTCAGCTTTAAAAAACAAAATTTTCTCAAACAGTAATTTGTCAACTCCTCTCCATACAAACAAGTCACATAGCAACCAGCTTTTTATTATCACTTTAACCTATGATACTGCCTTATTTCGCTTCTACTTAACAAAGAAACAAGTAACAAGACTATTTCTGCTTATTTTTTTTTTTTTTTTTTTTTGATTAGCATGAAGTAAATAAAAGCATAAGCTTTTTAATATTATTTTTTGCAGGGATGTAGAGAAAGCCATGTGAATGTAATACATCAGATTTTTTATATATATGATGTGATGAGATGATGTACGAGAAAGTACTATCAAGGATGACATAGAACACAAGATAATAGGGATACGAAGTGGAATCATCAATTTTATATATACATAAAATATTATATTATATACAGAAAGTAAGGTAAATATTTGTATCAGGACGATGTGTAGACTCAGTATTTGAAGTTTTATCGCTATTTTATAAGGTTATTTCTCGAGGATATTTTCACGATGATTGTAGAATGGCTGTCATTTCGTATCTCAGACGTTTGTTATTTTCGTAATAGGTCGCTCTGCCCTTTGCCCTGGCCGACTATAGGTGGTGTGACGTATGTAAACACAGTCGAGACATAGCAAGGGCTGTTCAAAGCACATTATACACTGAAATTTGTGCTTCATTTATTACAATGCTATTAATAAGTTGACAAAATGAGATACACCTATGTGTTATATGCATTGTTCCCTAATAAATACCTCATCTTTTTGCATTCATTCAGGTTGTTGTAACGGAAGAGCTTCCTCACTCAATGCGCAACATTATGGATATATTGTGGCCTCAACCTGCCAGGAGCCAGATATGAAGTGAAAGAATCGTAGAAGGCTTCAGGCCGCTAGCAGACAGGTCATAAAGACGCGTAAACTTTCACAATATTTTCAAGCTTGAACACCCCCGCACCAGAGCAAATCCAAGAGGGTGGCGCAACGTCTAAAGCAGCCAGGACAGCTCCCTCCTCTTCTCTGGCCTCCACGAGAAAATACTTTTCAAAGTGCAAGTCACTGCGCCATCAGTCCGGCACCGCCGAAACTGAATGAATCTAAAGCCTATCAGAAACATGAAAGAGAAATAAAATGATAAGGAATGAGAGAAAGGACAGTCATGAAAGCCTTCATCTTGTCGGCATGAGGAAAACTACGGAAAATCAAGGTTCAGAGTACGCGGCCGCCGGGAATGGAACCCAGGACCTCCCGTTTGCAAGCTTCACATGTTACCGCTTGGTTTAATCTGCTTAATCTTTACAAATATAAACATTAATCCATAATACTTAATGATCAACATGGTGATTTACATTGAATTTAACAGAGATAAACGAAAAGTAATCGCTTTAATAAAACAAGTACAAACGTTTATTCTTCTAACCCTTGCTTATATATCCTACAATCCCCTCCCCCCAAATAAGCATACATACATTCATTAAATATCCCATAACCTTGAAAAGTGAGAACGAAAGTCATTCATTTCTGCTTGCCTTTACATTGGTCAGAGTCCAGCAATTAATTAATATCAGGATAGCAAAAGCCTTCATAACCACATCAAATGAAGCATTATGCATGTTTACGAAAATTCACCTGTAGCTAAGGAACTGCGAAAGATTGTTTCATTTTATGCAATTAAGAAAAAGAACCATAAAGTAGATAAGAGAATTAATCCATATTTGACGTGGGCATATATTCACTCGTGCGTTAAAAGAGTTGCAAAACTCAAAGGGTTATTTCAAGTTAAAACCCGCCAGTTCTCCGCTGACTGATGTTAACTTGAATTCTGCTATTCTTTTAATTCATGAACGGATATCTGCAAACCAAATACGGGTTAACAGCGCCACCTGGTACAGCATGGAACCATCCAGCGGACAGCTACAGAATTGAATGAAAACAAGAGAATGCTGATTAGATATTCAGCATATATGTCGATGGTAGATTATCGGGAATTGCTCTATACAAAGATAGCATACAAAGTCACAAACTATATTTCACTGGATAAGATTGCCGGGCTTGTAGTCGTGGTCCAGATATATCTTTCACATGTTTCACCTAAATGTGCTCCCGGCATCTTAACAAGAATAAAAACAAAGGAATTCTTTTTTTCTCTGTTTATCCTCCTCCTATGAAGGACTTGCACATCCACACATTGGGATCAGGCCTATTGAGAAGCAGAGGTTCTGGATCAGAGAGAAACCAGGATAAGTTAATAGCCCGATGCCTGGTATGAGCGCGAGGAAGTGGATGATATGAAATTGATGACTGGCGGTCCCCTGGAATCGAACCCGGGCCACCTGGGTGAGAAGTAAGTGGTCTAACACTAGGCCACGGCTGCCAAAGGTATTCTGTTGTTTCAAAATGATCTTAAGCATAACACGTCCACTACAAGCCAAGAATATGCACTAATTATAAACTGAATACACCTACAATCTTAGGAAACAGGAAAGAGGTAGTTTTATGGAAACTGTTCGTTAATTTGAGGTGACAAAAACTAAGCATTTAAAGAACTTGTTAGGCTACTTGAAAAAAAGCGGAGATGGATAATCTGATACGCGGAAAGACAGACATAACATTGCGCTATCACAATGAAAATCTTAGGAAAAGAGATGAAGAATAAGTGGCAGAGAAGGGGAAGAGGCGGATGTACTCAGATGCAAGATATTTTGAACTTACGTCACTAGAGTTCGGTATAAAACACTTGAAGCACCAGATCCCAAAGCAGTTTCTACCATTTTGATCAGCCAAAGGAATTCCGTCCAAGATGTACATGTTCATGTTGTTGACGACAGTTCTGGTGGCTGTTCTTGCTTCCGAGGAGAAATACACTGACAAATATGACAAGTTCAACATTGATGAAATTCTGCATAACAACAGACTACTTGTCAGCTACCACAAATGCCTTATGGATACAGGATCTTGCACTCCCGAAGGAAATGAACTGAAAAGTGAGTATTGGTGACACTTTACTTGAATCTTTAACTCTAGATTTAAAATTATTTTGTGAGATTATTATTATTTTAATGTATTGGTAGTATTCGATATAAACATATAATAAGAAATGTGGTTCCGATAATTACATGAAGTCCATGGAATCCGATTTCTGTACATTATCCATAAAATATTCCAGGACGATTAAATTAAAATATTGCTTGATTTAATCGTCCAGAACTTTGAAGGTACTCTTGTGTTAAAATATATTCTGTCAGTATAGTCAATTTTCAAGTCTTCCACCTACGTGTGTAAAGTAAGGGAAAGTACTTTATTCTCCTCAAAATTCGATGGCTATTTATTTTACCTAAAATACACTTATTTTTAATAAACCAAAAATCGAATTTTTGGAAATAGCTCTAAGTGTGGTGCGTGTATATGTGCGTCCTAATCTGTGTTTAAATAATATATTTAAAAAACGTAAATGTATTAAACATTATTGTTATTTAAGTTCAGCATTTTTCACGAAGCTACACGAAGATATTATAGAAAGTCTCCTCGAGCCATATTTTTTATACCTAAAATTTTCTTTTCGTTAATTTTCTCAAAAGCAGTTAAAAATATTTTGATAGAATGTCACTTGTGAATATATTGAAACGAAAAATAAAATATATAATCCATTTTCCTTGAATATTCTATGAGCTCCCATTTATGTGAAAGAACTGCGTATACTTTCCATAACAAATAAACCTGAACATACAATAGAAAAATCTTATGTGTTCCATTCACATGACTTTCTCTACATTCTGCAACAACCTATTGTTAAAAAGCTTATGTTTTATTTACTTTTGCTAATCGAGATCAAAAGAAGAGAAATAGTCTTATTACCTGCCTCCATGCAAGTAGAAGAGAAATAAGGGAGTACTATTGGCTAAAGTGATAATCAAAAGCTGGTTGCTATGTGACTGAAGTTCCTATGTTTGTAGGTCACGAGTTGACAAATTCCTGTATGAGAAAAGCATACGTTTTAAAGCTGAAACCAAACACCAGGAATATCTCAAAAGCGATCAACTCCACGAAAACAGGTGTATATAGCATAAATTGCTTGTTTTAACGTGCTCTACATTTTTTTGTGTTGTAAGTTTTTGTCCATCTCTTATAGTTTAGCAGTTATGTAAATCTCAGTAAAATTCATCCAGAATAAAGTAGTCTTCAGAGGCTATTCCCAGAAAATTCAAGATAAACATTTTATTTCACAGGTAAATATCTTTAATATACAATATTTTAATCAAAATTCTTAGAGCCATTTTTGAGAAAATCAAAAATTTCGAAAAAAGTTTCATGTAAAAGCTAGTTTGGGGAGGGGAAAATTTTTTCTCAAAATATTCCTGCCGCATCCCTGAAAGATACTAATCTTGGTGTTTTACCGACCTTTCGTTTTTGAATTATCATGTTCACAGACCTTTTTCGGAAAATGTTTTTATTTCGGATACAGGGGACCCTAAAACATATATTTCCGGTGAAATCTCGGTATCGAATTTTTGGGTGCAATACATTACCCTCTCTATACTCTATGTGCATAGTACGTGTAGAGAAAGTAAAATGCATTTCTTCCTACTATGTGTTTTAATAAGCTACGTGTTTTTTTTTACTTTCTCTACACGTACTTTGTACATAATGTATAGAGAAAGTAAAAAAAAAAAAGAAAAAAAAAACCATAGCTTATTAAAACTCATAGTAGGCAGAAGTGCGTTTTTTCGTAGCGTTAGCCAGCATCGAAACTTTCCATTCTGAAAACATGAATATCGTCAGTGGATATGGGAGATGTATCTACTACATATTATCCAAGTAGTTACGTTAGCTTACAACTTTTTACTTTTTCTACACGTACTATGTACATAGTGTATAGAGAAAGTATTGCAGTCCACCAAAAAATGCGATACCGAGATTTCACCGGAAATATATGTTTTAGGGTCCTCTGTATCCAAAAAAAAATATTTTCAGAAAAAGGTCCGTGTGTGTATGTGTGTCCGTGTGTCCATGTGTCTGTGAACACGATACCTCAAAAGGAATAGTCGATAAAATACCAAACTTGGTATTTGCGTTTAGTATCTTCCAGGGATGCTACACGAAGATTTTGAGAAAAATCCCCCCAATCCAAACTACCCTTTACTTTACTTTTTTCAAAAATTTTGATTTTTTAAAAAATGGCTCTAACGATTTTGATTAAAATATCGTATATTAAAGATATTTACCTGACAAATGAACTGTATATTTTGAATTTTCTGGGAATAGCCTCTGAAGACTACTTTATTCTGGGTGAATTTTACGCAATATTGCACAACTGCTAAACCGTAAGAAATGGACAAAAACTTACCACACAACAAATGTAGGGCACTTTAAAACACACAATTTATGCTATATACATTTTTCGTGGAGTTGTTCGTTTTTGAAATATTCCTTGTTTTTGTTTCAGCTTTGAAAAACTTATATGTACTTAATTCAAAATCTTTTCGGGCTTCTAAACAGGTAAAAAGTTTTTACCTGGTTAAAAGCCCGAGAAGATTTTGAATTAAGACGTCGCCAGAAAAGCTACTGTTCTTATTTTATACGTACTTTTCTCATACAGGAATTTGTCAACTCGTGTCCATACAAACAAAGGAACTTCAGTTATATAGCAACCAGCTTTTGACAATCACTTTAACCTATACTCCCTTATTTCGCTTCTACTTTCAAGGAAGCAAGTAATAAGACTATTTTTGTTAGTTTTTGTTTCTCGTTTATCATGAAGTGCTATTTATGCTTATATTTATAAGCATAGGCTTTTTAACAATAATTTTTACAGAGATGTAGAGAAAGTCATGTGAATGGTACACATAAGATTTTTTGTGTATTAATCCTATTGATATAACTCTTTTTGAGAAGTATAATTTGAACAACGGTTCGTCCATGAATTGTTATTCAGCGTATCGCGCCGGTCATGGCAAAAGATCAAGTAAATGCCTTTACTTCAAGGCGCAAACGAAATTAATTTCGTATTTATAGCTTCTTGCGAACTTATTATATGCAGAATTTTGGACGAGAATTGTGAGCGAACGCTTTAGAAAAAATTTACCAAGTAAATGAGAGCAAAATTGTACATTTCCGAAGTACATCAGCGTGCGGCACCACTTTTGTAGATACAAGTTTCCATTTTGAGTAGACCAAGTGCACCGAGTATGTAACCCAACTGTTGTGCAGTCAATAAACTGAAGGTAAGAGAAATTATAGTTTTAAAACAAAATATACGTAGTTATAGCATGAACCGAAACATTATCTAAATATAACATTAAAATATCTCAGATATATTAATGGTAAAGCGCAGTTTATGTGTCTAAGGATATGGACGCCAAGTATATCGATTTGCAGGTCATTTATTTTGTTTTCCAAAGAAAAGTAGGTTTTACCTAAAGCAATAATCTCCTATTTTATATATACATAAAACATCAAATCCCCGCCTGGGTAGTGTGGTGGTAGCGTGTCTGCCTCATGAGGTCGCGAGTACGAATCTCACTTAGGTTGAGTTACCCGGATACGGTTTTATCGGGGGTTTTACTTATCCTGAGAAGAGTAACTTTAAGCTCCAAGGATGCCGAAATCATTTGAGCATCATTTCACCAATTTCATTCATCGTCCGATATGACCAAACAGGTTAAGGGATGTTAAACTACAAATATATATATATATATATATATATATATATATATATATATATATATATATATATATATTCCTGTGATTGTATTCTTTGCCAAAAAGAGCTAAAGTCTGGTAAATAGCGGAATATAATGCTGTATCTAAAATATCAATTAAAGTGATTATTGAACAACATAGCGTCTAGCTAATTTAGAAGAAATCTAAGCAGCACTGGCACATTTCATACGAACTTTCTGTCTTTTGGGGGGAAACACAGGTTTTCATTTTATTGAGAGTGCCGAATCATCTAAGCGAGGGACTTTCATTGAGTAACAAATACTATGTGTATCTCTCAAAAGGCCCTACCTCACCTGATAGACAGAGCGACATAATTTCTACATCAGCCCAGTCACGACCCAACAAAATTAGAAAGTTTTGTTCCTGTGACATTAGGTCAGAGGTCACAACTGTCAAAAATACCTTCTGCAGTGTGACAACCTAGGAAAAAATTGAAGAACGATTCATTGATTTTACAATATTACGCAGAACTCCGGTAAAAAACCTAAATTATTCTTGTAACATTGCTTTAAATATATATTCTTTGAATTAAGGCAGTCACTCTCTTTTTCGCATTCTCACACTTTTTTCCCCTTTATTTCTTTAAATATTAGACCGTGAAGTACGCACCCTAGCTCACCACTCTACCACACAAATGATATGTATAGCGCCTTGCTTTTCTTTACGTCCTTATTATAAAGAACACACTTGAACTTTAAAATTGATTAGCTTTTTAAAAAAATCACATGTTCCATTCAAATTACCTCTAGATATCTGCAATAAATTATTGTTAAAACACTTAATCTTTTATTTAATTCATGCTCATCGAGAAAAAATTAGCAGAAGTTATAGGTAGAGCGATAGTCAAATATTTTAAAAGCTGGTTGCTATGTGACTGAAGCTCCTTTGTTTGTATGGGCAGGAGGTGACAAATTCCCGTATGATGAAAGAGTATTTCAATACTGAAACCAATAATAAGAAATATCTTAAAAACTGCCTATTCCACGAAAAAATTGTATATAACACAAATTGTGTTTTAACTAGATCTATTTTTTGTTAAGTAAGTTTTTGTCTATCTCTTACGGTTTACCGGTTATGTAAAACTCTGTAAAATTATCCAAAATAAAGTGGTTTTTAGAGGTTATTCCAAGAAAATTCAAAATATAGATTTTATTTGTCATTTAAATATTTTTAATATATGATGTTTTAATAAAAATCATTAGAGCCATTTTTGATAAAATAAAAATTTGCCAATTTTTTTCCATGTAAAGGTCAGAGGGGGGATTTCTAAAAATGCTTATTTAGGATTAAGGAAGACTCAAAACATATATTTCTGGTGAAATCTCAGTATCGAATTTTTGGGTGCAATACAATACCTTCTCTATACACTATGTACATATTACGTTTAGAGAAAGTAAACATAATTATTAAGGTTTATATAAAATTAGTTTAAAATATACAATTTATTATAATTTATGGATGTTAAACATAGAAATAGGAAACCTCTTATTTAGCTTGAAAAAATTGCTAGCCGAAAATATATCGTGAATAACGAAGCAAGGAAAGCAGAAGCACTTTTAATGTAAATAGTACTACAAATCATATACAGATATGTACATTTGTTTACGGTAAAGATAAATATAATTTTTCCCTTCTCTTACCACGAACACAATACAAAGTATTGCATTCTACCAAAAGATTTGATTCCGAGATTTCACGCCTAAATGCAAACAAAATGCCGTATTTGAAAAAAGTCCGTGTGTGCGAGTGTGTCTGTTTGTTTATCTGTTTGTTTGTGAAAAACCATAACTCTAAATCGAAAAGTCGGATAATTAAGACATTAAGTCCAGTTTCTTCCAAATACGCCAAAGAAAGATTATCTCTACACGTAACAGTTTTTAGAAATTCTTGATACTACGAGAGCGGATCGAAAAGTAACGCATAATAATTTTTTACAAGAAGTTATATAAATAAAAAAAAATAAATACAATTGAACCTGCACCTTTTACCTCCTTTTCGATATAGTCACCAACTATCTCAACACTATATCCTATCGTGATACCAGTTTCAATACTATGCCCTGTTCGTTGAAGTCCGTTGGCCTGAAGTACAGCCATCTGCGGACTGCTGATTTCATTTCCGCTCTGTCGCAAAGCGTTGGCCGGCCAGAAATTTCTTCATAGGACCAAACAGATGAAAGTTCGACGGTGCAAGATCCGGACTATATGATGGATGCTGGAGCACCTTCCAATCAAATTTGGTGATTTTCTGATGAACAGTAGTAGCAACATGGGAGCGAACATCGCCATGAAGAAGTTTGCAACGTCAGCATTCATGTTGTGATGATGTCACGAAGTACAGGACGTAACTTCACCAAAGTTTTAATGTAGGCTGCAGATTTAAAGTGTCCCATGCTCAGCAAAGTCCATCAATAAAACATTATATATATCCCAGGACACTGTCACAAGCACATCCCTAGTAGATTGAGTCACTTTGAATTTTAGCTTCACTGGGAATCAGCATGTTTCCACTCCATGTTTGCCTGCTTTGTTGCGGGCGTGTAGTGGTATGTCCCCAACTCATCACCAGTGACGACTCCTTTCAGAAAGTGAAACTCTTCTGCGATGTACTGCGTTAAATGATCCAAACTTGTCATCAATCGCTGGCCTTGTGGTTGTCTGTCAGATTTTTAGGCACCCAGCGAGCACTAACTTTACAAAATTCCAACGGGTCATGACCAATATCGTACACTACACTATAGGAAATGAATTGTTGCGAAAAGGTTTGCAATTGCACTCTCCAGTCGTTCAAAATGGCCTCCTCAATTCCTCTGACATTCTGCGGAGTTGCAGTTACCAGCCTCCCTGAGCGTTGCGAATCACTAATGTTCACACGGCCCTCTTGGAAGAATGGACACCACCTAGAGACATTGCTATGGTCCATACAATCAGCCCCATACACGCCACGGATGTCCTGTGAATTTCACTCGGTTTGTACCTGTTGGCCCACAAATATCGAACCAATTCTCTGCTCTTCGCACGCGGATGACAGTAGCATGCGCGTCATTTTGTTGCTTCTCTCGCTAGGGTTATATATGAAACAAAACATGCCCTCAGTGGTGAAAACTTCAACCTATATCTGTGTGAATTTGCAACATTCCTGCTGCAATACCAAGGCAGAAAAAAAAGTACTCTATCTTGCTTTTCGATTCGCCCTCGTATAAAAAATAGCTGCACACAGTCTTTATGTCGATTAAAAGAAGTAAATTAAAAATAAGCGTTCATAAGAACATTATAATAATAAACAATGGAGAGAAGTGCGAACAATAATGCGAGATATGTTTACTTTCACTACTTCAGACAGCACATAGAAAACATACTCCATTCTGCCCAAAAATTCAATACTGATATTTTACTGGAAATACTTGTTTTAGGATCCCCTGAACACAGAAAAAAATTTATAAAAGGGTTATGTGTGTATTTTTTAACAGCATAATCCAAAAACAAAAGGTGCGTTAAATGTCAAATTTAATATTTCGACTGCATACTCCATTTGGTATGTTTTCTCCCTTTTATAGAGAAACTTGATCTGGTAATATTCAAATGCAATACCAAGTTCTGTCTGGTTCTTAACTTATTGTACAGTTCCTTTTAATTCCATGTGTCTGTGTGTGTGTATTTGAACATCATCACTCAGAAACGAAAAGTCGGGTAAATATCAAATTTGGAATTTAAGTTCAACATCTTCAAAAGATACACGCGAGGATGCCTAGGATGCCCGAAACTATCCTTTATATAGGATTGATTGTTTTTCAATACAAGCCGTGTGTAGGACAGGAGTTGGATAGGTGGAGTCAGACTGAAAAGTTCAATGCTATAACCGGAATTTTAACCAGGGATCTCCCGATCCTAGCCTGTTGCTCTGCCACTGAGCTACCATGGCAACATGCCGGATTAGCATTGAATTTCTCAACTGACTCGCATGTTTCCCGGTGAACCACAAGGTGTTCACAAGTTATTTTGAGATGGCAACCCCAATGGCGACTTACAATGCCGGTAGAGTAACCGGCTAGAGATCGGGAGATCCGTGGTTCAAATCCCGACTATGGCATTGAATTTTTCAGTCTGACTCCACCTAACTATACCAATTGACCATAATAGTTGGCTATACTATGAATCCTGGGACTTAAAGTACTTACAATATTGTAAGTCGCCATTGGGGTTGTCATCTCAAAATAATTTGAGAACAATTTTGGTTTACCGGGAAACTTGCGAGTCAATTGAGAAATTCAATGCTATGCTGGCATGTTGCCATGGTAGTTCAGTGGCAGAGCAACCGGCTAGAGATCGGGAGATCCGTGGTTCAAATCCCTGCTATGGCATTGAATTTTTCAGTTCGATTCTACCTATCCAACTCCTGTCCTACACGCGGCTTGTGTGTAGAAACAAATAATCCAATACCAATTGACCATAATAATTGGTTATAATATGAATCCTGGGACTTAAGTACTTACAACATTGTAAGTTGTCATCTCAAAATACTTTGAGAACATCTTGTGGTTTACCGGGAAACATGCGAGTCAGTTGAGAAATTCAATGTTATGTTGGCATGTTACCATGGTAGCTCAGTGGCAGAGCTACCGGCTAGAGACCGGGAGATACATAGTTTAAATCCCGGCTAGAGCATTGAATTTTTCGGTCTGTCTCTACCTATCCTTTATATAATTTTTTCCCGAAAACTTGGATATTATAAAATATTACATTAAGGAATTTTATTAAAATACCATATGCTTGAGAAAGTATTGGAACTAACACATTATACTTCTAGAATAGTTCCGTGTGTGTGTATGTGTGTGTGTGAGTGTGCGCCTGTCTGTCTGTCTGACTATGGACGGCTGTGAAGAGCATAACTAAAAAACGAAAAGTGTGCAAAACACCAAAACTTAATTTTTTTGTTCACTATTTTCCAAAGATGCGAGGAAATTTATTTTTGGACAGATCTATATTTTTGTCTATTAAGTTTTCGTCTATCACTTAACGACTAACAGTTATACAAGAATATACAAAATTCCTTCTGAATGAATGAGGTTCTCACAGGGTGTTCCAAGAAAATCCAATATATTCATCTTTTTGTTGAAAATATCTTTAATATGTTAATAAATTGGAGAAAATAAAAAAATAAAAAACAACTGTTTCGTCTAAAAGCATTTGGGGATTGGAAGTTTGTTATAAATGTTCCTATCGCAACTTGAGTACTTAGTTTTGTATTTATTTAACTTTACGCTTTTTCATGCTGTTCCAAGTTGCATAAACGCGCGCGCGCACGCACGCACACACACACATACACGAAGAAGGGGTTCTCCTAAAAGTGATTTATTTTAAATCAGGGTTTCACAAAATACTTCGATGAAATCCCTATCGAGCTTTTTAGTGGAATATCACACTTGTCCTACTTACTCTACGCAGTAGAGATATAATAAATGATGTATTTCATATAAATTATGTACTTTCACGTATTTGCGCTGTTTTTAATAACTTATTGCCTGTATTTTCTTACGGTCTATCAGTTATACAAAATCATAGAGAGTGAAGAAAACTTATGAACCCATTTCGACATATCCCATTCATTTGTTATAAAATATGTTAAATCTGTGCAATTTTCAGAAAATAAACCTTTTCCTAAAATGTTTCATTTACAGGCAGTTTGGAATGCGAAGATTTACCTGAAAACCTTCATGCAACTTCCTCAGAAGATCCGAACTTAAATGCCAAGTCTGGTGTTTAATCGAATTTGGTTTCAGAGTTATGCTGTTCACACACACACACACACACACATACCAACTATCCTTTATGTGGATTTTGTTAAAAATGTGGTTTTCTCGAAATGGTTCTATGATTTTTATTAGTATATATGTGTTCCAAATATTTTATTAGCAAACCAAATCTAATTGCATTTTCTGGGAATAGTGTCTGAAGTCTTCTTTATTCTGGATAACTTTGGCATAACTGGTAAACCGTAAAGGGATATAAAGTGGTAGGTTTATGTGTGTATTTAATAATAATTAATAATAATAATTCAATAGATTGCTTACAATTTTGACATGCCCAAAAGACGATTATAGTAAATTAAATACATTGTATGTTTGGCTATATAGAAATATAACATTAATAGTTTGTAGCATTCGCTGTCAGAATCTTACGTTATCAAGTATTTACAAATATAAAAGAGCAGAGAGTAAAATATAAAACATAGTTCATCAAGTACATATTAACAACAATTACACTACCCTAGTTCTTTATTGCAACTCATCTACACTGTACAGTGCTCTACTAAACAAGCAGGATTGCATTGACCCGGACATTCGAGTTTACCAGAAACCACATTTTGAGAAATTAAAAAAAGGTTCCTGTATATGTCTATTTAACTCAACTCAAAAACAAAAGGCAGATTAAATATCAAATATGATTTTTGTGTTCAGCATCTTCCAACAATTTCAAGATAATCCTTCAACTCCAAACTACCCTTTATATTAAACATTTTTCGGAAACTTTTTATTAAAATACCATATCGTTAAGGCGTTTTATGAGAAATAAAATGTGTTTATATTGAACTTTCTGGAAGCAGCCTCTGACCTTCTCTTCCATTTGGATCATTTTTGCAAAACTAAACTAAATTAAAACTTACTATACAAAACATGTGTATCACGTAAAGCAGTAATTTATATCCAAAACATTTTGTAGGGTTAATTATTTCCCAGGTATTCCTTGTTGTTGCTTTCAGTTTTAAATTTCCTCGAATGATTTGCGTTGGATATTCGCTTTTTGCTTCTAATTAAGCAAAGAGAACGGAATTTCACATAGCTGCCAGCTACTAAAAGTTTGTCCATCCCTTAAGCCTAATGAATTCTTCTATTCCGTTGTTTTTGCAAAGAAATGTGTAATAAAAGCATTTGTGCAAATGTATATCTAGATTACACACAAGAATAAGCTTCACCATATGTTGAGTAGTAACTTGAGAATGTCCTGCATTTTATTAAAAAATTCTATGCCGAAATTTCATCGGAATTTCATGTTTTTAAAACAAACAAAATTTTTAAAAATCTGACATGTTCCATTCACATGACTTTCTCTACATCTCTACAGCAACTAATTGTTAAATAGCTTATGATTCTATTTACTCCATGCTAATAGAGAAAAAATTAGCAGAAATGGTCCTATTACTTGCTTCCTTGTGAGTAGAAGCGAAATAAGAGAGTACCATAGGTTAAAGTGATAGTCAAAAGCTGGTTGCTAGGTGACTGAAATTCTATGTCGAAATTTCATCGGAATTTCATGTTTTTAAAACAAACAAAATTTTGAAAATCTGACATGTTCCATTCACATGACTTTCTCTACATCTCTACAGCAACTTATTGTTAAATAGCTTATGATTCTATTTACTCCATGCTAATAGAGAAAAAATTAGCAGAAATGGTCCTATTACTTGCTTCCTTGTGAGTAGAAGCGAAATAAGAGTACCATAGGTTAAAGTGATAGTCAAAAGCTGGTTGCTAGGTGACTGAAGTTCCTTTGTTTCTATGGACAGAGGTTGACAAACTCCTGTATGAGAAAAGTATAAGTTTCTCAAAACAGAAACAAAAAATAAGGAATATCTCAAAAACGATCAACTCCACGAAAAAAAAGTATATAAAATAACTTGTGTGTTTTAACGTCCTCTACATTCTTTTTGTTGTAAGTTTTTTCCATTTCTTGTGGTTTAGCAGTTAGGCAAAATTGTGTAAAATTCATCCCGAATAAAGAAGTCTTCAGACAATTTAAGAGATATATATTTTTTTTTTCTTGTCAGTTATGTGAGTTATTCTGTTATTAATATACGATATTTTAATCAAAATTGTTAGAGCTATTTTTGAGAAAATCAATATTTTCGAAAAAAGTTCCATGTAAAGGGTAGTTGCCGGGGGGGGCGGATTTTCTTGAAAATCTTTGTGTCACATCCTTGGAAGGTACCAATCTTAAATACAAACTTTGGTATTTAACGGCCTTTTTGTTTTTGAGCTATGCTGTCCATAGGCGCGCGAGCGCGCAAACACTCACACACGGGCCTATTTCCAGAGAAACGTACAGAGTACGTGTAGAGAAAGTAAAAATGATCCACGTGTGTGATTGTGTGTGTGTGTGATTGTGTGTGATTGTGTGTGATTGTGTGTGATTGTGTGCGTGTGATTGTGTGTGTGTGTAATTGTGTATGTGTGATTGTGTGTGTGATTATGTGTCTGTGTGTGTGTCTGTGTGTGTCTGTGTGTGTGTCTGTGTGTGTGTGTCTGTATGTGTGTCTGTGTGTGTCTGTGTGTTTGTCTGTGTGTGTGTCTGTGCGTGTGTCTGTGTGGGTGCTTGTGAGCGTGTGTGTGTCTGTGTGTCTGTGTCTGTGTGTGTGTCTGTGTGTGTCTGTGTGTGTCTGTGTGTGTGCTGTGTGTGTGTCTGTGTGTGTCTGTGTGTGTGAGCGTGTGTGTGAGCGTGTGTGTGTCTGTGTGTGTGTCTGTGTGTGAGCGTGTGTGTGTGAGCGCGCGTGTGTGTGTGAGCGTGTGTGTGTGTGAGCGTGTGTGAGCGTGTGTGTGTGTGTGAGCGTGTGTGTGTGAGCGTGTGTGTGTGAGCGCGTGTGTGTGTGTGTGTGAACGTGTGTGTGTGAGCGTGTGTGTGTGTGAGCGTGTGTGTGTGAGCGTGTGTGTGTGAGCGCGTGTGTGTGTGTGAGCGTGTGTGTGTGTGAGCGTGTGTGTGTGTGTGTGTGTGTGTGTGTGTGTGAACAGAATAACTCAAAAACATAAAGTCGGTTAAATCAAACTTGGTATTTTAGGTTAGTATCTTCCAAACATGTGACAAAACATTTTCAGGAAACTTCCCGCTCCAAAAATTACAGTCTTCATGTAACATTTTTTTACATTTTGGATATTCTTAAAAATGGCTCTAAGGGTTTTATTTGTTTACATGGAAAATAAAAGTTTATCTTCTTTTTTCTGAGAATAGCCTCTTAAGTTCTTATCATTCTGGAGGACTTTTGCATAATTTATAAACTGTAAGAGATAGATAAACTCCTACTATACAAAAATGTTAAATCTTGTTAAAACTCCAATTAATGTCATTTTTGGAGTACCAATTTTCAAAATATTCCCTGTTATTGTGTCAAATTTAAAAACATATTAGCATATTCTCTAACAGTAAACCACCATAAGTTTCATATCTCTTTAGTTTTACTCTTGGCCATGTAAAGAGAATCAATTTCAATGTCTTGGTTTAGCGGAAGCTTTTACAAATTGTAATATCCCTTTTGCCTAGAATATTCCCTTATTTCCCCTTGTACTTGCAAGTAATAAGCTAATTTCTGCCAGTGTTTACCACGATTAGCATGACGTAGATAGAAGAATAATCTATTGTAAGAATTGCTTGGGGGGTGTGTACTTAGCACGGTGGTAGCGTGGCTGTTTACCAAGCGGAATACAAGGATTCGATTCCCGGTACCGGCGTGAGGATTTTTCCCCCGCTGGGAGACTTGGTGCACTCGTGAGGTCTCTGGAGGGTCATGAGGACCGCATTAACCGACCGGTGGGGGCTTTGAGACGCTGACAGTCTCGCTGACGGTCGGCTTAATTTTCTTGTGAGATGTCGTGCCATGGAGTTATTATATTATATATTATAAGAATAGCTTGTTTGCAGAACAGGTAGAGAAGTTCATGTGAATGGAACACATGAGACATTTTTTTCTCTTTTAGCTCTGCGGAGCTCCTTAACTTCATTCATGTTTGTAAAAGAGAGATTGAATATTAAAGATATACGCTCTGTTTGTTCACAGAGGTCATCCCTGAAGCCCTGACCAACGAATGCGCCAAGTGCAGCGAGGTGCAGAAAGAAACCACTGAGAAGGTCATCAAGTTCCTATCTAAAGAACAGCATGAGATGTGGGAAGAACTAGAGAAAAAATACGATCCTGAGAATATATACAGAAAAAAATATGGAGAACTGGCACATGAGCATGACATTGATGTGTAGAACGGGTTTACCGCTAGCCTAATCACGTTATAACACATAAAATAACTAATAAATATAACCAAAATAAAATTTCTTTTCTAAAATTAAAGATGATGTAAATATGGGTAGCTGTTACTGAAATTAAAACAAAGTTACCAAAGATATGTTATAGATTCACTATGTCATTTCCAGTTTTGCTTCTTTCAACTACTCATTAAAGATAAATTAAGCTTTCTTAAAGCTTTCTTCTACTTGCATTGTATAAATGTTAGCCTCTTTAACTAATAAAGACTGCCACCCTGTTGCTGTATATCTCATGTAAAATTATTCCACAGGAAGAAAACTTTAGAAAAATAACAATTTGAGTTAAATATAACTATTTCCATATTTATTAATATGTTAATGTTGTAACTGAACCCATTCCCTCTAACCCTCTTATAATGTCAGCCGTATACTGCCTATTTACCCTTAAAATACACAACATGAAAATTTCTTTCTCAAAGGGCTGATATCACAAAATGTTACCCTCAGACATTTATGTTGGAATGAAGAATCGGAATAATCACTTATATTAACAGTATATTTTTTTATTATAATATAGGGATTTTTAAAACCCACTTCAAACCTTAAATACTATATATATATTTGACATAGGATAAAAACAAATGCTATCATATAATGGGCAAATAATGGGGTTTGGTTTTATTTATTTTTCTTCAGTTCACCATTACCATGGGTGCGGCTTTGTTGAATGAAACATTAGTAATTTTAGTGACACTGCTATACGCATTTGTAAGTTACAAATCATCGCTCTATTGCTAAATGAGAGAATACAGCTCATGCAATGTCATGAAGATAGAGGAGTTTCTCTCAAAAGCCGGTGCCCATGGCCACGCTCGCTTTGGTGCTCGTGGCGCAGGGGATCGTGATTCGAGTCCCCCTTGGGCATGGGTGTATATGTGTTTGTAAATGTTTATGTGTATGTCTGAATTTGTAGGTCGAAAGTTGCTGCCACAAACGTTTCTTCTTTAGAAGCCCTTGTTTTGTCATTTGCTTTGCTTTGGTTGGCTTCTTGTTCCCTTTCCTTATGATTCAGATACTTGGGCACCAGTTCTTTCTTTTCTTCCCCTTGAGCAGCATCATATCTGGTGGAAAATGAACACTGGTCTTTTTTAGTATTAAAAAGGAATAGTTATAATCTTGGCAAAAAGTACGTTTGTATGTTGTCAGACTTGCGGCTTTCTGATTAATTTTTTTACTCTCTTGTTCATAAAGAGAGTGCATCTTAGATATAGAACAGCTTGCTGTGCAAAAGCTTCTTTTGCGAAGATTTCCTAATATAATGTGTTTCCATAGTAGGACATTTCTTAATTTTCTACTTTATATTCTCTATTTCGTTGGAAGAAAGTTTGCTTACTGGTGGATGTTTTCCTCTTAGATCACTAGATGAGAAAGTACTTGATGAATTTATTTTCTCACAAGCTTTATTTAATGTCTATTACTAATGCAAAGCGTATTTAAGAAAAACATTCTGCATACTCTTCTTTGTGATCCATTTTTCATGAAAAAGAATTGTTTTGCATTCATTCTTTCTTTTCCACCTTTCCTAGATCTTCGACGCTACGGCAAACAAGCTCCTACACGCCTAGCTGCGCACACTAGATAAAGTGTAATATGAAGATGTCTGGTGCAGGGCAAGGTCGCGCACAATACATTGGTTGTAATGGAAAAACAGTGAAATTTAAAACAGCTATAATCACGTCATAAGGATGCCTGAGTAGGAAATAATTAGGACTACACGTTCTTTATGATCGTCAGCATCTATGCACAGGGATTAGACCTTGAATGTCCTGTTGAGAGTTGAATAAAATCACTTCATAGACTGGACGGAATTTCATTCCAAAACTGAGCAAAACATAAATAAATATCATTAAACTTCAATATCGCATACCTGCTTTTAAGTGTTTTACGAACAGGATGTAAGCATAACAGAGAGCATACTTCAGCTTAATTCCGTTTTCGCAGTTTCTTCTCAGTGATTCTATGTATACACACTCCTTTTTACTTTAATGCACAAAGTCCTCAACAAGGATTATAAATACGGTTTGTTAAGAGTGGCTCAGCAGTAAAATGGTAAAAAATGCTGAATAAATAACGAAAAATATGCTGGGTTCAATTCTAGGCTGATGAAGCAATTCTTATTCCCCGCCCTCAAGAGCCTGGAAATATGAATGCGATACTGAATGTATGTTAAGTTAATCGAAATGTACAGTTTTAATGTACACCTCAAATTTAAGCAGTCTTTATAGAAGCTCAAATTGGTAATACGACGATATTATGGTGGCATGTAAATAAATAAAAACAAATAAATAAAATGATATAGCAGAAAAAACATACGCGTTACTAGATTTTGAGAAATGGTATGTACAGTATAAAAATAAAATAAACGTGGAATTAGGTACTTGTATTCCTCTTCAGTAAACTACATTCAAGACGTTAAGTAAACATTTTATGTCAGTAGTTGTGGTATATTTGAGTTAGATAAAATAGGTATATTAATATGTGCACGGCAGGAGAGTATGGTCTGTGCTTCCTGAAATAATTTATAAACAAATCTAAAATTAGAATCGATTATTACTTAACATTCTTTATGTTCTAACACTTTTGCAAAACTCCTTTTTACAACCTGTGGGGTCGTGTTTCAGTCTGAAATGACAGACTTGAAAAATGAACTTAATCGAGATTTCGGTTTTTTTTAATATAATATTGATTCTAATATTTTAACACTGCCTTCTAATACATATACAAAATAGCTATAAGAATGAAATTAGCGTTCTCGTTACCTTTGTCAGGAGAAGGGAAACTAAATACTGAAGGAACTGTTACACGGTTTAGCATCATCTTGCCTTTATTCTCATGGAAACAATTTTTCACAAAATGCACTGAATATAGCCTGTGATATATCGATGGCACAATTTTGTTACGTCTGGGAGCAGATGACGACTTACTCCATAATTCTAGTTTATGTATTAGGAACCTAAAATAAATTAACATTCGCTTAGTGACCGAGGAAACCCACGAGAATAAATCGGAATGAATTTGGAACACAAATGTTACAATTTATTCTTACCGATGGAAAGTGATCTCGGAATAATTTTTCCGGTGGTTGGTACAGTTATGCAGCATAGAAGTGCACCATGTTAATTATTAAACCGTAATACCCTTAAACCACCTCACTTTTAAATCCTTTTAAGCGTACTGAACATACGGCAAAAATCAAGTTTGCCCTTCACCTACGGATGCGAGAGAGGTTTCAATTAGTGACAGCGGTGAGTCTAGGTAATATAATTCCAAGGTCTTTGGCGGGAAACACATTTTGCTCTGTTTTAATATAAAGTCATTTAACCTAATATAAACATCTAAGGCCCTATACTCTGAGCAGATGATTGTCCTTTCTTCTTCAGTAAAACTGGTATAGCATTTAAAATGACATTTGCAAGGAACTTCTCTATGTGTTCTTGCATTATATTCCCCATATTTTGAAATGTATGCCTGTCCGGCGTTTGTAATTTCTTTATTATGTTTGCGGTTCCAAAATGAAGGATTAGCTTTTATTCCATCTGCTTCGTTTCTTTACTATAGGATCTTCAACACCTAAAAATAATGTTTCAAATATGGCCTACATATTTATAAAAATTAACGTTAAAAATTTCTATTTAGATATTTTTATGAAATAGTTGTTGGTATTCTCATTTTTGTTGCATTATTTCTTTGTATTATTTAATATAATTTATTTTTGTTTTCTTGCTTTCCATGTTCTATTGAGATCAAATAATAAGTATAATTATACAAAATTCAAACTGTAACTACGAATCGAACCTATAGTATCTACATTTATAAGCTAACATGATATGTACTAGCCCAGGAAGGCATTGCTCCACGATAAAATATTAACATTTGGATTGCCTCCGCAGTAGAGTGGTCAGCGAGCTAATCACCCTCAGGTCCCGAGTTAGACACCCGGCTAGAAGTGTTAATTTGTCTCTAATTAGAAATATCCCATTTCTTCCATAGAGTTCGGAACCTGACTTAATGTGCACGTGAAAATAATTTAAAGACGATAAACAACCTACAGCAATTTAAACTTAAGTTCAAATTATAATGATGATAAAAAAAAAAAAAAAAAAATAATAATAATAATAATAATAATAATAATAATAATAATAATAATAATAATAATAATAATAAAGCAACAGTAATGATATAGCCATAACAGTTAAAGAGGGTAAAGACTTGGACAAACAAATAAAAATTTGTAGCACATAGAGCTTCACTTCCGTTATGAGAAATAGCTCTTCCGAGATTGAAATAAAAACTTGCTGAGAGTGCAAGTTGCTGTAATGTGACGTTGCTTTAAGCATTGTTGGAACGCATGTCAACGACCTTAACATTATCCCTTATCTCAGCGGTTTCTGCTTGACAATGAATGCTTAGCATAGCTACGAAAAGCAGAAATAACTAAGCCCATTAAGTGATTTCTGCGTGCCTAAGAAACGTGAAATTTGAACTATATGAAAATTTAAATAGGCATAGCTTAAAAAAGATGAGAGATATCTTTTGATGGCCTTTGCTCGTTTCTAGAAGACACATTTCTTGGCAAGCTGGTATAATAATCTGAAAATAACCAAATTTGGACTCAGTGACTTCTGCCAGAACGACGACAATATTTTCTTTTTGTTCGATCCCAATTAATTACCAAGATGCCTGTCCATACTCACTGTTATAAAAATCTGATGCCTTCCATTCATCTGACTTTCTTTACATCTCCGCAACAAATTATTGTTAAAAAGGTAATACTTCTATTTACTTCATGCTACTCGATAAAAAATTAGCAGAAATACTCTTATTACTTGTTTCCTTGTAAGTACAAGAGAAATAAGGGAGTACCATAGTGATAGTCAAAAGCTGGTTGCTAAATGACTGAAGTTCGTTTGTATGGACAAGAGTTGACAAATTCCTGTATGAGAAAAGTATACGTTTTTTAAAGCTGAAAACAAAAACAAGGAATATCTAAAAACGATCAACGCCACGAAAAAAGTATATATCACAAATTGTAGGTTTTAACGTGCTCTACATTTTTGTGTGGTAAGTTTTTGTCCATCTCTTACGGTTTAGCAGTTATGCAAAATTTCGTAAAATTCATCCAGAATGAAGTCGTCTTCAGAGGCTACTCGAAAATTCAAGACATACATTTTATTTGTCAGGTAAATATCTTTAATAAACGATATTTTAATCAAAATTCTTAGAGCCAAAAGAGAAAGTCAAAATTTTCGAAAAAAGTTTCATGTAAAGGTTAGTTGGGTGTGTAAGATGTTCTTGAAAATCTTTGTGTCGCATCCTTGGAAGATGCTAAACTTGAATACCAAGTTTGTTATTAAACGATATTTTCGTTTTTGAGCTATGCTGTCTACAGGCGCGCGCACGCACACAAGGTGCTTTTTTCAGAAATGCTCTTTTTGGATTCAGGGGGACCCAAAACGTATATTTCCGGTGAAATCTCGATATCGAAGTTTTGGGTACATTACAAAACCTTCTCTATACCTACACTATGTACATAGCGTATAGAGAAGGTATTGCACTCCACCCAAAAATTTGATACCGAGATTTTACCGGAAATATATGTTTTAAGGTCCCCTGTATCTAACAAAATCTGATGAGTGCCATTCACATGACTTTCTCTGCATTTCTGCAACAAATTATTATTAAAAAGCTTATGCTTCTGTCTAATCCATGCTAATCGAGGAAAAATTAGCAGAAATAGTCTTTATTACCTGCATTTTTGTAAGTAGAAGCGAAATAAGAGAGTACCATAGGTTAAAGTGATAATCAAAAGCTGAATGCTATGTAGCTGAAGTTCCTTTGTTTGTATGGAAAATTCCTGTTAGAGAAAAGTATAAGCTTTTTAAAGATAATTGCAATAACAAGAAATATCTGAAAAACGAGCAACTCCACGAAAAAGAGTTATATAATATAAGTTGAGTGTTTTAATGTGCTCTACATTTTTTTGTGTAGTAAGTTTTTGTCTATGTCTTACGGAAATTCCGCAAAATTCACCCAGAATAAAATAGTCTTCGGAGGCTATTCCCAGAAAATTCAAGATATACATTTTATTTATCAGGTAAGCATCTTTAATATACGATATTTTAATCAATATCCTTAGAGCATCAAAACTTTCGAAAAAAATTCCATGTAAAGGGTAGTTTGGGGTGGAGGAGTTCTCTTGAAAATCTTCGTGTCGCATCCTTGGAGGATCCTTGGTATTGAACGCTCTCTTCGTTTTTGAGCTATGCTGCCCACAGACAGACACACACACGGACATTTCTCTAAAACTGTTTTTTTTTTTTATTTTTTTATTTTTATGATTCAGGGGGTCTCAAAGCATATATTTCCGTAGAAATCTCGAAATCGAATTTTGGGTGCATTACAACACCTTCTCTATACACTATACTATGTACATAATACGTGTAGAGAAAGTAAAAATGAAGGGTCTTCGTTACAAATTAATTCTCATACTGTTGGCGTTACTATGCTATTAAGGATGTTAGGGAAATTGTTGCTTTTTTCTTTCTCTAGTCCCATATATACAATGTGCATTGTATGTGTGTGTAGACAGCATAGCTCAAAAACAAAATGATCATTAAATACCAAACTTGGTATTTAGATTTAATATCTCCCAAGGATGTAACAAAGATTTTAAAAAAAAATCCCCCCTCCAGAAATTACCCTTTATATGAAAAAATTTCCGAAAATTTTGGTTTTCATAAAAATAGCTCTAACGATTTTTATTAAAATCCCATATATTAAAGCTATATGTATCCGAAATAAAATGTACATTTCGAATTTCCTGGGAATAACCTCTGAAGATCTCTTTGTACTGGATGAATTTTGTCGAATTTTGCTTAAGTGCTAAACCGTAAGAAATAGATAAAAACGCACTACATACACGAAAAAAAAAAAAAAAAAAAAAAAAAAATACATCTCGTCAAAACACACGATTTGTGTCATTTACGTTTTTGTTGTGGGGGTAACCGTTTCCGAGATATTCCTTGTTGTTGGTTTCAATTGTGAAGTGCTTAAACTTTATTCAAATAGGAAGTGTCCGTTTTTCTTTTGTTCTACTCTTGGCCAAGCAAAGAAACGATTTGCAATGGCAATCGCATAAGATAGGTTTTAAAACATGTGACTATCACTTTAGCCTAGTGTATTCTCTTAGTTCCCTTCTACTTATAAGGACCTAAGTAATAAGAACATTCTGCTAATGTTTATCTCAATTAGTATGGTGTAGGAAGAAGAATAATCTTTCGTAGGAAGTTTGTAGAGCAGCTAGAGAGTCATGGGTGTGTAACACTTCAGATTTTTTAATGTTAATTTATTATTTCCTTTAGCACAATATATGTAGTGGATATAGAAGGTATTTTACTCCACTCAAATATTCGATAGGTACCGAGATTTCGTCGGAAATACTGTTTAAGGGCCTTCCGGACCCAAAAAAATCAGATGTGCTACATTCACTTACCTTTCTCTAGCTGTTCTTATACAAACTATTCTTATTATTCTTTTATCTACACCATCCTAATCCAGATAAACATTACTAGAATTGGTCTTATTACTTGATGCTATGTAAGTAGGAGGGAAATAAGGCAATACATTACTTAAAGTCATAGTCAAATATTTTAAAAGCTGGTGGCTATGTGAAACAATAGAAGTTCGGTTCGTTTTGCATGGAACTGTTTGAGAAAAATTACTAAGTTTAAAACCAAAACAAATCATACGGAATGTCTCATAAACGGTCAATTCTAGAAGAAAAGCCTATATTATATAAATTATGTGTTATAACGAGATACGATTTTTGTGTAATGAGCTTCTGTCTATCTGTTTCGGCTTAATCATTTTGCAAAACTTTGCAAAGCTCATCCAAAATAAAAAGGTCCTCAGAGCCATTTCCAAGAAAATTAAAAATGTACATTCTATTTGTGATATAAATATCTTTAATACACATATATTAATCAAAATCGTTAAACCTACTTTTGAGATAAACAAAGATTTCAAAAATGTTTCCATGTAAAGGATAGTTTGTGACGGGGCATTTTTTTTTCAAATGTTCATGCTCATCCATTGAAGATATTAAAACTTAAATACCAAAGTTTATATTTAGCTATGTTTTCGTTTTAGAATTATGCTGTCCACACACACGGACCTTTTTTTTTAAATATCTGATGTGCCACACTCACATGACTTTCTCTAACTATTCTACAGACTTCTCAGAAAAGATTATTCTTCTTTCTACACCATGTTAATTGAGATAAGCATTGGCAGAAAGTACTTATTGCTTAGTTCCTTATAAGTAAAAGGGAACTAAAAGAATAGTATGTTAAAGCGATAGTCAAATGTTTTAAAAGCTATCGTCATGCGATGTCATTGAAATTGACTTCTTTGCATGGCCAGAAGTAGAACAAAAGAAAAAACGGGCACTTTCTGTTTGAGAAACGTGTAAGTATTTTAAAATTGAAACCAATAGCAAGGAATACCTTGGAAATGACCAACTCTATAACAAAAATACATATGACATAAATTGTTTTTTTATTTTTTGTGCAGTAGGATTCTGGAAAAATCAACATGAATAAAGTGTTCTTCAGAGACTATTCGCAGAAAATTCACAATATACATTTTGTTTGCGTTATAAGTAACTTTAATATACAGTATTTTAATACAAATCATTAGTCATTTTTAAGAAAACATGTAAAGGGCAGTTTGGGTGTGGGAATTTTCTTGAAAATCTTCGTCTCGCATACTTGGAAGATACCATACTTAAATACCAAGTATGGTATTTAACGGTCGTTTAGTTTTTGAGCTACGCTGTCCACAGACACATTCACACACTCGCACTCACACTCACATACACAAACACCCCCACACGTTTCCTAAAAATGATTTTTTGGATTAAGGGGGTATCAAAACAAACATCTCGGTATCTAATTTTTGGGTACAATACACTATGATGTGTAGAGAAAATAAAAATGCTGTTTTCGGATTCAGGAGACCTCAAAAGATAATTTTCCGGTGAAATCTCGACATCGACTTTTTGGGTATAACTCGATACCTTCTCTAACCACTATTTACGTTGTACATACAGGTTAGGAAAAGGTCAGTGTGTCTGTGGACAACATATCAAAAACGAAAGTCCGCTAACCAACCGTGGTATTTATTTAAGCTTGGTGGTTTCCCCCACCACAAACCACCCTTTACTTGGAAATGTAAAGATGAAAGATTTTCAAGAAAATCCACCCACCCCAAACTACACTGTAGCTCTACGATTTTGATTAAATTACGGTATATTGCATATATTTACATGACAAGTAAAATGCATATGCTGAAAACCTTTAAATTCTGGATGGCTTTTGTATAACAACTCAATGGCACGACCGCTCACAAAGAACCTTGGCCTACCGCCCGGCCGCTGCGTCCATCTCGGTCCATTGCAGACGTCAAGGATGGGGTGAAGTTTTGGAGGGTAAGACGTGGTCACCGCCTCGAATTCCTCCCGGCCGGTTAATGCGGTCCTCATGACCTGGAGCCGCTACTTCTCCATCAAGTAGTTCCTCAATTAGCTCCCTAGGAACCTCACGAGGCTGAGTGCACCCCGTTCCAGGTCTCCCAGCGGGGAAAAGATCCCTACTCCGGTCCTGGGAATAATTAGGAAGGTAGTTCCAATAATTACATGAAGACCATGAAATCCAGTTGCTACAAACAAAGATGAACCAAATACTGAATCTGCAATGGTGAAAGGTGCTTCAATATATTCAAAGAGTTGTAAAGCACCTTGCGAACCCAGGTCTCCCGCTTGGCAAGCAGCTGCGCTACCACCGCGCTAAGGAGACGACCAACTGTTGTATAACTGGTAAATAATGAGGGATAAACAAAAACCTACTGCACAAAAAAATGTAGATGTCGTTAAAACACACAATTTGCGTCATATACACCTATGGGTGCGCAGAGAGCTATGCGTGTCGGACATAGAAGATTTTCTTGGAGGGCAGAAGGCGTGTGAGGTCGCGCGCAATACATTGATTGCAATGGGGAAACAGTGAAACTTAACAGCGCTATAATTACGTCATGAAGACACCTGAGTTGGAAATAATTGCGACAACACGTTCTTTATGATCATCAGCATTTATGCACGGGGATTAGACCTTGAATGTCCGGTTGGGGATTGAATAAAATCACTTCATTGACTAGAGGGAATTTCATCCCACAACTGAACAAAACAGAAGTAAATATTATAATTGAAGTTGAATATCGCATTCTTGCATATAAAGTGCTTTACAAAACGGGATGTAAGCATCACTGAAAGTAGAATTCGACTTTAATTCTGTTTTTCGCAGTTTCTTCTCACTGATTCCATATATACTGTCTGCTTTTTTACTTTCTCTACACGTGATTTACCTACTTAGCGTATAGAGAACGTATTGTACTCCACCCAATAAAGATACCTAGATTTTACCAGAAGTATACATTTTAGGGTCCCCTGTATAAAAACAATTTTAGAAAAAGGTCCGTGTTGGTGTTTGTGTCCATGAACACGATAACTCAAAAACGAAGAGTCGGTATAAACTCTAACTTGGTATTTAAGTTTAGTATATTCCAAGGATGCGACACGAAGATTTTGAGGCAAAAGCCCCCAGCCCAAACTATCCTTTACGTGGACAAACTTCGAAAATTTAGATTTTCTCAAAAATCGCTTTGACGATTTTGATTAAAATACCGTATATTAAATATATTTACATGGCAAATAAAATGTATATGTTCAATTTTCTGGGAATAGCCTTTGAGATGAATTTTGCATAACTAGTAAACCGTAAGAGATAAGAAAAACTTACTGCACAAAAAATGTAGATCTCGATAGAACCACAATTTACTTCATATACACTTATTCGTGGAGTTGAGAAATCCCGTTTTATTGGTTTCTGTTTTAAAATATTTACTCTTACGGCAATGGGACATCACCTAGCCCTGCAAACAAACGCATTTCATACATATGAAACCAGTTTTAAAAGATTTGACTATCGTTTAGCTTCTTTTCCCTTCTACTTATAAAGAAGCAAGTAATAAGATCATGTCTGCTAATCGATTAGTATGAAGTAGATAGAAGAATAAGCTTTTTAACAATAATTTGCCAAGATATGTAGAGAAAGTTATATGAATGGAACACATCGGATTTTTACTTTAATACACAAAGTCGTCAACAAGAACTATAAACATGAGTTGTTAAGAGTGTGTCTGTAGTAAAGCGGTCAAAATGCTGAATTAAAAATGCAAAATATGCTGCGCTCGATTCTAAGCTGATGAAAGAGTTCTTATTTAAATATTATTCCAAAAGCCTATAAATATGAATCCGATAGTTAATGTGTGTTAAGTTAGTCGAGAAGTGCATTTTTAATGTATACTTCAACAATTTAAGCAGTTGTTATAGAAGGTCAAAGTGCTGATACGGCCATATTACCTAAGGCGTATGTAAATAAAAACAAACATAAATAAAGCGCTTTATCATAAAAAAACACTTGCGATACTGGATTACAGAGACAGTATATGCACAGTATAAAATTAAAATAAATGGGAAATTAGGTACCTGTATTCCTCTTCAGTAAATTGTATTCAATACGTTAGTAAGCATTTGTGGTATATTTGTGTTAGATGGATAAGATATATAAATATAAAATTAGTATTAATTACTACTCAATGTAGTAAATGCTATGCAAAAATAATTAAACTCTACTGACCTATTGAATCATAAACAAAATTGATTTAGAGAGATTCTGTCTGACTATTTTCTTGTGCAGCACACTGCTGTAAGATTTTGCTGCATGAAAACACCTGAGTTTCACATAAAAGCTTACCACCAAGTTCTTAAAATGTGGTTTTCGAGGTACTGAAAGTCGTTTCAGCGTACTGAACATATGGCAAAACGCATGCTCTGCCCTTCAGTTAAGAATACGCGAGAGGTTTCAATTTGTGGCGGCGACACTAGCGCCGGTGGTGTGTCTAGGTAATTAATTCCAAGGTCTTTTGTAGAATTAACGGTTTTTTTAAGATATTCCGTGTTATAGGTTTCAATTATAAGCTACTGAACTTTTCTCAAACGGGAAGCCATCATTCTTTTTTTTTTTTTTTTTTTTTTACTCCAAGCAACCAAATAAAACCAAATTTCAATTATTTTGCATAGTGACCGGCTTTCAAAAGAATTGACTTCTTTTAACCTAGTGGATTTTCTTATTTCCCTTCTCTAACAAAGATGGAAGTAAGCATACCAATTCTGCTAATGTTTATTTTGATTGTCATGGTGTAGATAAAACGTATAAAAATGTGTTTGCGGAACACAATGTAAATGTAGCACATGGTCTATGTTATATTATCCATTAGCATTAAATTTATCAAGATGTGTATATTCCGAGTGAAATAGACATAAAGAGTAATTAATTGTTCTACCAGTCACAAAATGTCTTAATAACAACTTAGACTTTATTCCCAATAACTTTATCTTGTGAGATAAACCTTTTCCGAGATATCTTAATAATGGTCCCAATTGTTGAATACTAAAGTTCTTCTTTTAAAGCTCATCGATTTTCAGCTGCTTCTCACGATTGCATTGAAATGGTATGGCATTTTATATGCCTTCCAGTTTTTAAACATTCCACTGTCACTATTTACTTTTTATCTCTAACGAAATGTTTAATACAATTATCTCTTGTTTATCTCAATTAAAATCAAATAGAAAAATAAAACTTTGTAAGAATAATTTATATGTCCACTAATACAAGTTAGTGGTTAGTGAAAGCCATGTGAATATAAGATATGAAATTGTATTTTCCCTATTGCATAAGTAGATGGGGGAGTCCTTGAATTCAACTTAAACATTTTTACCAAGAAATACATGTTTGGGGGACCCTTGAATCAAATAAAATCAGTTTTATAAAGGTATGTCTGTGTGTTTGTGCGGAAATGTGATTAAGTACCAAACTTGCTATTAAATTTCAATATCTTCGACAAATGAGATACGAACATTTCCAGAAAAATCCCTCGACCCCAACATACCTACTACATGAACAATTTTTCAACATTTCCTGTTTTCTCAAAAAAGGCTCTAACGATTTTCATTAATGTCACATATTATGAATATTTACATAAAAAGGTGTACATATATCTTGAATCTTCTTGGGAAAGCCTCTGAAGACCTCTTCAATCTGGAGGAATTTCGCATAACCGGTAAAACATAAAACAAAGAAAAATCTTACTGTACAAAAAATGTAGATATCGTTATACAAGAACAGGCCTTGAAGGCCTTGAACTTTAGTTTAGAATCCCATAGAGTAGAAAAAATGTAATGTTACGCCACAGAATAAAAATAGTTCCTGCACGTGCAGAATATAAAAGCAAAAGCCGGTTACATGCAAGGAAAATACATAAATAGCTTTCACATAATACTTCAGAATACAGAAGACAAGGCTTAAAAATATAATTTGTTACATTCATATGATTTTCTCTAAATCTCTGCAACAAATTATTGTTAAAAGGTTATTCTTCTATCTACTTCATGCTACTTGAGATAAGCATTAGTAGAAATGGGCTTATTACTTGCTTTCATGTAAGTAGAGGGTTATAAGGGAATTCACTAGATTAAAGAAATAGTCAAATCTTTTAAAAACTGGCTGCTGTGATTGAAAGTTCTTTGTCTGTATGACTAGGAATTGACAAAGTTTCGTATGAGAAAAGTATACCTAAGTGTTTTAAAGCTGAAACCAACTAACAAGAAATATCTCAGAAACGGTCAATTTTGCTAAACAATCGAGTATGAGACAAATTATGTGAACAAATTCTACACTTTTTATGCACTAAGTTTTTGTCTATCTCTTACGGTTTAACAGTTATGCAAAGTTCATCCATAATAAAGAGGTGTTAAGAGGCTTTCCTAGAAAATTCAGAATATACATTTAATTTGTTATTTACGGTTTTTAGAGCGTTTAACGCCCGCTTTAATTACTTGTGGCACCGCAGGCGATGACACTAATAATACATGAATGAAGATGGAGCACCAGTTGAATACAATGGCTGGGAAACCGTAGAATCCGAAGAAAATCCGCCCCTGCGCCGCTTTGTTCACCACAAATCTCACATGCGGTCGCTTGGAATCGAACCCGGGCCGTCTAGGTGAGAGGTCTAACCACTTGGCCACGGCGCGGCCACAGTGTCATTTATGGTATTTCAATTTAAACTGTTAGGGCCATTTTTCAAAAAATTAAAATGTTCACAATTTTTTCCACTTAAAGAGTAGTAGAGTTGGTGGGGGAATTTTTCCACAAACTCTTCATATCGCGTCCTTGAAAGATTCCAAACTTAAATACCAAGTTTGGTATTTTTGTTTTCGAGGTATCGTGTTCACAGACACACACTAAATGTTTCTAAAAATGTTTTATTCTAAATTCAGGGGACCGTATAACGTGTAAAACCTCGGTATAGTATTTTTGGGTGTGCAGCACCTTCTCTACCCGTGTACCGTGTATTATGCAGTGAAAGTAAAAGTGAAAATCAATTCTCTTACAAGGTAAGTTTATATTAATGCATTCAGGGATCCTGGATGGTAATCCGGGATTCACCTATGTGGCCTTTTACTTTCTCTACACGTACCTTGTGCATAGTGTATAGAGAAGGCACTATATTTCACCCAAAAATTCGATACCGAGATTTCACCAGAAATAAAAAAAAGTGTGAAAAAAGGTCCGTGTGTATGTGTGCCTGTGGATAGCATAGCTCGAAAACGAAAAGCCCATTAAATACCAAACTTGGTATTTAAGTTTGGTATCTTCCATGAATGCAACACAAACATTTGCAAGAAAATCCCACATTACAAATTACCCTTTACATGGAAAAAATTTCGAAAATTTTGATTTTCTTAAAAATGGCTCTAACGATTTTTATTAAAATCTCTTATATTTAAAATATTTATATGGCAAATTAAATTGTATATCTTCAATTTCAGGGAATAGCTCTTAAGACCCCTTTATTCTGGATGATTTTTACTGAAACTGTAAGAGATGGCCAAAACCTTACTACACAAAAAATGTGGATCACGATAAACGTATAATTTATGTCATATGCAGTTTTTTCGTGGAGTTTCTGAGATATTTCCTGTTATTGGTTTCAGGTTTAAAAACTTATACAGTAATTTGTCAACTCCTGTGCATACAAACAATGGAACTCAGTCACATAGCAACCAGCTTATGACTATTTTTTAACCTATAATACTCCCTTATTTCGCTTCTACTTACAAGGAAGCAATTAATAATGGTATTTCAGCAAATTATTCTCAATTAGCATGAAGTAAAAACAAGCATAAGCTTTCTTAATATATATAATAATTTGTTGCATAGAAGTGGAGAAAGTCATGTGAATGGAACACATCAGATTTTTGTTTGTGGTTTTCCTCAGTCGTCAAGGTAAATACCGGATTGGATATTTAATAGCACGGCTCAAAGCTCTACCTTCATCCTAAAAGAATGGTAAAACTGGAATAAGATGGAATTGTGATTGTGCTGACATCTATCTACAGATAACGAAAGACGTTAGACCGGCGACAAGCCCGATCCTAAAGGCATCTGTTGTAAAGAAGTAAAGGTGGTATGGTGTAAAGGGATGAGACCTCGAAGACTAGCTGTCACCATCTTAGTATGCACGGTGCTGTCTACTATGGGTAATGAAAACAGATAGACTGTACGGCACCCTAACATCGCCTGTTTGGTGCGAAATGAAAGTGTATGGTGTTGGAACAAGACCTTGAAGGGTACTGCCACCACTCAGAAATCCGTTGCGATATGACCAAACAGCAATGCGATATAAAATAAATAATATAAAAATCATATATTTTGCATTCTCTTTACTTTCTCTATTTTTCTGTAACAAAGTTTTCCTACAAACACCGAGTCTTCTATCTAATTTACGTTAATCAACCAATAACAAGGAATGTCTAAAAAACGGTGAACTCTACAAGAAAAACATATGAATAAATTATGTGTTTTAATAGGATCTACAGTTGTTGTATATCCTAAGTATTTGTCTCTTACAGTTTAACCATTATGCTAAATTCATTCTGGATAAAGAGCTCTTCAGAGGCTAATCCTAGAAAGTTAAAAATGTATATTTTATTTGTAATTTAAATATTTTTAATATATGGTATTTTAATCAACATCGTTAGGGCCACTTTTGAGAAAAGAAAAATGTTCATAAGCTTTTCCATGTATAGCGTAGTTTGAGGTGCGGCAAGTTTTTGAAAATCTTCATGTAGCATCCTTACAAGATACTAAACATAAATACCAAGTTTGGTTTTCAACGGTTTTTCGTTTTTGAGCCATTCTGTCCACAGACAGACACAAAGACCATTTCCTAAAAACTGATTTTTGTACTCATGGGTACTTTAAGACGTGTATTTCCGGTGAAACCTCGACATATAAATTTTGGGAGAAATACCATGTCTTCTCTAGCTACTTTGTACACTGTACATACGTACTAGAGAAATTAAAATATTTATATGGCATAAATTGTGTGATTAAACGAGATCTACACTTTTTTGTGTAATAAGTTTTTGCTATATTTTACGTTTTAACAATTATGGAAAAACCAACACAATAAAGAGATCTTCGAAGACTATTACCAGAAAATGCAAGATATACATTTTCCTTGCGGTGTGAATGTCTTTAATGGGCGGTATTTTAATCAATTCGTTAGAGGCATTTTTGAGAATGTCAAAAATGTTCTAAAACATTTCTATGTAAAGAGTAGTTGGAAGCGTTTTTTATTGCTTTCTTGAACATCTTCGTGTAGCATCCTTGAAAGATGTTAAACATAATTATAAAATTTGGCGTTCCCTGACCCGGATCAGGGTGAGTTAGAGGGTAAGTTCCCCCTCCCCTTAATCTTGAGAAAAGAATGGCGAGTAACTTAAGTTCTATGGAACCGAGATTATTCGAGCATCACCGATGGAGCATCATTTCCGATATGACCAACCAGGGCGATACAAATAAATTTCAACACTATAGAGGTGTCTCAATCTCACAAAACATCTGACGTGTTCCATTCACATAACTTTCTCTAGGTGTTCTATAAACAAATTATTCTTACAAAAAATTATTCTTTTATTTACATAATGCTAATTGAGATAAATATAAGCAGAACTTGTCTATTATTTTCCTCCTTGTACGTAGAAGGGAAACAAGGGAGTACACTAGGCTGAAAGGATAGTCAAATATTTTAAAAAGTGGTTGCTTTGAAACAATTGAGGTTGAGTTTGCTTTGCATGGTTCCAATTGAAAAAGTTTAGGCAGTTTAAAATAGAAACCAATAATCCTGAAAACGGTCGTCTCTACAAGAAAACCGTATATGACCTACATTAAGTGTTTTTACGAGATTATGTTTCTTGTGCAGTAAGCTTTTGTCTATCTCTTACCGTTTAACCGTTGTGCAAAATTATGCAAAAATCATCCAAAATAAAGAGGCCTCAGAGGCTATTCCAATAAAATTCAAAATATAAGTTTTATTTGTTATTTAAATATTTTTAATATTCAGTATTTAATCAAAATCCTTAGAGCCATTTTTAAGAAAAACAAAATTGTCATAAATTGTGCTGTAAATGGTAGTTTGTAGTGGGGAAATTGTCTTGAGTATCTTCGTGTCGCATCCTTGGAAGGTACTAAACACAAATAACAAATTTGGTACTTAACGGTCTTTTCGGTTTTGAGCTATGCTGTCCACAGGCACATACACATGGAGGTTTTTCTAAAAACGCATTTTTGGACTCAGGGGAACTTGAAACTTATTTTACGGTACATTCTCGACATCGACTTTTTGGGCGGAATACAATGCCTTCTCTATTATGTGCATTGTATGTAAATACGTGCTAGAAAAATTAAACATTTATAGCAACTGGGAGCATTTAACTGCAAAAGAACCCTGGATTGTAAGGGGAAGGGCATCAGGAGTAACCAATTTCAGAGGTAAGTTTATTATAACATTTACTCTAGAAATGCAAGAACATGTAGATTTAGTAAACATTATGGAAGTTCTTACCATGAATGAATTCTGTCAAGATTCCTGACAAGGCCAAGAGTAGTGTATCATTCAGTGGGCGCAGAAAGAAGGCTTTATTTAGTTCTGTTAAGCTACCATAGAGCTTACCCACCATCCTGACGAAGATCTCTGGTGCTGCATTGCAGGCAATTTAATTACAGTCAGTCTTTGATGCCGATGCAAATGTCCACATCAATCAAGGAAGTGGATTTTTAGTAATATAGTAATATTAAACATAGGAAATGAACTTACTTTGTCACTTTGCAGAGACGAAGTGATTATTGACATAACCCTGGGATTTCCAAATATAAGCACCATGGTTGAAAAGTGGTATGCGCCTGATGAATCGTCTCTTTCAGACCATTGATCAAATGATGGTAAAAATCAACATAGATGATAAAATGTGAGCTTTGTATCGTAATCCACGAGCAATATGCAAGGACATTGAAAGGATATTCGAAATTAATAAACTCGCAATAAGAAACAGATATGATAACGAGAACCATTCAAGAGACAATAACAACCTCATATAATGATAGGCTGTTCTGAAAGTGCGACACCAATCAAGAAAGGTCAGATTTGGTGGAAAAATGATTTGAAAAAGATGAGGATGTAATTCCGCAAACAGTTCAATAAGACAAAGAAAACTGTTGATTGGGTATATTATGAAAAAGTTTAAAAAAATAAAAATATTACTGGTATTCTAAAATAGTAAGAGAGGTCAGAAGATACTGGGAGTAAGCTTTGTCAAGAGATAGATAATGTCGCTCCGTACTAGTTCAATGGGATTAAAATGACAGTGATACGGTGGTAACCTAATCAATTCATGGCCAAGTTCCCTGGCTACTTCATCTGCAACATACGTTGGTGTGACCGGCTTATTTTCCTTCATCGTGGAATATAAAAACAGCTTGGTCATGTTCATATCTGCAGCTACCCCTTTCGTTCAGCCACTCTACTATAACCTCTTTTCTATTGTTGGAGGTCCTTGCCCAGTTTTACTGAATGATATGGAGCGTTGTCCATCACTATAGTTGCTGGGCGTTCTAGCTGCTCCAACAGTTTCCTGAACCACTCCAGGAAGCGAGTAAGATCTATATCTTCGTGGTAATCGCCGGTTTTCTTCGATTTGAAGACCAGGAGGCCATCTTCAACAAACCCATCCGAAGAACCGGCGTGGGCCACAAATAACCGGGCTCCTTTCCCTGTCGGCTGATGGCCACTCCTATCTGGGGTGCCGTCTGTCCAGCATTTTGTCGCGGCTTCTCCAGCATTGACCCACGTCTCGTCCAGCCATTCTATTCTGGCGACATCTTTGTTCAATATTTTGTGTAAAAACACGCTTCTTGCGACAATATGAGTCTTTTTCAACAACACTTTACGCCCTTTAAGCGTTTTATATCGAAAGCCAATTTCTTTCAAGACTGCTTTCAGCGACGTCTTACCTCCTGTAAAAAGCTCTGCTCCTTTAAGAGAAATAAGGAGCTTTGGTACGGTCGGATACTCCTTTCTACTATAATAGGCGTACATGTGCCTACATTTGGCGACTAATTGGAAAGCATCAATATTTGTGACCGGACAAGACTGCTTTTGTTTTCTTCCCTGGCGTTGACAGAAATACCTGCTGCATTTCAGATGTTTCAGGGATTTTGTCTTCCTGCTGTTGAAGTTTCACCCCCTTGCTTATTACAGTTCTCGTACTTAGTCCAAGAGCTGCTGCAGTTCTCCACGGGTTTATCCGCAGGAATAGAGGGATGCCCATTAACTTTCACGTATTCCTTCTCACTTTCAAGGAATTTTCGCACCCTTCTCAATAGCTCCAATGCCTGGCTATTAAGTGGCACGTCTTTTCGCAGAGGTTTTTCACTTCACGAATCACTCGATGTACGGCGTCGCTTTGGAGGCATTATCGCACATCAAATCTTTATAAATATAATGCAATATAGATAAATATATATAAAGAAACCAAAGAAACACAAACAACACTATCAACAATAACAACGAATAATACGTAGCTTACACAGAACAACTCAACGCACGTGTTAGGAGTTCGCAAACTGAGCACGCGGTTGGAAATAGCCAGATATTGCAACGGTGCGGCATCTAGACCGTTTCCGCCATCTGACTGACCGACCGGAATGCTGCTTTTTGATTGGTTCAGAAAGGTAGTGAGTAAATGATTTCATCTGTTTTATGTGGGAGTACCAACTTAACTCCCAACTGTCAAGTGCAAGGACTCAGCGGCGGGGGATACAGAGTAGTATTTTGATATGAAAAGAACATTATAATGCGATTTCATATTTAAGACAGATAGCTCTATATATATTATCTATGGATTTTTCTAAAACAATATTATTTATTGCATTCACTTGACTTTCTTCACTCACACTTCTATAAAGTATTCCTTCAAAAGATTATTATGATATCCACTTCTTGATATTCTAGATAAGCTGTCAATTCACATTTACACACTTCGTTTAGCTGTATGTAATAGGGATACAGTAGATAAGATACAGTCAGGTTTAAACTTTTATACAAGAAATCTACATTTTTATCTAATATTTTGTCTATCTTTACAGTTATTAGTTAAATGAAAATAATTCATGTTTTCAGGGATCATTCCTATATAGCTCAAGTTATACTTGATTCATTTGTAACCTTTAAGCATATAAGATTTTATTAAAATCATTTAGCCATTTTTCTGAAAATCAGAGTTTGGGATAGTTAGGGTGGGGGATGTTGCTTAAAATGTTCATGTTGAATCCATGGAAAAACAAACTTTAATACCACGTTGCATGCAACCGAGTATTCGTTTTAATTTCTCTACATAGTACTTGGTATATAGGTACAGATGAAATTACACTCCACACAAAAATTTAATAACCAAATACATGTTTTAGGGTCCCCTAGATCCAAACAAAATTTTTAGAAAAAGTTCCTTGTGTGTCCGTGAGTCCATGTGTCTGTGAACACGATAACTCAAAACAAAAAATTTGTAAAATACAAACTTGGAATTTAAGTTTAGTATCTTTCAAGGATATCACACGAAGACTATGAGGAACACCGTGTAATTTGGACCAGCGTGTATTTTGGCCCGATGTCAGTTTAGGAAAATGGGTACCGTTGGAAGCACCAATAATACGAATTGAGCAGCATTTGTTATGAGGGGTATTGTCAATAACCTTGGAGGGAAGTTGTGGTCTTTGTTGAGAGCGTTTTCGCTGTAATTTTGTCCCGCTTTAAATATCGTGTTTTCTTCCACCTAAGATCTTTCTTTGAAAACCAAACTAAAACGACGGAACATTCAATATGTTAAGGTGAGTGTGATGTATTTCATTAATATAGTTTAGGATTATAAGAAATGTGATACTCGTAAAGTTATGATGTGCTGTATAATTTAGATCAAAGGTCCGGACCAAATTACACAGAATATTCAAGTTGGTTATTACATTCCTAATGATCATGTGTCTGTATATATTTATTTGAAGTCACGCTTTTAATGTACTCTAGTAATTTATTTAGACGCGTATACTGTTACAAGTTGCGTAAATTTCCAGACGACAACAAGAGAAGCTCGCAAATCTAAGGGCTCCTACTGTAAATGGAAAGAGAAAGATCTGAGAAAAGCGCTTGAGGAATGTTCCCCAACCCAAACTACCCTTGACAGGGACAAATGTTCTGAAATGTTTATTTTCTCAAAAATAGCTCCAAAGAGTTTTATTAAAACACCATTGAGGAAGTCCATGTAATTTGGACCACTTAACTTTAAGTGTTAATATCTGGACAGAAAACCTTCGTCAAAGAGAGTTTCCATTGTTTAGTCCCAGCTATATAATTGGCAAGTTTTAAATACAGTTTTTTTCTAAGCGTGTATTTTGGACCAGAGGCTGTAATTTGGTATGAGAGGGTGTGCAAATTGGGCCACTATGTAATACATTTATAATCTATTTGTATACCTTTATATTCACTTTTTATGATTGAAATTCACAATAACACTTAATTTAAACCTGGAAAAATCATTATGTATATTATTATTATTGTTATTATTATTATTTCCAAATAGTGCGAGTGGAGCTGATTAACTTCAACAAAATTAATATCACCTTACGCCCATTTATTTAAATGACAAATAAAATGCATATCTTGAATTTTTGGAAAAATAGCGTCTGAAGACGTCTTTATTCTGGATGAATGAATTTTGCATAAATACTAAACCGTAACAGGTAGACAAAAACTTACTTTATAAAAATGTAGATCTCGTTAAAACACAGAAATTATGTTAAACCTTTTTTTTTTTTTTTTTTTTTTTGTGAAATTGACCATGCCCGAGATATTTTTTGTTAATGGTTTCAGTTTTAAAATACTTAAAACTTTTTCAACTCCTTGTCATGCAAAGAAATGGCTTTCAATCACATAGCAAGCAGCTTTTAAAAGAATAGACTATCACCTTCGACGGTGTATCGTTTCTTTTCCCTTTACAGGACTCAAGTAATAAGACAGTTTATGATAATGTTTACCTAGATTAACATAAAGTAGACAGAAGAATGAGTTTTTAAAAATAATCTGTCACAGACGAAAAGAAAGTCATGTGAATGGACACATCTAATTTTTTGTTGCGCTATTCACACATATACACTAGACACACATACACCCAGCTTTTGGATTCAGGGTTCCTCAAAATGCCTCTGGTGGCATCGATTTTTTTTTTTGTGAAAACCAATATCTTCTCTATATATGTACATTGACGTGATGGAGAAAGCAATGACGTCGTTCGTATGGCAGATTAGAGAGGGATTGAACCCAGAATCTCCCAAATATGAACTTATTCGTTACCTAGGAGCCATCTTGATCGTTTTCTATATGCATATATTGCATAAAAACGAATTTGATAAAACATTGGATCTGCTAACATTACATAAATATCTGGAAACTGCCATGAAAAAGAAGTGTTAAGCCTGGTAGGTAATTTGGTGCCGGTAGAAAAAAAATGAGAGCAAAATAAAAGCGCACATAAATATAAACTGGATGAAGGTAATTATAATAATCACTGTCAATAAGCATGGAACAAATGACAGAACAAAAGCAATGAGTGCAAGGTGAAGTGGGGACAGAAGGGTATACCAAAGAAGTTCGATTAAGAGACCCTCCAGTGCTTACGTCACAAACTTTGTATATAAAATATCTGCTTTGCCGTTTCCACACCAGATGACGAGGTTCATGTGACAAACTTGGCAACATGAAGGTCTTTCTGTTGTTGACAGCACTTCTAGTGGTGGCTCTTGCTGCAACCGAGGACAAGTATACCAATAAATACGACAACATCGACCTGGATGAGATACTTAACAATGATCGGCTCATCTCAGGATATCTCAGATGCCTTCTGGATAAAGGGCGTTGCACGCCAGAAGGCAAGGAGCTGAAAAGTGAGTACTTGTCAAATAACAACATAATATTTCATGATGTATTCAAATATAGCTTAATTTAGTATAATGTGATTTATTTAAAATATTTCAGACTGTCGTAAAGGAACAAACGATTTTTTTTTTTAGTTTAACGTCCTATAACCTGGTTTGGTCATATAGGACGATGAATGAAATTGGTGAAATGATGTTAAAATGATCTTGGGGTCCATGGAGCTTAAAGTTATTCGACATTCATCTTCTCGGGATAAGGAAAAGCCCCGAAAGAAACCTTATCCGCATAACTCACCCTAAGTGAGATTCGAACTCACGACCTTTTGAATGTGAGGCAGACACGCTATCACCACACTTCCTAGGCGGGCTGATTAAATTCTTAATTAATGGAGTCGAAATGGAATTCTCATATTTTTACTTCTCTACACGTACTATGTACATAGTGTATAGAGAAAGTATTATGTTGTACCCAAAGATTCGATACCGAGATTTCACCTGAACCACAAAACCATTTTTTGAAAAGTGTGTGTGTGTGTGTGTATGTGTGTGTGCAGCATAGCTCAAAAACGAAAAGACCGTTAAACACCAAGCTTGGTCCAAGGATGCGACACGAAGATTTTCAAGAAAATCCCCTCACGCTTTACATGGAATATTTTTCGAAAATTTTGATTTTCTCAAAAATGGCTCTAATAAATTTGATTAACATCTCTTATGTTTAAGAAATTTATGTGACAAATAAAATGTATACCTTCTGGGAATAGCCTCTGAAGACATGTTTATTCTGGCTGACTTTTATTGAATTTTGCATAACTGATAAACCGCGGTAGACAATACAAAAGATGTAGATCACGATAAAACAATTATGTTATGTAAACATATATAATGTAATATATTTCATGGAGTTGATAGTTTTTTAGATATTCCATGTTATTGGTTTCAGCTTTAAAAGGCTTAAACTTTTCCCATACAGGAATTTGCCTACTCCTTTCTATACAAACAAAGGATCTTCGTTACATAATAACCACTTTAACCTATGGTACTCCTTTATTTCCCTTTTACTTGCAAGGAAGCAAGTAATAAGACTGATTTCTTCTTGATTTGCATGAAGTAAATAGAAGTATAACCTTTTTAACATTTTGTTGCAGAGATGTAGACAAAGTCATTTTAATGGAGCACATCAATTTTTTTTTTTATGGGGAAGAAAGTTATGTATACGTTTCTGATCCAAAGGACAACAATACATTTATTGCTACATGAAAATTTCTATTATTGTATGAGAATTTACCTCTATAATAGTTAAGAAATGGGCCGTAGAAATCTGCTTGATTATTTTTAGTTTCTCTACTAGGTACAGTAAGTTGGGGAATTGGTGAATTATTGTATTCCTCTCAAAAACTCAACATTGAGATTTCATAGGAAAAATTATTTCAGGCACTCAGACCCCTGAGTAAAAGAAAGGAAAGGCAAAACACATTTGAAACTTTTTTAAAATATCATGTGTTCCATTTGCATGCTTTTCTCAACCTGTTCTCAAATAAGCTTCTTAGAAGCTAATCTAGATAAGTATTAACAGAATGGTCTTATTACTTAGTTCTTCATAAGTAGAAAGGAACAAAGGGAATGCATTCTGCTAAAGTGATAATAGGTAAAATGTTTTAGAAGCCGTCGCTATGCGATTGTGATTGTAATTTGCTTCTTTGCATGACTCGAAGTAAAAAAGTTAAACACGGACGACTTCTTGTTTGAGAAAAAGAATAGTATTTTAAAACTGAAACCAGTAACAAGGAATATTTCGGAAATGGTTAGCTCTACAACAAAAATGAAAACGATATAAAGGATGTGTTTTGACGAAATCTATATTTTTGAGTAGTTAAGGTTTTATCTATTTGTTATGGTGTAACGGCACCATTGATCGTCTTTTCTCTTACTACTGCTCATATAAGAACAATATTCTAACTTGTACAATGTGTAATATAAGTATTGGATAGAATATAAGCCCAGCAGCTAAAATACACAATTCATAACATTATCAATATGTAAATTATGAAGTGTGTAACTTTACCTGCACATCTGTTTACTCGGTCCCAATATGGCAGAATTCGCGCATGCGCACTGGATTTTGTCGTGGGGAGGCCTATCCATTGTCATCTTCTAAGTGAAGGTCGTTTATGCATCTCTTGGAAATTTCGTGTTCTGTATAAACGAATGCACATAGCCTATCATCAAAACCGGTTTTTCAGACGTTTTTTAGAAATTGTTCTATGTCACATTGACACGTCTCATTTGACTCAGCCAGTATGAAACAAAGTAATTTATAACTTCTCTGGCGATACTTACAGAATTATCCTGGCACTCATTTTCCCCAAGCACTAAAGTAAGTCAGCAAGGCAAATACAATACTGAAGGAAATTTCAGGGCAAAACGGTGGTAGCACAAACAGAAGAGGGCTGCCAAAATATTTCCTCAGTTGGAATGATCACAGCAAAATAGTCCAAGCAGCTTCCCCTCTTCCCACTACGGAATACATGTAGGCTATGCACAACATTTTGTATGCTGTGTGAACACAGCGTTGCAATCTAACATGCTGTCTATACTTGGCTCCAATCTAAACTGGGAATACAACGAACTTAATATTGAGTACATGTGTGCACTTTTAAATAAAAATTGTTTAAAATATAATATCAGCTACACAACAGATGGTTAGAGCATGCTCTGATCATTCGCCACTTAGACAATTTGCATCTTATAACGATAAAGGCGCATACTAGACAAAACACTCTAAATATGCTCTGGTGTACCATATCTTCAGTACCGATGACATTCGTCGCAGTGAATATTCAGTGGTTTGAATAACCTCAGTATTTAAAATCCAATATTTTTTCTTCTTGTATTGCTCTAGGTTTCCTGGAGATGCTTTCTTCGCCGTAAAAACGGTTTATTCAAAATTCCTTAGCAAACTCTTATAAGAATGTTGACAACGCATTAGGACAGGGCAAGATTACAGTGACTTTCAAATGTTCTTCTTACCAACAGTTGCACTATGGTTTCTTTATTGTTGTAGTACATTAAGTTACAGAACCTGTCTATGTATTTCTATGAATTGCGTGAAACTGGTGATAGAATTCAGTGTATCACTTTTCGTTAAAATCTTATAATTAAAAGAAAATAATTTGTTTTCAATTAATCACTTTGCACTTCTGATGTGTCCCATTTACATACTTTCTCTACCTATTCTGCAAACAAACAATTTTTATAAAGACTATTCTTTTATCTTCATCATGCTAATTGCAATCAACATTAGCAGACATTTTCGTATTACTTACTTCCTTATGAAGGATTGATTTATTAATAAAGTTGTTAATTGATTGACATTGGAAGAAAGAAGAAGATGGACCGAAACCAGCTTTTTGTGAGGTACCTCTCCCAGTTGTGATAGTTCAGCTAATCTGTGCCCTTAAAAAGTTCACAAGTCCCTGAACTAAACGCTTTGGGATACAATTGCTTTGGGGTCCAAGCTCCCAAAGAGGCTGTATTAACTGCTTTCCATTGTACCACAGCAGAAAATCAAGTGTAGGGCAGTTTCATCTTCCTTGTTACACAGTCTGCTCTTAGGGAACTCTCTTTCAATCCCATTACTGTAACAGCCGTAGTTCCTGAAGGATCTATCCTGGGACCTGTTCTGTTCAACCTGTACACCTCTGATATGCTGCAACGCCTACTACTCAAGTCGCTATGTATGCGGACGATCCTGCAATCTTCTCAACACATCGCAATATCCACACGCCAGAAATCACATTCAAGAGACCTTAAACTTCATTATACCCTGGCTAGACAACTGGAATATTTCGCTCAACCAGCAAAGATGTGAAGCAATGATCTTTACGCTATGCAGACAAAACTGTCCACCATCAGTAGCGCTCCCAGCGAAACATATACCCTGGAAAACTGAGACAGAAACAGAGAAATATCTCGGTGTACTCCTGGATCGACGACTCACATGGAAACCACATATAAGCCACAAGCTTAAACTATCCCGAGCAAGACTGGCAAAGCTCCGCCCTCCCCTCAACAAAAGATCTTCACTCAAACTAAAAAACTGCATACTACTTTACACGGCTCTATTAAGACCACTGCTACTATACGCTTGTCCAGTTTGGGGAGGAACCAGTCCTTCTGAAAACAAACGTATCCAGACATTTCAAAATTAAATATTGCGAATTTCAACAAATGCGTCATGGTTTGTCAGAAATAGTCAACTACATAGAGAAACTGGAATCAGCATCATTCAACAATCCGAACAGTTTTACAGCAAGCTAAAAGACGTCTCAGGAGCCATTCACTATTCTCTTGGCAGAAAATCTAGCTTTCCAACTCTCATCAAGAGTCGCCTACCACTGAACCAGCTCTCACAACAAGACTTTCTGTAAAAAAAAACAAAAATGTACCTACTTATGAGGGACCCAATGGGGCTTACCTCATTTCAATGTTATTCAGTATCATGCATGTATAATGTCTAGCATTAATGATCTGAGGAGTGCACATGCGCTGATCGATCAATAAATCACTTTAAAAAAGCTTATTATATCCAATGTTTTTTTAAAATTCTCATGGCCAATCATAAGACTGACCATTAGTCTCAATTGCTTCCTGTTAAACTGCAGGATGACAGACATAGTCTCGGCCACGTCACTGTCTTGGGGCTGAAGCCCAGGTGGCGTATGCTGTCTGTGAACCAAGTGAAGGGAAGCAAGGAAATACACCAGTTCTGAACTAGGTTAAAGCGTTAGTTAAATCGTTTAAAAGTTGGTCACTATATGAACAATTGAAGTGTGGTTCACTTTGCATGACCAACAACAAAAACAGGAGAGATAAAACGACAGATGACGAAAGGAAAGGTATCTCCCCGTCTGAGAAAAGCTTAAGTACACTAAAATTAAAAGAAATAAGAGGAAATATCTCTGAAAACGTTAGCTCTACCAAAAACCTGTATATGGCATAAATTGTGTCTTTTAACGAGATATTCGTTTTTTGTGCAGTACCTTTTTGTCTGTCTCTTATAGTTTACCAGTTACGCAAAAGTCATTCACAATGAAGAAGACTTCAGGGGCTAATGCCAAGAAATTAAGGATGTAAACTTCATTTGCCATGTAAATATCCCTAATATATGGTGTTTAATCAAAATTGTTATCGCAATTCTTTAGAAAATGGAACATTTCGAAAGATATTCCATCTAAAGGGTACTTAGAACTAGATGGATTTTCCTGAAAATCTTTGTTTCACATCCTTGAAAGATACCGAGTTTAACCCTTTGTTGCCTTCGGTACCTATAAGTTGCGGTTGTTTTAAGCATAACCATAAAAACAGGGTTGTACTCTAGGATTAATTTCATGTTATACTAACCTTCAACCATAAACGACAAGTAATCAACACTGTTTTATATTGTAAAAATATGTACAATTGTTTCCCAAAATTGCAGTGTTTTTTTTAAATAAATAAAAGCGTAAAACCCTCAAAACTACAGTCAAATGTAACACCATTAGCTTCCAAGCATCACACCGATTACTTTATTTGGGCTCTCCCCGTCCTTTACCACAATCACTGGGATTTGAACTTGCAACAAACATTTGGCTTTCAACAGATGACCAATCCATTACGTGTCACTCATGACCATGTGAACCACTTTTTGGTAGTGCCTTTGGCAGAATTATGAAAACTGATTTAGAAGTATTTAAACTTTTAATTGAGAAGAAAAAGATTAATAAAGGATCTACATTTATTTGTATTTCTATTTCTCTATTTTATATAATAATTTTATAGTTTATAACGATATATTTTTACTAGAACTCCAGTTTTGAACTTGAATTAAAGGAAAACCGGCATATGTATTATACTAATGCAGGTAACCTAGAGTTAAATACCAAGTTTAATATTTAACGGACTTTTTGAGTTATGCTGTACACAGACACACTCGCGGACGATTTCTAAAAATACAGTTTGCGATCAGGGACCTCAAAACATGTATTTCCGATTAAATCTGGGTCTAGAATTTTAAGGTGAAATAAAACACCTCTGTCTAGTAAGTGAATTGTACATACGTGTTAGAGAGAGTAATAATCGAAGACTTGTTATTACTTATTAGCTACAAATACTGCCCCGGACTTACCGGGTTATTTTATAAGAATTTAAGGTAGAAAATAGTTTACTAGAACTAAAATTTAAGTTACACCAATGGGAAGCATTGAGCAAGAGCAGCCAGAAAAAGAATTCAGGCATAAGTAATAAATGAGTGAAAAAATATGAATCTAAACATATTAAAAACACAAATACAACTTATTGTTAGCTTTAATGGAAGCATTTTTATAGAAATATAATATACAAAAGCACAATAAAGCAATCGCTACTTTCTTAACTATTACAAATTAAAAATTTCGGAGCGTAAGGTCATTTGGAGGACTTTGAGTTGCTATATTCTTAGTGTTTCAACTGAAAATAGCACTGCTCTCAACAACAGGTTTTCAACTTGTAGGGAACAACAAAGAGGAGGAAATAAAACGGCGTATGCAGTCGAAGGTAATCCGGTTCTCTTTGCAAATTACTGACAGATTTCGTCGTCCTTCGTTAGCCACCTCCCTGGCTCACTTATTATGTCGTCTGCAGCCAGTTCCCGAAGAACAGCTGATTGCTCCAGTTTAAAACTACTGCTGGATGGAATAAAGCCAAATACGATCAGAGGTATCCGCAGATGAGCCAGTCCGATTGTATACCTGGAAAAGATAGAGAATCCGAAAAGATATCGCTTGTTTTAGAAGTGACTGGAGTTACCAAAAAAGGTACAGAGAAAAAACCTAATAAACACTTTAAGACAGTTGCTGGAAAAAGTAAGGCTTTTTACCAGGGTTTTAAAAGTAGAAAATTCTATCAGTGTTATACAATTATAACATTCCACCTTTGGTCTCTCGCGGAATATGAGCACGGCCTCATTCAAGTAGCCGTGAATTTGACTTGGCTGAAAACAGCGTTTTAAAAAAAAAGTTTGCTTTATTTCGCAACATAATCTCCAGAAAATACATTTGTCATATCGGTGTTCTAACTTAATTAAACCATCTCTGTAGTGCGATTTATCAAGGTCCTCAAAATACCTGTTTACCGCATCAATGACCTCCTCGTTGCTGTGAAATCTTCGTCCTCCAAGAAATGTTTTGAGGTTTGGGAACAGGTGGTAGTCAATGGGGGCTAGATCTGGCAAATATGTTGGACGTTCAAGGAATTCGGACTTTAATTAGCACATTTGACTAAATGATGGGCCGGAGCATTGTCGTGGTGAAACAAGTTTTTATTTATTTATTTATTTATTTTTGTTTTGCCAAATAAGGTATTTTTCTTTTCACCTCATCCCTCAAAGCTTACAATAACCTTGCGTACTAGTCACCAGCGATTTTTAACACTTTCCAAGTAATCAATAAAAATAATTCCCTGTGCATCCCAGAAAACACTCGCCACCATAACCTTGTTAGCTGACAAAATTGACTTTGCCTTTTTTGGAGTTGGTTCACCTGGCAACATACACTGCTTTGACTGTGATTTGCTTTCTGGAGTGTAGTGATATATCCAAGTTTCATCCATGGTAATAAACCGTTTCAAAAATTTCCTGGGATTTTTACGGTAGAGCTCCACATTCTTAGCAGAAACCGTTTTTCTTTGCAACTTTTGATCAGGTGTCAACAAACGTGGCACCCATCAAATGAAAATATTTAATCACTGCTCAGTTTTCCAAATCCTCCCTTTTTGAAAACTCTAAGGTTTTTTTGTTTAAAATTTTGTTTCCAAAACTAAACAAACTACTCACCTGTAACTATGGATACAAGCTAGGCTAGATTTAAACTTTACGATGCTACCGTCTAACTGGCCTAGTGGCGCCATCTGTGCGAGTTCCGGGACTTATTAGCCGGCCATAGTAGAATCTTATATCGATCTATAAAATGGTGGATGATATGAATGTCGTTAATACCGAATGTACAGAACCTGACGAAACAGTAATGGCTGCAATAAGCATTACAGTTTCGTTAAAAATTTAGTAAGTAAGTTTAGTGGAACTTTAAACCTCTTAATAAATGAAAATGTTGTTATATTCATTATTATTATCTTACGGTTTTCACTGCCTTCGTTATATAGAATTTTGTGATCTCAATACTCATTGGTGTGTCGCACTTGTGATAAGCAACGTAACAAGTAAACATGGCAACATGTTCAGTATCAAGTCCTTGAAATATGTAAAACAAAATATTTATAATCTATAATATATCAGTAAGTGTTCAGAGCATCTAAAAAACAGTGTATGTCACTCTGTTCTTAGAAATTTTAGCACACACTATGCAATAGTCTAACTGGCCTAGTGGCGCCATCTGTGCGAGTTCCGGGACTTATTAGCCGGCCATAGTAGAATCTTATATCGATCTATAAAATGGTGGATGATATGAATGTCGTTAATACCGAATGTACAGAACCTGACGAAACAGTAATGGCTGCAATAAGCATTACAGTTTCGTTAAAAATTTAGTAAGTAAGTTTAGTGGAACTTTAAACCTCTTAATAAATGAAAATGTTGTTATATTCATTATTATTATCTTACGGTTTTCACTGCCTTCGTTATATAGAATTTTGTGATCTCTAACTCATTGGTGTGTCGCACTTGTGATAAGCAACGTAACAAGTAAACATGGCAGCATGTTCAGTATCAAGTCCTTGAAATATGTAAAACAAAATATTTATAATCTATAATATATCAGTAAGTGTTCAGAGCATCTAAAAAACAGTGTATGTCACTCTGTTCTTAGAAATTTTAGCACACACTATGCAATAGTGTTTAGAGAAGGTATGGCACTCCACCCAAACATTGATACCGAGATTTCAACGGAAGTACCCGTTTTAGAGTCCTCTGTATTCTAAAAAAGCATTTTCAGAAGAAAGGTCCGTGTGTGTCCGTGTGTCTTTGAACACCATAACTCAAAAACGAAAGGTCGATAAAATACCAAATTTGGTATTTAAGTTTATCTTTCAGGGATGCGACACGAAAACTATGAGAAAATTCCCTCCACCCAAACTATCCTTTACAGAGAAAATTTTCTAACGATTTTGATTAAAAGACCGTATACTAAAGACATATTCATGGCAAATAAAATGTATATCTTGAATTTTCTAGGAACAGTGTCTAAAGACCTCTTTATTTTGGATAAATTTTACTGAATTTTGCATAACTGGCAAACCGTAAGAGAGAGGCAAAAATGTAGATCACGTTAAAACAATTTATGTTAACATGCGTTTTTTTTTCGTTAAATTGACAATTTTTGAGATATTCCTTATTATTTGTTTCTGATTTAAAATAATTAAACTATTTTTCACACTGAAACTTGTAAACTCTTGGCCCTGCATAGAAAGAGATTTTATCCACATGGCGATCGGCTTTTAAAAGATTTGACTAGAGTTTGACTTAGTGTATTCTCTTATTTTTCTTCTAATTACAAGAAAGCTACTAATTTAGAAAGTTTCTGCTAAAGCTTATCTCGATTATCATAAAGTAGATAAAAATATACTTTGAAATAATAATTTGTTATAGCAATGTAGAGAAATTCATGTGGATAGAACACAACATAGTTTTTTTATTTCGGTTTACTGTTTATGACTCCGGCTCATAAATTTACAGAAACTGATAAAAATTTAGTGATAACTTAAATACCTGATTATCCCGAGCAAAATTAGGTTTTTATAATTACAAAAATATAGACTTACCAAACATATAGTATCGTCAATTTTATCCAAGCCAAATTTTATCCTAGGCAAATGATGTCAAATCAATTTAGGGTTCATGGAGCTTAAAGCTACTCGACGTTCGTCTTCTCAGGGTAAGGGAGAAGCCCTGATCGCCCTCCATGGTGTAAGGTTACCATGCTAACTTCATGTACCCAAGATCGCAGGGTCAAATCCGGCGGAGGACGATGCATTTTTTATTGAGAGGCATCTGAGGAAAATTAAGCGGTCTTTCACGTCCAATTTAGAATGGGATGCTGAGAACTACATTAGTTAAAGAGCGTCTATAAATAACACGCCATTTTTTTAATCCCGAATAAATCTTATCGCGGAGATCAACGAAATTGGAACTCGCGACCTCTTGATACAGAGGGGGGGGGGCTTAACTATGTTATTACTTTATCAAGTACGTATTGTAAGTAGGCAAAGTATGCATTACGTCCAAAAGTCCAGAAATTATAATTAATAAATAAAAAGGGGTTTTATAAGAGGTCCCTGTGTGTTATGAGTGATTGTGTTGTATGTGTATGTGTGTTTGAGAAAAATAAAAAAGTAAATGTCATTTAAATTTAGCATCTTCCAAGGATGCGACATGAAGACTTTAAAAAATAAAAATCCCTCCATTTCAAACTACTCTTTAGGTAGACATTTTCCGTTGCTTTGACAAAAGTTTCGTACCATATGTTCAACGTATTTTCATTACAAACAAAACCTAAACTTAAATAGAATCTGATGTCCAGTTCATTCTGAAGGAATTTGTATAACCGGCAAGTTGCAAGAGAAACTCGTCATTATTTCTATTCCTCCTGACCATGCAAAGGGAACGAATTTAAATGCAACCACATAGCGAACCGCTCTTTTAACTAATTTGATCATCACTTATGCTTACTGATTCCTCTTATTCTCATTGTACCTACAAGAAAAAACTGATGTGTTCCATTCATTTGACTTTCTCTACATCTCTGCAACAAATTATTGTTAAAAAGCTTACGCTTCCAGTTACTTCAAACTAATTGAGAAAACATTAGCAGAAATAGTCTTATTACTTGTTTGCTTGCTTGTACGTAGTGATAGTCAAAAGCCGGTTGCTATGTGACTGAAGTTCCTTTGTATGGACAGGACAAATTCCCGTATGAGAAAAGTATACATTTTTTAAAGTTGGAACCAAAAACAAGGAATATCTAGAAAATGATCACCTCCACAAAAAAAATGTATAGGTGTACAACATAAATTGTGCGTTTTAACGTGGTCTACATTTTTTGTGGAGTAAATTTGTGTCCATCCCTTACGGTTTAGCAGCTATTTCGTAAATTTCATCCAGAATAAAGTAGTCTTCAGAGGCCAATCCCAGTAAATTCAAGATATACATTAATTTGTCAGGTAAACACATTTAATATACGATATTTTAATCAAACTCGTTAGAGCCATTTTTCAAAAAATCAAAATTTGCGAAAAAAATTCCATATAAAGAGTAATTTGGGGTGGGGGTATTTTTCTCAAAATCTTCGGGTCGCATCCTTGGAGGATACTAAACTACCAAGTTTGTTTTTGTTTTGTTTTTTGATACAGGGTACCCTAAAACATATATTTCCGCTGAAATCTCGGTATCGAATTTTTGGGTGGAGCGCAATACCTCCTACACTATGTTCATAGTACGTGTAGAGAAAGTAAAAATGTAATAAACCTTTTTACCAATATTTGTCTCAATGAACAGTAAGTAGATAGAAGAATAAACTTTTGAAGAATCCATAGAGCAATTGACGCCAGTTGTGTGTTGTTAATAAACGATTATTTTGTACTATTTAAAATCTTTGATTGTTTCCTTGCAAACTTTATCCCCATTTTGTAGCAATATTTTACGCTATTTCTCTCGTTATTCTGTAATTTGGAATTATCTTTCACCACGAAGATGTAGAACAGTTTATTCCACTCTTGCCTTGATAGGCAGCAAGTTTCTAATGGTGTCACGATATTCAATATCATTGCCACCAGTTTCTCTTTCGAAACCTACTGTATTGTAAACGAAGTAACTGGATAATCCTACATAAACTGTACGGTGTACGCCATAAGCAGATTTACTAGATGATCTCTTCTGATTTATTACTTTTACTCAGTACACAGTACATAAGTACAGGAGGAATTTCACTCTACCCTAAAATTCGATACCGAGAGTTCTCTAGTAATTCACATTTTAGGGTTACCTGTATCTAAAAAAGCATTTTTAGAAAAGGACCCGTGTATGGTTGTGTGTGTATTTCAATGGCAATTTTATTAATAAACAATATATTAATGGTAATCCATTTCACTTGCGGATATTTGATAGGAATTGGAATACTAATTAATCTGATTTGATTATTGCAAAGGAAAGTGAATGCTTCCGAAGTTTAATGCTGTATAAAAGTTGATTTGACATAAACAGCACACTTTAAGTATATTTGCATTATTATTTTACTAATTAGTTCTCTAGCATAACATACATGGTAGATAGAGAAATACTGTATTGTACCTAGAAACTCTATACTGAAATTTCACCGGAAATACGACTTTGGAGGATCCCTGAATAAAATTAATTAGAAAGTATAACTTGTGGAAGCATAACTCGAAAACAAAATTCAACTAAATAACAAACGTGGTATTTAAGTCCAGTATCTCTTAAAATCCCACACAAAGATGTCCATAAAATCTCTCGCCCCAAACTATGCTTTACATGGAATATTTTTCGAAATTTTCGATTTTCCCAAAAATTGCTCTAAAGATTCTGATTAAAATGAGCTATATTAATAAACATTTACATGGCAAATCTACCATACTAATCGAAATAAACACAAGCAGAAGTGGTCTTATTACTTGCTTTTTGTAAGTGGAGGAGAAAAAAGGGAATACGCTAAGCTAAACCAATTTTAAAAGCTGGTTGCTGTGTTGTTGTAAATTACTTTGTAGGGCCAGGAATTGACAAGCTCCCGTATGAGAAAAGTAAATATTTTAAAACTAGAACCAATAATAAGGAATTTCTTAGAAATGATCAACTCTACGAAAATATTGTGTGTTTTAACAACATCTAAAGTTTTTTTGGTAATAAGCTTTTGTATATCTCTTACGGTTTAACAGCTACGTAAAAGTCATCCAGAATGAACATTTTCCGGAAAATTCAAGATCCTCAGTTTATTTTCCATATAAATATCTTTAATATATGGAGCTTTAATTAAAATCGGTAGAGCCATTTTGACAAAATAAAAAATTCGAAACTTTTCTAAGTAAAGGCTATTTGGGTGGGGAGATTTTCCTCAAAATCTTCGTGTCCCCTCCTTGAAAGGTACTAAACTTAAATACTAAGTTTGGTATTTTACCGATTTTTCGTTTTATAGTTATCGTGTTAACAGACACACACATACATAAATACAAACACATGGATCTTTTTCCAAAAACGCTTCTTTTTTTTTATACAGGGGACCCTAAAAACCGTTATTTCTGATGAATTCTCGGTTTCAAGTTTTTGGGTGGGGTGCAATAGATCACGTTGAGACACACAATTTATGTATTATACAGTTTTTTGGGGGCGGTAAATCTGACAATTTACGAGATATCCTCTGTTATTGGTTTAGTTTTAAAATACTTAATTTTTTCTCAAACGATAAGTTCTCATACTTTAATTTCTCTTTTGTTTTACACATTTCAATGTCAATCCACAGCGACAGCTTTTAACAGATTTGACTAGTGTTTTTCTTTATGTCCCTTCTATTTACAAGAAAGCAAGTAGTTTAGAGCAACCGACTGGATACAGTGCGTGCTTCAAATCCCGACTATGGTAACGATTCTTCCTTCCCAAAATATTTTGCTTTATTTATCCAGTAGTAACAGGTGGCCCAAATGCCTAACATTTGACGAATACAGATATCCCTTCGTACGTTAAAAGAGTTGCAGAACTCAAGGGGGTTATTTCAAGTTAAAACACGGCAGAGGGGAACTGGCGTGAGCGATCTTCGTTTTACTCCTCTTGGATAACAAGCGCTCATTAAGAGGGGTAAAAGAGGTCGTTCAGGCCAGTACCTCATTGCCCGGTTTCAACTTGAAATAACCCTGTTAAATTCTGCAACTCTATTAACGTACGAAGAGATCTGCACACGTCACCTGGTTGGGCCACCTAGTATAATTGTTGTTTTAAGCATATTAGTTTGTTGTACACTTCTTAAATCTGAAACTCTTTTTAAGGATGTTAACATTTAATTCTTGTTTTTTTTTTATTTTTAATTTTATTTAGTTTTCTATTAAAATGTTAAATGTAATTTTGTAATTTTGGAAAAGATGATTTAATTAGTAAAATGTTTAATTTGTGTTATGATAAATTGAACACTGAAACATAATCATTTTAAACTCCGTTTATAACTTTTGATCATGTGGACATTTTCATTAAAATGGCATAGTTTTAAGACATTCCATTGACAAATTAAATTTATATCTTGAATTGTCGGTGAATACCCTGATGAATCCTCTTTATTATACAATAATTTTGTGTAAATGTAGTTGATAAACCGCATGAGCTGTATAAAAACATGCTACACAGAATTTATATAAAATAAAATGTTTGTGGATTTAACATTTCCGATATATTCCTTATTATTAGTTTGAATTGACGATTACTCTATACTCTATGTTTTCAACTGCAATGTGGCTATTGTTTTTATTTTGGCTTGAACATTCAGAGAGAACGAAATTTCAAAGCAGCATCCGCTCTTAAAAATGTGACCATCATTGACCCATTATATTTGCTTAAACATTAATAATAGTAATAATAATAATAATAATAATAATAATAATAATAATTGTCATAATAATCGCAATCATCATAATCATCATAATAATGATAATAATGATGACAACAACAATAATAACAATAATAATGATCTATTCCTATTGTGCCCACAAGAAAAAAACATTTATTCAACTGTTTATCTCAACTAGCATGAGCAAATGGATTTTTTGACAGCGCTTGTCTTTCTACAATAGAAAACAGACGATGTAGATGACAGATTGAATAATAATAATAATAATAATAATAATAATAATAATAATAATAATAATAATAATAATAATAATAATAATCTTGAGCGAATATTCGAAATAAAACATTTCACAGTTAAATGTACTGTATAACTATATTTTTACAAAAATAAAGCTTTTAATGCATTTTATCCATATAATGTAGTGCCTCATGGCCCAAATGTTTACAGTTTTAAAGAATACGTAACTAAAGTCTCATTTTTTGAATATTTTGTAACATAATAAGTATTTTATACAGAAAATTTAAGATAAATGTTCCATAAGATAATTGGTTAATTATTAGTAACCTCTGGACAAGAATAACTTTTCGACTCTTTAATCGTTCACATCTATTATTAGAATAGGGATTTTGCACTCTTCATGGTCAATGCTAGATTAGAAAAATATTTTTATCAGACTTTAAATATACATTTTTCTTCATCTTCTTCTTCTTCTTCTTCTTCTTCTTCTTCAATGATTATCCTATTTGCAGGACGTTCACCCCCAAGGCATTACAAGTCAATGTGTATAGTCAGCAGTCTGTCGAAGAGCAGGCAAGATTTAATTCAGAACATATCCAAGATAGGTGATTATTCTAATGAATGTTATGGCGGTGAAGAAGAACGAAATAATAATAATAATAATAATAATAATAATAATAATAATAATAATAATAATAATAATAATAATAATAATATGTAATGATTAAGTATGCGGAGCAAATTATCCAAACAGTATTCCCTAGCAATAAAAAAAAATATTTAAAAAAAACGGGTTCTCTCCGGTTTTTCCGGAGCCTCCAGAATGTGAATCGCAGACGTTACCTCGACGCCAGCTTGCTGGCTTATAAAATGCACTCAAGATTGTGTTTTCCATATCGTATGCCTCAATCCAAGTATAACAAAGTTGTATAGTAGCAATTCCCGTTTACTGTTATAGTCCTATTCATAATTTTCAGCAAGAAGACGCTCCACCCCACATCTATACTTTTGCAAAGCAATTGTGTATTTTTGTGGAATGTACCATCAGCAGACATTTCCCAATAATGTTGCCTCCACTATCTCTAGATTTCAATTCGGCCGACTTCTGGTTGTGGGATTACCTTAAAAACTAATTTTCCTGACACATCCAACAACCCTACTGAAATTGCAAGTTGCCAACTCACAAAAAGTTGTCAATATCCAAAGGCATTATCTGCAAAACCATGTGGATAATAACGCAGAAAGAATGCTATTCGCTCAACAAGAGAACGGTGGACATCTTCCCAATGTTTTTTAAACCGCATTGTTTGCCCTATACTGAGTTTTGGATATCTTCCCAGTAGTTTGTAAATCCCATTGTTTGTTCAACACTGTGATTTCTTTATCTTTTTTGTTCTATCTCAAACATTATAATGCTTATAGCGGTATGATTTTTGAACTGCTTTTTGAAAGACTATATATGGGTTGCGTAAATAGAAGATCTATAAAGTGGGCCATGGTTGGCTTATTGCATTTTGGAAACTGAATTAGCTTTTCGGCATTGTTTATAATTACTGCAAATGTTATCTTTGCTTACAGAGAACCTTCCGGATGCCCTGACTAATGGATGTTCGAAGTGCAGTGAGTGGCAGAAAGATGGAGCCACAAAGGTCGTCAAACAGATTTATCAGAAGAGACCTGATGATTTCAAAGCCCTGGAAGCCAAATACGATCCCGAAGGAATCTACAGGAAGAGATACGATGCTGATATCAAGAAGCTTGGCCTCGATTCATAGGAAAAATGTATAAGGCTCCCTAAGACTAAGACCACTAATGTCGAAGATTTGCAGAAATTCAATCATCCTGTCTCAAGTCAAAAATAAGCTCGTCAAAATGTCTGTCTTCAAGAAATGGCAAGACTTAACGAGAAACAATCCTTTCACTTCTTAAACCTAAGTAATTCATCCAATTCGTCAATTTAAACAGCTGAATGTTGTTATGTTAAAATATAATTAATATTTAATGAAAATGTGAGGTTTGAAGATAACAGACTTTGTATTCTATTAGAAAATATTTTAAAGCATTTTTAGAATATCATAGATAAACTATGTCTGTGTGGCACAACACTTTTAGAAGATATCATCATAAAAATAATTAGCTTTCCCTAGATATACACTTCTTTAGATTTTCCTTATACACTAATATTTTGCTTTGTGAAAAATCTGCAAGATACCTCAGGTCCTTTTTTTTTTTTTTTTAAATAAAAGTATTTACTTCTTTCATTAAATCCTCTCTTTCCTTTTTTGACTCTTTCTACAGTAACTTACTTTATGGACATTCAGCTTTGCTGGTCAGACGACCAGGGAAGGTGACATCAGCACCTCGACCCAACATAGGAAGAACGGAGGCGGTGAAGGAACCGTAGCTAGGCGGCTGATATGCCGAAAAAGATATGTAGAGGCCTGAACGATTCCAATAATGATTGGGTCAGGCGAGACGTCAGGACAGGGTTTCTTTCCTCTGGTGAGACCTGTGATATCTCGAACTATACCTATAGTGGTTCAGAGAAGTCATCCTTCTTGTAGACTGAGAGCAACGAGCAAACATCTGCGCCATCTGTCTGCACAACCCCTAAGCTCTTTCATTCGCCTTCACAGAAAGCCACAAGATACACCGGACACAGGAATGTAATCCAGCAGCGTAACATTCGAGCCTCGGTGGTGCCATATGCTCAGTAAGTATCCATAATATAAGTTCATTATTGTACTGAATAGAAGGATATCAGTCACATACTCATTATTGAAGTTCGTCATTTGGTTTTCTTCATGATAAACTCTATGTTCGTGGAACTTCTTTCTCTGCATACTAGAAATTAAATTACTTAAATATGTATGTAATGCACATATAAAAGCTAGATTTTTACCACAAATAAATGCACATATTTAATTTGAATGCAAACTTCCTTCTAAAAGATTATTTACCACTGTAGAACTTAAAGACACAACAATTTTGAAGGCATTTGTAGTGAAGAAGAAGATTGACAAGTGATTCATATCTTTTCAGATAGCATACAATTAAACTGGGCTCTTATAATATGTACAAAAGGGATTTTTTTTATTTTAATCTACTCGTATATAATGATTATGTAATTTAAAATATAATCACAATGCATAACATAAATTGACTAAGATTATTTTATTACGTTCCTAGTTGGTTTCATTCTACAAAAAAATGTTTGATATCGGCATTTTACAAGGAATACATGTTTTGAAGCACCCGCAAATGTATAAAAAATACATTCCTATACATTGCATAACCCAAAAGAAACCAACAACAACAAAAACAACGAAAATTGGAACAAATACTGAACTTTGAAGGTTATGTGATTGGTATATCCCGAAGGGGGTACACGCTGCAGCCACCTATCTATGGTCTTATTATGTTTCACATCACAGAAGGCGAAGCCTACGAAACAGACAGGCCACGACGCGCGCTACTCTGTGATGAGGCCTTTTACGGTAGTAATCCTAACTCTCGGTCAAGGTGTCATGACTGACATCAATACTTACAAATGTAACAATTTTATTATTATTATTATTTTCACTTTCTCTACACGTACTATGTACAGTGTATAAAGAGGGTATTGTAATCCACCCAAAAATTCGATACCGAGATTTCACCGGAAATACATGTTTTGGGACTCCTGAATCCAAAAAAAAAAAATCATTTCTGAAAAAAAGTCCATGTGTGTGCGTGCGTGTGTGTGTTTGTGTGTGTGTGTGTGTGTGACCAGCATAGCTCAAAATCGAAAAAGATCGCTAAATATCAAACGTGGTATTTAAGTTTGGTATTTTCCAAGGATGCGACACGAAGATTTTCAAGAAAATCCTCCCACCCCAACTATCCTTTGATGGAAGTTTTTTTCGAAAATTTTGATTTTCTCACAAATAGCTCTCACGGTTTTGATTGAAATATCGTATATCAAAGATAGTTACCTGACAAATAAAATATATATCTTAAATTTTCTGGGAATAGCCGTTGAAGACTACTTTATTCTGGATGAATTTTAGGGAATTTCGCATAACTGCTAGACCGTAAGAGATGGACAAAAACTTACCACACAAAAAAATGTAGAGCGCATTAAAGCACACAATTTATATTATAATTTTTTTTTCGTGGAATTGATCGTTTTTCAGATATTCCTAAATTGCCGGAAAATAAAGTTGAAATACGTTTTAAGGTTCATTCTTTTGATTTAAAAATGTATATTGGAAAATACGAAGTGCATTGCTTAAGATATTGACTACAATATGATCCATGTGTGCAGATATAATAATCAACATATACCTTCGAACAAGATGCCCACCACTACGGTAATTTGGGGTCCAGCTACCTCAAAAAAGGACACTCATACTACTACGCATAGTTATTTTCAACAACATTTTTAAACTATTAACAACTAGTGCACCTGTATGAAAGTTAAACCAAAACCTGATTCGAAATATTCATATGCAATTAAAACATGAAAATGGATTGTTTTTTTAAATCCCATTTCGATCCACCTTAAAAGTCTCACTATTCATTAAGTGGTATTAGCAGATAAGCAATATTTAAACTGAAGTAATCAATAGCGAGAACGGTCAACAATTAGCTAAAAACTCGCAATCAGATTCGCCACCCAACAATCATTCTAAGTGAAGACCCAGAGCGGCAAAAATAATTCGCTGCGTACCTATACGGCATACAACTGTCTTGTATCACGTCAGCATTAACTCATGGCTGACTCGCATACTGAAGTCTGACTCACTCGACCAGATTCAGACTCAGAATAGAATGAATGTGGCGTTCGGGTCTCGACTCTCCCGATCGTCTCAGATATGCCAGCCTTTAGGCAGTCACAAACTGGCAGCGTTCGGACCTACCAAAAGTTAGTGCTAAATAGCGATCTGCGCCATCTGTTATAGGAAACTTATCCACAACATTTCCTGCAACGTTACAAATATGATAAAGTCATTCACTTCTCTAACACTTTGAAGTAATGCATCGGATAACAACGCTATTCGAACGAGTGAATTTATTTCCATGTTGCTGCACACCCTAACACCAAGCTATCCCATACTACCCCGATCGTAATGCCTTCCGAAAATACACAACCAAAACATGGGAATATAAAATAATACACTGGGCTAAAGCAATAGTCAAATCCTTTAAGAGTTGGTTGCTCTGTTCTATTTGATGGACCAAGGGAAAAAAGAAAATGTAATGACAATTTCCCGTTCGAGTAAAGCATACATATTGGAAAATTTAAACCACCAGAAGGAATATCTTGGAAAAAGACATATTTGTCGAAAACATAAATACGCATTTTCCAAGAGGTATGAACCAGAAGCTCGACCATGATTATAAATGTACGTTGCGCTTTTTGAACCTGTTGGGAACGAAGAAAGAGAGTCATGTCCTTGACAACTTTAAACTGAACAGTTGTTATTGCTATTATTATTATTATTATCATCATCATCATCTAGCAAGTTGGGACTTGGCAGATTAGCGGCCAAATTCTAAACTACAGCTCGATTTTGCCAATATATACAGTGTGTGCATGTGATGCAATAAATGTGTAACATACTACTAAGAAGCTGAATAAAGTATTTAATGAAGTATGTACTGAAGCTTTCCTTGCTATGCATACTCTAGACCTGGCCATTTCACCTGGGTAAGACATTCTCGTCCTGAGGATGGCAGAGATGCACGCTCCGAAACGGGAAGCCGAGAGCTTCTAGAACATAAAGTATTTAATGATTCTTAAGAGAAAAAAGCTGATGTGCTCCATTCAGATGACTTTCTCTACATCTCTGCAACAAATGATTGTTAAAAAGTTTATGCTTCTTTTTACTTCATGCTAATCGAAAAAAAAAAAAAAAAAACAGAAATAGTCTTATAGCTTACTTCCTTGTAAGTAGAGGCGAAATAAGGAAGTACCATAGGTTAAAGTGATAGTCAAAAACTGGTTGCTATGAGATTTAAGTTCCCTTGTTTGTATGGACAGGAGTTAACAATTTCCCTTATGAGAAAAGCAATTATAGCTGAAACTAATAACATGGAGTACCTAAAAAACGATCATCTCCACGAAAAACCGTATTTAACATAAATTGTGTGTTTAAATGTGCTCTACTTTTTGTGATGTAAGTTTTTGTCCACCTCTTACGGTTTAGCATTTATGCAAAATTCCGTAAAATTCATCCAGAATAAAGTAGCATTCAGAGGCTATTCCCAGAAAATTCAAGACATACATTTTATTTGTCAGGTAAATATCTTTAATATACGATATTTTAATCAATATCGTTGGAGCCATTTTTAAGAAAATAAAATTTTTCGAAAAAACATCCATGAAAGGGTAGTTTGGGTTAAGGGGATTTTTCTCATAAATCTTCGCGTCGCATCCTTGGAAGATAGTAAACTTAAATATCAGGTTTAGTATTTTACCAACTTTTCGTTTTTGAGTTATCGTGTTCACAGACACACGGACACACACACGGACTTTTTCTGAAACCTTTTTTTTTTTTTTTTTTTTTAATACAGGGGACCCTAAACCATATATTACCGGTGAAATCTCAGTATCGAATTTTTTGGTGGAGTGCATACCTTCTCTATACACTATGTACATAGTGCGTATAGAGAAAGTAAAAAAAAAAAAAATCAATATCAGTAGGTTCGTCGAATGCTAAGCAGATAGAAAAGGGAAGACAATATTAAGAAGCATCTCTTACATGTGTTTTGAAGTACCGAAAAGATTCAATTTAAGAAGGTATGAAAAATTACCATAGGACATCATAACTCATCTTCAGTTTTTACTTTCTCTACACGTACTATGTACATAGTGTATAGAGAAGATACTGCACTCCATCTAAAAATTAGATACCGAGATTTAACCGGAAATATATGTTTTATGAGTCCCATGTATCCAAAAAAAGCATTTTCAGAAAAAGGTCCGTGTGTTTGTGTGTGTCCGTGTCTGTAAACACGATAGCTCAAAAACGAAAAGTCGGTAAAATACCATAGTTGGTATTTAAGTTTGGTATCTTCCAGGAATGCAACACGAAGATTTTGAGGAAATTTCCTCCATCCCAAACTACCCTTTACATGCAACTTTTTTAGAAAATTTTGATTTTCTCAAAAATGACTCAAACGATTTTTATTAAAATTGCATATATTAAAGACACGACAAATAAAACGTATATTTTGAATTTTCTGGGAATAGCCTCTGAAGCCTACTTTATTCTGGATGCATTTTATGGAATTTCGCATAACTACTAAACCGTAAGGGATGGACAAAAACTTACAACACAAAAAATGTAGAGCACCTTAAAACATACAATTTATCTTGCATACATTCTTTTCGAGGAGTGGATCATTTTTGAGATACTCCTTCTTTTTGGTTTCCGCTTTAAGAAACATACTTTTCTCATACATGAATTTAACAATTTCAGTCCATACAAAGTGAGGAACTTCAGTCGCAAAGCAACCAACTTTTGACTATCACTTTAGCTAATTTTACTCCCTTATTTCGCTTCTACTTACAAGGAAGCAAGTAATAAGACTATTTCTGCTAATTTTTGTCGATTAGCATGAAATAAATGGAAACATACAATAATTTGTTGCAGAGATATAGATAAAGTCATGTGAATGGAACACATACGATTTTTAATTTTAACTATAAACAAAATGAGGAAAATACCACCAGAAATCAAATAAATTATACGTACCTGCTCCTTTATGATGCCGTATTAATAGGTATATTATGGGGATGCTGAAACTTTGGGTAATACCGAAGATGCAATTCATGCGTTATCTGTTGAATTAGTTGTGCCAGCACCATTTTAATGTATTAATTACCTCATCCAGTGAAACTACAATAGAGAAGTTCCTTAGGCTAACTCAATGTTGCTTTTTATGAAAAACCTTTGTGTTTCGTAATAAACTTAGCAATATAATTAGGATCCGTGACCTAACCTATTTTAAACCTCATTCTCCAAATATCGGACATTGAAAACTTGTTTTAATGTACTATAGTAAATATTGGAATGGATTTAATTAATTGACCATAAAAAACTGCTATATTCGAAATGTATTTGTTTCTATTCATGGACAATTAGCATAAAATAAAAGTTTGACGTTACAAAATGAGGCTAGGTATGTAAAAGAGATGTAGAGTGTATGTTAAATATGTACAATATATTGTATAATGTAAGTTAGTTAGGTACAAAAAGATGTGCAGTGTATGTTAAGTATGTAGAATGAGATATACAAAATGTGTAAAGTATGTACAATGAGATGTAGAGATGTAAAGTGTATGCTAGAATATACAATCATAAGTAAAGTTTATGTTAAAATGAACCTATACAATGAGATACAATGTATGTTGAGTTTGAAGAATAAGATGTATGCTGTATTTTAAGTGTGTACAATGTAATGTACGCTGTATGTTAAGTGTGTACAACGATATATAGGGTGTATGTTATCATGTGCATAGAGATACATAGTATGTTTAGTATGTACAATGATATGTACAGTGTATATTAAGTACGTACAATGAGATACACAATGCACGTTAAGTATGTAGAATACGATGTACAGTGAATGATATGTATAAAGAGATATATTATGCTTATTAAGTATTGATACGAGATGTACAGTGCTCGTGCTAAGGTGAGAGAAGTGATCTGATCTTGTTGTGGTTCACTGTACTTTGTTTTCATCACCTGGGAAATGGAAGTTATGATGTAATTCATTAAGCACCCTATTTGATACTAATGATTTAGCCCACATGCCGGCTGTCTTTGTCTCTACTGTCCATTATTTTGGTTCAATGCTCAGGACTTGTCTTTTAGAAGGGAAAGTGCCCCCAGGACCGGCTGTTGCAGCTTAGGTGTGTGCCAAAGGAGCAGAGAGCTACTTATGACTATCTGCAATATAGCTGAGATATGAGGGTAAACTATCTTCGCGACTGATTCAACTGTTGGAATTAAATGACAGGAAGATCAGCTATTGTGCTATGACGTTCGCCGAGTGACCTATTGGCTATCATGCTGTCTTTCCAGCCGGGATCCGAGATATGGATTTGAGTACGCCCGAAACTCCGACTCAGTCGTGTCGAGTTTGAACTGCCGCTCAGAAAGGTATTACCTCGCCCTCTGGCTGCTGAGATGGTGGTTAATCCCCCACTGTGTTACATAAAAAACCTTGTCACTTCATTTTCTAAAATGAGGCAATTGTTGTTGTGTATTTATGTACAAGTAAAAGTATATGAATGGATATGGATCGATTTTTTTTGGAGACAAAAGATGACCTATTGTATTGCAACCAAAAATGCAATACCAAGCTTTCACCAGAAATATATGTTTTGAGAACCCCTGAATTAAAAATAATATTTTTAGAAAAACGTCCGTGTGCGTCTGTCTATCAGTATGTGTATGTGTCTGTACGTGTGTCTTTGGGCAGCGTACCCAAAAAGCTAAAAGTTCGCTTGTATTAGTGTATGTATGTGTGTATGTGTATGTGCGCTTGTGAATAGCATAACTAAAGAACGTAAAGTCCGTTAAATACCAAACTTGGTATTTAAGTTTAGTATCCCCAAGGATGCGACACAAAGATTTTCAAGAAAATCTACCTACCGTTTACATGGACATTTTTTTGATTTTTTTTTCTCAAACGTGGCTTTAACGATTTTGATTTAATATCGTATATTAATGATATTTACATGAAAAATAAAACGTATACCTTGATTTTTGAGGGAATAGCCTCTGAGGATATCTTTATTATGGATGAATTTTGCATAACTGGTAAAACGTAAGAAATGCACAAAAACGTACTTAACAAAAAATATAGTTAAAACTCACAATTTATGGTATGTAAAATTTTTCGTGGGGTTAACTACGTTTGAGATATACCTTGTTATTAGTTTCAGCTTTAAAATACTTATACTTTTCTCATACGGGAACTTTTCAACTCCTGGCCACGCAAAGAGATGGATTTCAATCCCATAGCAGCTATATTTTAAAACATTTGACTGTCGATTTAGCCTAATGTATTCCCTTGTTTTTCTTCTACTTATTAGGAACTAAGTAATAAAACCCTTTCTGTTAATGTTTATCTCGTATGGCATGGAGTGGATAGAAGAATAAGTTAGTTAGCTATAATTTTTTATAGAGATGTGGAAAGTCATGAATGGAATATATCAGATTCCTTTTTCCATAAGTATTTAGCGTGTGTTCTTGTAGTATTTGACATTCTGACGTCTTCTATGAAGAAAATTTCTTTTGTTAAGACGTAGACCATAGACAATTTAAAACGGGGGGATTTACATAATCTAAGGCAAGCCTCCAACTTTAGAAAACGTCAAAGCTGGCTACATGAAACAAATCCCGGGAATCGGGAAGGCAGTCACCGTCAAGGGAATACATTGTGGAAAAGAAATACTTAAATGTTTTAAAGATATTTTTATGTGATTGTCATTGAAATTCCCTTCTTTGCATGGCCAATAAAACTGTTTGAGAAAAATATAGGTAAGTATATTGAAACTGAAAACAATAACAAGGTGTAATATAACCAGCAAAAAATGTCTCCTACAATCATATTAATCTTTATAATAACATTTAATTTTATCCATACCCAAACGGATCATCCTATACCTTTGTTTCGTTTCATAATCGGCTTATCCTCCCCGTATTTGTAGGACTGACACTCCCTAGGACTTACAAATAATGCCTAGGAGTCAGAAATCTGTCGGGGAGCTAACGGCACGAAACCACAGAATGGAGAACCTGTTACGAGAGGTCGGCACGTAGCCAGGTATGAACATGAGGAAGTGGATAATGTTATGAACTTGAAGGTGAGGATGCAGCAATTGGTGGAATGAGTGGCGGGGGAAACCGGAGGACCCGGAGAAAACCCATCCAAGCGCCGCTTCGTCCACCACGAATCCCACATGCTGGCGCTGGGATCTAACCCAAGTCGCCTAGGTGGGAGGCGAACGGTCTAACCACTCACCCTATAGTATGTGTTTTAATTGTATTAATAGTCCAGACAAGTCTCCCTGACGCTATGTCGGCGTATTGGGGAGATTGTTATGTTTTCTTGTTCGAGTAGACATTCTAATTCGCAATTCCAGCCTATGCGCACATGGTGACGAAGAAACAACTTATGGCCCACCTATCGCCCCATAGGACGAAATCACGGCTAAGCAGACTGAAAATCGTCGAAGATTGTCTAGGTACCTTTTGTTCGAGACATAGGACCAAATTCTTTACTTTGTTCCTGAAGCAAGCCTTACTAAGAAAAAGATTCGGCAACCCCCTACAGGATTGTATCCGAGACCTTGGAAGCTGGAAACTGAACTTAAAGCTTTACTTGTTACTTTCTCTATACGTACTATGTACATAGTGTATAGAGGAGGTATTGTATGGTACCCAAAAATTCGATACGGAGATTGCACCGGAAATATATGTTTTGAGACCGCCTGAATCCAAAAAAGCATTTTTAGAAAAATGTCCGTGTGTGTGTGTGTGTGTGTGTGCGCGCGCCCGCGCCTGTGGACACCATAATTCAAAAACGAAAAGACTTTTAAAAACCAAACTTGGTATTTAGGTTTGGTATCTTCCAAGTATGCGACACGAAGATTTTCAGGAAAATCCCCCCGACCCTCAACTACCCTTTGCATGAAAAAGTTTGGAAAAATTTTATTTTCTTAAAAATGGCTCTAACGGTTTTGATTAAAATTAATATTTAAGATATTTACTTGACAAATAAAATGTACGAATATATTGAATTTTCTGGGAATAGCATCTGAAGACTTCTTTATTCCGGATGAATTGTACAGATGTTTGCATAACTGCTAAACCGTAAGAGATGGACAAAACTTACCCACCAGAAAATGTAGAGCACTTTTAAAACACACAATTTAAGTTATGTACATTTTTTTCGTGGAGTTGATCGTTTTTAAGATATTCCTTGTTTTTAGTTTCAGCTTTGAAAAACATACTTTTGCCATACAAGAATTTGTCAACTCCTGTACATTTAAAGGAATTTCAGTGACATAGCAACCAGCTTTTGACTATCACTTTAACCTATGGTACTCCCTTATTTCGCTTCTACTTACAAGGAAGCAAGTAATGACACTATTTCTGCTAATGTTTTCTCATTTAGCATTGAGTAAATAGAAGCCTAAACTTTTTAACAATACTTTTTTGCGGAGATAAAGAGAAAGTCATGTGAATGGAACACATCAGCTTTTTTTTTAGATTTTTTTCTTTATAACCATTAGATGACATGTTAAATGCTGGTTTTTTTAATTATGAACAATACTTTCCTCTGAAATCCATTAGTAAACTATTATTTTGATCAGTAAATATTTGCTTTACTAACAGTAAATTTCCGTATTTTAATATAGCCTTTAAATGTAAATTGCGTGTTAATTATGGACCTCTTTAACTACTGCGGTTTTCAGCGTCCATTCTTAATTGGGCGTGAAATACCGCTTAATTTTGTTATCAGGCTTGAGGTTCTTTTACGTACCGTAAATCTACGACATGGGACCAACGGCTATACTTCCCTTCCGAAGAAAGCCATGCTAAGGATTTTTACACCCTAAAAGATCCATCGTCCTCCGCCGGTTTTGAACTCGCAACCCTGGTTATATGAAGTTAGCATGGTAACCATTACACCGCGGAGGGCGACATATAACTTTTAAGAAGGCAAATAAGGGAATACACTAAGCAAAAGCGATAGTCAAATCTTTTAAGAACCGGTCGCTTTGTGAGAGCATTAAAATTGCGGTCTTTGCTTGACTAGGATGACAAAAGCAATAAAAGTTTCCCATTTGAGAAAAATATATGCATTGGAAAATTTAAACTAATAAGGGATATCTCGGAAATAGTACCACAAAATAGGTACCTGACAAATTGTCTGCTTTAAGCAGATCTAAATCTTTGTGCAGTAAGATTTTGTGTGCCAGGGTTTAAAAATTATCAAAGTCGTCCAGAATGAAGAGAACTCCAGAGTCATTATTAAAAGTTCAAGATATTTCATTTTCATAACAATATCTTAAACATATTGCATTACAATCAAAATCGTTAGATACGTCTTTGAGAATATTTAAATTTTCGAAAAAATTCAATATAAAGGATAATTTGGGATCGGAGGATTTTCTTATAATTTTTCTGTCGCAACCTTCCTTTCACTCCTGAAACAGATGCAAAATAATGATGGGTACAGAAAACGATCGACAATACATTTGTGACTAAGAAATGCCACTTTGGATATCGCCTAGCTGCCCAGGATAACCACGAAAAAAATCTGATGTGTTCCATTCACATGATTTTCTCTACATCTCTGCAAAAAATTATTGTTAAAAAGCTTATGTTTTTTTTACTTCTGCTAATCGAGAAAACATTAGCAGAAATGGTCTTATTACTTGCTTGCTTGTAAGTAAAAGCGAAATAAGGGAATACCATAGGTTAAAGTGATAGTCAAAAGCTGATTGCTATGTGATTGAAGTTTCTCTGTTTGTATGGACAGGGGTTGACAAATTCCCGTATGAGAAAGTAAAAGTTTTTAAAGCTGCCACCAATAACAAGGAATATCTCAAACACGATCCATTCCACGAAAAAAATGTCTATAACATAAATTGTGTGTTTCAATGAGCTCTACATTTTCTGTTAGGCAAGTTTTTGTCTATCTCTTACAGTTTGTCAGTTTGTAAGATTCCGTAAAATTCATCCTGAATAAAATAGTCCAGAGATTATTCCCAAAAAAATGTATTTGTCTTTAATGGCTCTAACGATTTTGATTAACTATTCGTATATTAAAGATATTTACCTCACAAATAAAATGTATATCTTGAATTTTCTGGGAATAGCCTCTGAAGAGTACTTTATTCTGGATGAATTTTACGGAATTTTGCATAACTGCTAAACCGTATGACATGGATAAAAACTTACTGCACGAAAAATGTAGAGCACGTTAAAACACACAATTTCTGTTATATACATTTTTTTCGTGGAGTTCATCGTTTTTGAGACATCCCTAGTTTTTGGTTTCTGCTTTGAAAAACTTATACTTTTCTCATACAGGAATTTCTCAACTGCTGTCCATTCAAACAAAGGTACTTCATTGATATAGCAACCAGCTCTATGGTACTCTGTTATTTCGCTTCTACCTACAAGGAAGCAAGTAATAAGAATATTTCTGCTTAATTTTTTATGATTATCATGAAGTAAATAGAAGCATAAGCTTTTTAAGAATAAGTTGTTGCAGAGATATAGAGAAAGTCATGTGAATGGTACATATCAGATTTTTGAGTTATGCATACACAGACAGGCAAGCACCGGGAATTCATTTTTCTTTCTTTATTATTTTTTTTTTTTTTGTATCCAAAGGACCACAAAACATTGTTTTCGGGAAATTACCGATGCTTAGTTTTTAGGTGAAATGCAGTGCTTTCTTTAGTTATTATAGGTAGGCTGGAGAGAAATTAAAAATATAGTAATTTTAACTACATCTTTCCTTTGAAGATTATCCTCCTAGATATTGTATTTTATTGCTTATATAGATTCGTTCAGCATTAATTATGCTATTCAGAATTGGAATAAAATGCATTATAAGTAACAGTAACAATAAACATTTCCTAGCTATAAACCGCTGTTTACGAATTAGTTCACATTACTGGGGAAAGATGTCGCAACTGTGTTATAGTGTTAGATAACAACAATTTATTTTTTGAAAACTTTATTATTCATTTAAAGTAGTGTAGATTATAATCAGAAAATTAAAAAATAGTAGCTCTTTGATTTGAGCATGTCGCACCTTGACAATTGAAATCATTAAACAGTAGTATTAGTTATTCATCGATAGTAGAAAACATATAGTTAAATTTTAACTATATATTCATAACACATGTAATATAACAGTAGAATCATCCGCCCTAGTGAAGTCTAAGGCGCACTCCGGCGTCTCAACACCAAAAAGGCTTGCGGGCAGGACGGGCTGACACCCGCCATGCTCAGCAACCTTCCATTCAGAGCAGTGCTGTACCTCACCAAGGTATTCAACATGTGCCTCACCTTAGGTCACTTTCCGCGCGAGTGGAAGGTGGCACGGGTGGTGTGCATTTTGAAGCCTGGTAAGGACCCTGCACTTCCTTCCAGCTACCGCTCCATTAGCCCCTCTCGAAGGGGTCTTCGAGAGGTTAGTTCTACACCGCTTGTCGCCGCAGGTAGTCGACATTCAAGCCATCCCTCTCCATCAGTTTGGATTCCGTCCTGGGCACTCGACAACCCAAAAGCTGCTGCGAGTGGTGGAGGCTGCCGCCCTGGGGTTCCAGGACGGGGCCTTCACGCCGGCGGTGTCTTTGGATGTCGAGAAGGCCTTCTCAACCACCTGGCATGAGGGTCTCCTGTTTAAACTCATCCAGATTGGCCTACACACACAGTTAATCAACATCATACACAGCTTCCTACACCAGCGCACCTTTGTAGTTGCAGTTGCGGGGCAAACATCTACACCTAAACCCCTATGAGGCGGAGTCCCAGAAGGCTCTGTACTATCGCCCACCTTGTTTAGCCTTTATAAGGCAAACTTCCCTACGGTGCAGGGCGTCAACATGGCCCAGTTTGCTGATGATGTCCTGTTCTACCGCACCGACAGGAACATACGCAGAGCCTTCAACCCCATACAGAGACACCTCCGTCTCGTCCAGGACTGGTGCAGACAGTGGCGGATGTCCGTTAATCCGGGCAAAAGTCATGCTGTTCTGTTCACCAGAAAACGCCCCGTAATAAACCAGATACCCAACTTTTCCTATCAGGGCCAAAGGATAGAGTGGGGGAATTCCATCAAATACTTGGGCGTCATTCTTGATAAGGGTCTAACTTTTCGTGAACACGTGCGGGGAACGTCGGACAGGGCGAAGGGGGCGGTAGCCTCCCTTTACCCTGTGCTGGTCTCCCAGATGCCGGTTCACTTAAAGTTACGCCTTTTCAAGGCGCTTTCCCCCTGATGCTGTATGCCTGCGAAGTGTGGGGTATGGCAGCAGACTCCTGGCTTCTCTGGTTACAGCGGGTGCAGAATAGAGGACTCCGGTCCATATATTCTGTATGTCGACGTTTCCCTTTGAGGTTACTACATGAAGCTTCGGCCCTCCCATATGTGGAAGATGTTATTAGGCGCCGGGCTCAAAAATTCTACGCCAGATTGGGCGAACATGAGAACGCTCTTGTCAGATCACTGGGGGAGTACTTACCCTCTGAATGCCGAAAAACGCGGGTTCCGGGTTCCCCGCATGGCTTGTGGGCACCCCCGGTAAAAACGGCTTTAAACCAGCCAACAGCGTAATAGCTGAACAAAGCACTCCCCCTCCCATAGGGACAGGTCTATGAAAATTCACCACCACATGTAAATGAATAAATAAACACCAGCGGAGCAGAAGAAAGGTTGCTGCTCCTGAAAATGCAACTGCTCGAGGAGCCTACCAGCGCTACCTCCTTAACACCAACACTCGAAACCTCAAATAAAACCTTAACCATCACCTCATTCCTGTGGTTAAACCCTTACCAGGGTAGGTACACAGCAACAACACCCAGGCTCACCACGAGCCTACCAGACACGCACGCACGCACGCACGCATAACAGTAGATCTCGTCCAAGACTGGTGCAGACAGTGGCGGATGTCCGTTAATCCGGGCAAAAGTCATGCTCTTCTGTTCATCAGAAAACGCCCCGAAATAAACCAGATACCAAACTTTTCCTATCAGGGCCAAAGGATAGAGTGGGGGAATTCCATCAAATACTTGGGCGTCATTCTTGATAAGGGCCTAACTTTTCGTGAACACGTGCGGGGAACATCGGACAGAGCGAAGGGGGGCGGTAGCCCCCCTTTTACGTTGTGCTAGCCTCCCAGATGCCGGTTTACTTAAAGTTACGCCTTTTCAAGGCGCTTGTAGTCCCCCTGATGCTCTAAGCCTGCGAAGTGTGGGCTATGGCAGCAGATTCTTAGCTTCTCTGGTTACAGCGGGTACAGAATAGAGGACTCCGGCCCATATATTCTGTATGTCGACGTTTCCCTTTGAGGCTACTACATGAAGCTTCGGCCCTCCCATATGTGGAAGATGTTATTAGACGCCAGGCTCAAAAATTCTACGCCATATTGGGCGACCATGAGAACGCACTTGTCAGATCTCTGGGGGAGTACTTACCCTCTGAACGCCGAAAGAGGCGGTTCCGGGTTCCCCGCATGGCTTGTGGGTACCCCCGGTAACAACGACTTTAAACCAGCCAACAGCGTAATAGCTGAACAAAGCACTCCCCACCTCCCATTGGGAGAGGTCTATCAAAATTTCACCACCAAATTAAATTAAAAAAAAAAATTAAACACCAGCGGAGCAGAGGAAAGGATGCTGCTCCTGAAAATGCAACCGCTCGAGAAGCCTACCAGCGTTACCTTCTTAAAACCAACACTCGAAACCTCAAAAATTAAAAACCTCAACCTTCACCTCATTCCTGTGGTTAAACCCTTACCAGGGTAGGTACACAGCAACAACACCTAGGCTACCACGAGCCTACCAGACACGCACGCATAACAGTAGATATAGTTTAAACCTTTAACAAAATTTAATTTAACAATTTTTAACATAAATGAGTTTCATTAAGAAAGTACAGTACATTATTCGAGAAGGTTGGATTACTAAGAGTGGTTAATATAGTTGCTGGAATACTGCATCTAGTTCTTGCATCATCGTAGAAACGGTAGCGGGTGAGAATGTGAGTGACTGAAAGTGGAGAGTGACAATAGTTGCACTTGGGGGGAAGATCGCCGGACAGAAGATAGGAATGAGTGAGAGCAGTGTGTCCGAGACGTAGGCGAGAATGAAGAACTTGATGACGACGCTTTTAATATGTGAGAGGATAAACAGAAGTGGAAAGAGGACAGGCATCACGTAGTTTGTCTCTAGTTGGGTTGAACCACTGTGCTTCCATTGCCGGAGAATGGTGCCACGCATAAAACGGTTGAAGTCTTGGTGAGGAATCCTGAGGTCCAATAATTTGGGAGGGTGTCGTGTTGCTTCCTTAGCTGCTGCATCGGCGTATGCCAGCATGGGAAGGTGCCCACACAAGCAGGACCTGCTTACCCGAGGTAAATAATCTGTGATAGAGTAATTGAATGTAAAGCACCAGGTTATTGCTACACTAACTATATTCTTTGAGAGAGCGGGATTTTCAACAGCTATAAGCCATATTCTACCACGCCTATAACTTTAACATATTTTTAAAAAGAACTTTAAACTTTGAACTTTGCGCCATTTTGAAGAAAATATTTTTATTCAACAAAAAAGTAAATAATGAAAATTTTCATGATTTTTACGATTCCGGGTTTTTTTACTTTCTCTACACGTACTATGTACATAAAGTGTAGAGAAGCTATTATATTGCACCCAAAAATTAGATACTGAGATTTCAACGGAAATACATGTATTTAGACCCTCAGAATAAAAAAAAAATTTAGAAAAATATCCGTGTGTGTGGGTAATTGTATGTGTGCGTATTTGTGTGTCTGTGGGCAGCATAGGTCAAAAACGAAGAGTCCGTTAAATACCAAACTTGATACCTAAGCTCAAGAAAATCCCCCCACACCCAACTATCCTTTACATGAAAAAAGTTTTGATTTTAATTTTCTCAAAAACGGCTGAAACGATTTTGATTAAAATATCTTATAAAATATTTATGTGATAAATAAAATGTATATCTTGAATTTTCTGGGAATAACGTCTGAAGACATTTATTCTGGATGAATTTTGCATAACTGATAACAAAATCTGATGTGTTCCATTCACATGATTTTCTCTATATCTCTGTAAAGTATTATTGTTAATAAGCTTATCTTTTATTTATTTCATGCTAATCGAGAAAAATTAGCAGAAATAGTCTTATTTCTTGCTTTATTGTAAGTAGAAGCGAAATAAGGGAGTACCATAGGTTAAAGTGAGAGCCAAAAGCTGGTTGCTATGTGACTGATGTTCCTTCGTTTGTATGGACAGGAGTTGACAAATTCCTATATGAGAAAAGTATAAGTTTTTCAAAGCTGAAACAAAGAAAAGGAATATCTCAAAAACGATGAATTCTAGGAAAAAAATGTATGTAACATAAATTGTGTGTTTTAATGTGCTTTACATTTTTGTGAGTTAAGTTTTTGTCCATCTCCAACGGTTTAGCAGTTATGAAAAATTCATCCAGAATAAAGTAGTCTTCAGAGGATATTCCCAGAAAATTCAAAATATACATTTTATTTGTCAGGTAAATAACTTTAATATACGATATTTTAATCAAAATCGTTAGAGCCATTTTTTTAGAACATCAAAATTTTCGAAAAAAAATTCCATGTAAAGGGTAGTTTGGGGTGGGGGAATTTTTCTCAAAATCTTCGTGTCGCATCCCTGGAAGATACTAAACTTAAATACCAAGTTTGGTATTTTACCGACTTTTCGTTTTTGAGTTATCGTGTTCACAGACACACGGACACACGGACACACACACACACACACTGACCTTTTTCTGAAAATACTTTTTTTGAACACAGGGGACCCTAAAACATATATTTCCGGTGAAATCTCGATATCGAATTTTTTGGTGGAGTGCAGTACCTTCTCTATACACTATGTACATAGTGAGTATAGAGAAAGTAAAAATAGACCAAAACTTACAACGCAAAAAATGTAGAGCTCGTTACATAATGTCATATATATTTTTTCGTGGATTTGACAGTTTTTGAGATATTCTTTGTGTTAGTTTCTGCTTTCAAATACTTATACTTATCTCATACATTTGTTAACTCCTGTCCATACAAGCTGCCAGCTTTTAAAAGATTTGTCTATCGATTTAGTCTAGTGCATTCCCTTATTTCCCTTCTACATACAGGAAACCGATGGTAATACCCTTTCTGCCAATTTTTTTTTCCATTAGCATTAAGTAAAAAGAAGAAGCTTTATAATCATAATTTATTGCTGAGATGGAACACTTTGTTATAGTGTTTAACGCCATATTTTACTACTTGTGGCACCGCAGACAAGAACATTCATGATACATGGAAAGATGAACCACCGGCGGAATGCGATAGCGGGGGAAACCGAAGAAAACCCGCCCCTGCGCCGCTTTGTCCACCACAAATCTCACATGCGGTCGCTTGAGATCTAGGTGAGAAATAACTGCTGAAGAAGACGACGCTATCACAATATAAAACAATGACATTTTTACCACATTCTGTTCAGGTTTCTGGGCCGCAAACATTCAATAATTGAAGTTTATGACGAGAAGAACAAACTAAGGTGAATTAATCAAATCAAAATACGTTTCTTTACTTTAATTGTGTATGCAATACTTATATTTAAAACTTGCTTTTGTTTTAACGAGGTATGTCACCAAATGTGAGAATAAACTCGGTAATGGGAAAAATCTCTTAACAAAAAACTAACTATACTTGAGAGTACCCCAATGCTATAAATACGTAGCACAAAATAACAGTAGTATAATAAAAAGTATGTGTACCATTCTCACAACTTTCTCTACGTATTCCAGAAACTTGCTACAAAACAATTATCGTTCTTTTTACTCCATGCCAATTAAAATAAGCGTTAGCAGCATGATCTTTATTGCTTAGCACCTTATAAGTACAACGAAATTAAGGGAATACACTATGCAAAAGTGATGATAAAATTAAAGGTTTAAAAGCTGGTATTGTGCGACTGTCTTTGCATGACCAGAAGTAAAACAAAAGAAACACAGACACTTACAGTTTGAGAAAAGTATTATATTAAAATTGAAACCAGTATCAAGGAATATCTCGGAAACGGTAAAATCCGCAACAAAAGCGAAAAGAGCCCACCTGGGTAGTGTGGTGGTAGCGTGTTTGCCTCACATTCAACAGATCTCGAGTTTGAATGAGGCTTAGATAAGGCTTTTTCAGTGTTTTCTCTTATCCTGTGAAGGCGAATGTCGAATAACAAAGAATCATTTGAGTATCATTTTACCAATTTCGTTCATCGTCCAACCAGGTTAAAGAATGTTAAGCTAAAAACAAACAAACAAACAAACGTAAAGAAAATAAATTGTTTGTTTTGACGATATGTACATTTTTTGTGGGCAAGTTTTTCTTTGTCTACCGTTTACCTGTTATCCAATAATAATTCAGAATGAACAAGTTTTAAGAGGCTATTCAGTTAATACACTTTATTTTCTTGTAAATATCTACAGTATATAGAACTCTAATCATAACCTTTAGAGCCATTTTTAGAAAATACAAATTTTCTTAAATGTTTCTATGTGAAATATAGTTTGGAGTGGGAGGGAAGGGGGTGGGATCTTGAAAATCTTCTTGGGAGAACCAAATTTAAATAGCATATTTGGTATTTAACAAACTTTTCGTTTTTGAGTTGAGCTTTTCACACACATACACATACATTCACACAGAAACACGCTGACCTTTTTTTAAAAAATGTGTTTTTTAGATTCAGGGAGGTCTCTAGACATATATTTCCGGTAAAAACTCGGTATCTAATTTTTGGGTGGAATACAATACCTTCTCAGCCTACTATTATATTGTACACACGTCTAGAGAAAGTAATAAAATAAAGGGAATTTTCTTAAATGAAAATTTAAGAATTTGCTCTTATTATTACTTAGTTGTTTATTGTTGTTATTATTATTATTACTATTATTATTATTATTATCATCACTATTATCACTCCCAAGCACTTTCATATATAATTTGTTCCATTTATTATAACTGATAAAGTTGTTCGTTTATTGTCACCGCTCGCCTCCAGTATCACGCGAATTTAGGCAGCACATTAGTCAATGTGTGGTAACAACGCCATTGAAACAACTGACTGGGCCATCCGTCTCCTTGTGTCCGGTGAAGTTATGGTCACTTTCAAATGTAATAAAATAGTGAGAAATTACTAATGAATAAAAAATTAGCAATGTCTATATCACTATGGTCATAAGCTTGTGAAAATTGGACTTGGAACCGAAAAGCGAAATTAAATTCCTCGGAAAAGTTGCTGGCTAAACACTATTACATCTTTAAAGAAGAAGAAAAAAAAACCGTTCGACAAGGATTAAATATGACTTTCTCTAGCATGCATATACAATGTACATAGTAGATACAATAAATGAAGAATGTATTGCATTCTATCCAAAAATTCGATACCGAGAATTAACTGGACGTAATTTCACATGTCTGAGGTCCCATAAACAAACAAACAAAAATTAGAAAAAACGTCCGTGTGTGTGGACAGCATAACTCAAAAACGAAATGTCGATTAAATGCCTAACTTGGTGTAATTCAGTATTTTTCAAGAGAGCCACACGAGCATTTTCAAGAAAACATTCCCACCCCAACTATCCTTTACATAGAACATATTTCAATAATTTTGAATTTCCCAAAAATGTTTTTAACGATTTTTATTAAAATTCCATATGTTTAATATATTTCCATAACAAAAAAAAATGTGTAGGTATCCTAAATTTCTGGAAATAGCTTCTGAAAACCCCTTCATTCTGGATAATTTTACTTAACTGGTAAACCGTGGCCGATAGACAAAACTTACTAAATAAAATATAGATCTCATTAAAACACATAATCTATGTTATATACAAATTTTTGTAGAGCTAATACTTTCCAATACATTCCTAGTTATTCGTTTCAATTTCAAATTACTTAAACTTCTCAAACGGGAAGTCATCCTTCGTTTCATATCTTTTTTGTGTTACTAATGACGCTGTCAATTTTCAGGATCATATCAGCACCGCCAGTGTGCCGGAATTTCGTCCCGCAGGATTTCTTTAACATGCCACTAAAGCTACATAATATTGGCACACTTAAAAATCATCGGTGTGGGCCGGGTTTGAACCCGCAACCATGAGTTCAGAAGGCCTGCGTCTAACTGAGCTACTCAGACCGACTGTATATCTCTTGTTTTAACCTCATCATGAAAGAGTTTAATATCCCTTTATTGCCCTTCTTACAGGAAGCAAATATTGAGACAATTTCCGTTAAGGTTTTTCTCGATCAGCATGGTGTGGTAGAAAATAATGTTTATTACAATATGGGGCACATCAGAATCTTGTGTTGAATTTTTGGGTGGAATACAATGTCTTCTCTACCTACTATGCACATACATAGTATCCGTAGAGAAAGGAAAAAGGGAAATTTGCTTGCCTGGTAAAGATATGGCACCAATTCTTGTTTCAACATTACATTATGTGATTGACCGTTTTGATGTAATATCTATTCTGTATCCCTATTTGTATGTTTCGTATTGTTGGCTTCACATTTTCTCTTTCTCAAGCACTGTCGTGATAAACATGCACTACAAACTTCTGAAGCTGGTGCAGTTAATTCTGTTACCAGTCCGTTTGCCCCTTGTTTCCCTCAAAATAGTTAATGTCATAATTAAAAGTTTTAACAATATTTTCTGGGAACACCAATGTTAAGGTGATACATCTGTGAAATTTGAAATCTCCACAATATTTAAGTTTTTTATTGAAATGTATACCGGTTATGGACAACAATAATGATATTTCTACCAAGTATCAAAATTTTAATTGTTAGGTTATTTAAATATAACCTTTTCCTAAATGTATTATTCTATTAAAATGAGCCAAGAGATGTGTTTTTGAGAATATTCACATAAATAGGTCAGTAAACAATAATTGAATCCACCAACAGATCTAGTAATTAAAGAGCGTCCATAAATAACATGCCCTTTCATTTTGGTGTTCTAAAGTAATTTGTTTCTGTTTTTGGAATCAATGTAATATAATTGACATGTTACAATGACTACCGTTGTCTAAAATAACATATGCCAGATGTGTTAAAAGTGATTTTCCAAACTTGGCCTACTGCCTTCGTTTTGCAAACATTCCTACTGGAAAAATATAACCCTTGTAACATAATCTGCTAATATATTTCTGCCTGTTGTTACCTAACTTTGTATGAGGTAGGATAAAAAACAAACAAACAAAAGAAAGCTAACTGCCTAAAAAGTGAGATAAAGTGACCTAGATATTAATAAGTATTTTTTTATTATTGGCAAACCATGATTCATTAGACAAATGCATCTGTGGCATTTATTTTGTTAGCTCTAATTAGAGTAGAAAAATTATTTTTCGTAGTTTCCAAAATTCCTAATATTTCAAAGTTTAATAAATTATATGTCAAAATCAGAGAAATATTCCGAAAAAATGAATATTTTCGTTATTATACTTTTGAGTTACTAATTACTAAAACATTGCAACCTGTGGAACATTTTGAATATATAAAAGTGTTCTTTTCTTTGGTAGTGTTTAATGTCCGTTTTAACTACTTATGGCAACGTAGGCAGTGACACTGGTGATGCATGAATGATGGAGCACCGGTGGAATACGATGGCGGGGAAAACCGGAGTACCCGGAGAAAAGTCGCCCCAGTGCCGCTTTGTCCACCACAAATCTCATATGTGGTCGCTTGGGATCGAACCCCGGCCGTCTAGGTGAGAGGCCAGTGGTCCAACCACTCGGCCACAGCGCGGCCATAAAAGTGTTCGAAAAAGGTTTGTAAGAAAATAAGGTTTAAAGTTTGGAATGTCTATTAATAAGTATGCAGCTTCAATTTAAAGTTTGCCAAGTGAGAAAAATAATATCTTTTCTTAAAGTTTGTTAAATCATATTATTTTATTACGAAAAAAAAGTAATTTTTGTACTTTTCACACTTTGATCAAATTTCACAGATGCATTTGTGTAATGAATCATGGTTTGCCAATAATGAAACAAATACTAATTAATATCTAGGTCACTTCATCTCACTTTTTAGGCAGTTAGCTTTCTTTTGTTTGTTTGTTTTTTATCCTACCTCATACAAAGTTAGGTAACAACAGGCAGAAATATATTAGCAGATTATGTTACAAGGGTTATATTTTTCCAGTAGGAATGTTTGCAAAACGAAGGCAGTAGGCCAAGTTTGGAAAATCACTTTTAACACATGTGGCATATGTTATTTTAGACAACGGTAGGCATTGTAACATGTCAATTATACTACATTGATTCCAAAAACAGAAACAAATTACTTTAGAACATCAAAATGAAAGGGCATGTTATTTATGGACGCTCTTTAATTACTGTGGTTCTCAGCGTCCCATTCTAAATTGGGCGTGAAAAACCACTTAATTTTGCTGAGAGACCTCTCTTTCAGGCTTTGAGGTTCTTTTACGTGTCGTAAATATACGACACGGGACCAGCGGCTTTACATCCCTTCCGAAGAAAGCCATGCAAAGGATTTTTACACCCGAAAAAAATCCATCGTCCTCCACCGGGTTTTTAGAACATCCAAGGAGACTGCAGATGTTTTTGTGCATTGTTGGTTTGCTAGCAGGGTTCTCAACATAGAAATTACCAGCTAAATTAAGAATATTATACGCTTAGGTACTTACTAATAGTTATTATTACTTTCTCTGCACTCACTATGTACTTAGTGTATAGAGAAGGTTTTGTAATGCATCCAAAAATTCACAGGAAATGAATTGTTTGGGACCCCCTGAATCCAAAAAAGTGCATTTATAGAAACAGGTTCGTGTATGTGCGTTAAAAACCAAACTTGGTATTTAAGTTTGGTATCTTCTAAGGATGCAACACAAAGATTTTCAAGAAAATCCCCCCATCCACAATTACCCTTTACATGGAACAATTTTCGAAGTTTTTTATTTTCGTAAAAATGGCTTTAACGATTTTGATTAAAATATGTATATTAAAGATATTTACCTGATAAATAAAATTTTGCATAACTGGCAAACTGTAAGAGATAGACAAAGGCTTACTTAACAGAAAATGTAGATTTCATTTAAACTCACAATTTCTGCTATATACATTTTTTTCGCGGAGTTCATCGTTTTTGAGATAGTCCTTGTTATTGGTTTCAGCTTTAAAAAAACTTTTAATTTTCTCATACTGGAATTTGTCAACTGCTGTCCATACAAACAAAGGAACTTCAGTCACATAGCAACCACCTTTTGACTAATACTTTAGTCTATGTTACTCTCTTGGAGGCAAGTAATAAGATTATTTCTCTTAATTTCTTCTAGATTAACATGAAGTAAAAAGAAGCATAAGCGTTTTAACAATAATTTGTTGCAGAGATGTAGAGAAAATAATGTGAATGGGACACATCAGATTTTGTTTATTTAGCTTAACGTTCGTCAACTTGGTTGGTCATATCGGATGATGAATGAAATCGTTGAAAGGATGCTCAAATGATCTCGGCGTCCATGGAACTTAGAGTACTCCTTATTCATATTCTCTCTGGTTAACTCACCCTAAGCGAGATTCGAACTCGCGATTTCTTGAATATGAGACATATACACTACTCCCACACTGCATCTACACTAATTGTCCTTGGAATTAAGACAACGTTACATCTTTGAATAGATATCCCACAATGATAATTTCTCTCTTCGATGCAAACCAATAGCAAATTCTCATTGAAATTAGTTTGAACATATTTTGCCATACACCGGGCAATAAAGGATGAAATGCTATATCAGTTCGATTCTAGATTTTTAAATAGTAGTTCTTGTGTTATTCTTTCTGCAAGTCGTGTAATTTCACTTGGTTCTTCCATTTCAGTTTCTTCTAAAGTCATATTAGCCACCATTAAATCTGTATGTAGGTTGTACTAGATAAAATAACAAGTTTTTAGTTCAAAGAAAGCAGAACGCTGCCATAACCTAACTTTATTACGAAGTATGATGATCTGTGATGTGAACAGTTAATACGCAAGCCATAAGATACCAATCATGTAAGTGAAGATACTAAAAATCTGATGTGTTCCATTCACATGACTTTCTCTACATCTCTGCAACAAATTATTGTTAAAAAACTTATGCTTCTATTTACTTAATGCCAATCGAGAAACAATTAGCAGAAATAGTCTTATTACTTGCTTCCTTGTAAGTAGAAGCGACATAAGGGAGTACCATAGGTTAAATTAATAGTCAAAAGCTGGTTGCTATGTGACTGATGTTCCTTTGCTTGTATGGACAGGAGTTGACAAATTTCTGTATGAGAAAAGTATAAGTTTTTCAAACCTGAAACCAAAAACGAGGAGTATCTCAAAAACGATCAACTCCACGAAAAAAAGTATATAACATAAATTGTGTGTTTAACGTAATCCACATTTTTTGTGTGGAAAGCTATTGTCCATCTTTTACGGCTTAGCAGTCAGTTATGCAAAATTCATTCAGAAAAAAGTAGCCTTCAGAGGCTATTCCCAGAAAATTCAAGATATATATTTTAAATGGCATGTAAATATCTCAAGTGCAAGAGATTTTAATCAAGATCCTAGAGCCATTTTTTAAAAAATCAAAGTTTTCGAAAAAAGTTCCATGTAAAGAGTAGTCGGGGGTGGTGGATTTTCTTGAAAATCTTCCTGTCGCATCCCTGAAAAATACCAAGTTTGGTATTCAACGGTCTTTTCGTTTTTGAACTATGCTTTCCACACACACACACACACACACACACACGAACCTTTTTTTTTTAAAACTGATTTTCTTGGATTCAGGGGAACCCAAAACATGTATTTCCGGTGAAATCTTGGAGTCGATTTTTTTGGTGAATTACAGCACCTTCTCTATACACTATGTACATAGTATGTGTAGAGAAAGTAAAACAGTAAACCTTAATCAAACAAAGCCGAATTACTAAACACGTAATTGTCATTTGATTGGCCATGAAATCAAGTCAGTCAAAATGGAGTATTATATAAAATGTTATCGCAACAGTATGGTAATGTAGTTTTAAGTTCGCGTGATGCTTGTTAAAAGCTCTACTTTTAGGTAACAGTGTTTTAACATAAATTCTCTACCTGTTCTGCAAACTATTCTTTCAACAGATTATTCTTTAATTTACATTCTACTAATTGAGATAAATATTAGCATAAATTGCCTTATTACCTGTTTTCTTCTCAGAGGACGGGATATAAGGGAATACTCTAAGCTAAAGCGATAGTCAAATATTTTTAAAACATGAAAGATGTGTACAAATTTAAGTTCGGTTCGCTTTGTATTGCAGTAAAATAAAAGAGAGATGAAGCGAAAGGTGACTATGTTTGAGAAAAGTTAAGTAGTTTAAAATTTACACCAACAGCAAGGAATATCTCGGAAAGTGCCAACCCTACAACGAAATGTAAACGATATAATTTACATGTTTTAACAATATTTGCATATTTTGTGCAGTAGTTTTTGTTCATTTCTTATGGTTTACCATTTTTGCAAAATTCAGAAAATTTCATCCGGAATGAATAGATGACATTCCCAGTAAATTTAAGATAAACGTTTCATTTGTGATGTAATTATATTTAATATATGGTGTTTTAATTAAAATCGTTAGTCATTTTGATAATCTCTCAAAACATTTTCTATGTAAAGGGGGCTTTTGTTGGAAATCTTGTGTGTTATATATCAAGTTTACTATTTAACAATCTTTTAGTTTTTGAGCTATACTGCGCACAGACGCACACACTCGCATACACATACGGAAATTTTTCTAATTTTTTTTTTTTTTTTTTGGACTCAGGGGCGAACCCCAAAACTCATTTCCGACGAAATCTATGCATCGATTTTTGGGTAGAACACAATGTTTTCTCTATACACTATGTACATAACAGGCGTAAAGAAAGTAGTTAGTTATGCATTTAGCTTTCTTGGTTTTTGTTTTTCTTTCCTTCTTCCATCTCATATGCAGAGCAGGTAATATCGGGGCAGATGTGTTAAATTAGTTACATTTGTATGATCCAAATTTACAATGTAAAATGTATCTTCTACCTTAAATATCTGTACATAATACAAAAAATCTTATGTGTTCCATTCACTTGACTTTCTCTACATCTCGGCAACAAATTATTTTAAAAAGTTTATGCTTCTATTTAGTTCATGCTAATCGAGAAAAAAATAGCAGAAATAATCTTATTACTTGCTTCTTTGTAAGTATAAGCGAAATAAGGGAGTACCATAGGTTAAAGTGATACTCAAAAGCTGGTTGCTATGTGACTGAACTTCCTTTGTTTATTCGTATGGGCAGGAGTTGACAAATTGCTGTATGGGAAAAGTATATTTTAAAAGCTGAAACCAATAACAAGGAATATCTCAAAAACTATCCACTTCACGAAAAAAAAAATTACATAACAAAATTGTGTGTATTAACATGCTCTACATTTTTTGTGGGGTAAGTTTTGGTCCATCACTTACGGCTTAGCAGTTATGCAAAATTCCGTAAAATTCATCCAGAAAAAAGTAGTCTTCAGAGGCCAGTTCCAGAAAGGTCAAGATATTCATTTTATTTGTGAGGTAAATATTTTTAATATACATACTTAAATCAAAATCGATAGAGAAATTTGAGAAAGTCAACATTTGTGAATTGTTTTTCCATGAAAAGTGTAGTTTGTGGTGGGGGGATTTTCTTGAAAATCTTCGTATTACATCCTTGAAAGATACCAAACCTAAATACTAAGTTTGTATTCAGGAGTCTTTTCATTTTTGAGCTATGTTGTCCAGAAAAAAATGCATTTTTTGGATTTGGGGGGACCCAAAACATGTATTTCCGGTGAAATCTTGGGATCGAATTTTTGAGTGCATTACAATACCTTCTCTGTACACTATGTACATTGTACGTGTAGAGAAACTAATAAAAACTAGTAGCGGATTGTGATTCAATTGTCAATACCCATTCAAATGCGCAACATGGAAATGGTGTTCTAAGAATTGCCTGCCCTAGGTGAGTGACGCAAATACTGGGATTGCCCCGCACAGAGCAAAAACTTCTCAGTGCCAAAAAACGTAGCCTTGGGGGGAAAAAAGAGGAGATGATGATGTATTCGCGTATGCTAATCACACCAAGAAATACCGGCAGAACGAGACGCGCGGAAGGGAGGGGAGGATCTCAGCAGTGCTGGACCAAAAGCATCACCTCTGTACGTCACAAGCAGCGTATATAAAACATGTCTTAGAACCTCCTCACTCAGATTTCTCCAGGACAGCAAACGAGACAAATTACTAGACAAGATGAAGATGCTCCTCTACGTGGCGGCTGTTGTAGTAGTCGCTCTAGCCGCTCCTCAGCCACAAGAGCAGTACACCAACAAATACGACAACGTCGACCTGGAACAAATTCTCAACAATGAGAGGCTTCTATTAGGCTACTTTAAGTGTCTGATAGACAAGGGACCGTGCACTCCTGACGGTGCTGAACTTAAAAGTGAGTATAAACCACATAAAACTTCCTTGAAATTTAGAAATTCTGTGATTCTTAAGCAATTAGTTTGATTTTTACAAGACATTAGTGACATATTTTATATAAATTTTTCACATTTTCTGCTCAATTCCTTGATATTGTGATGCGATTTTTAAAATTTTGAAGCCAAATTTTAAGAAAACATCTTGATTTCTTAAGAAAACAAATTTCAGAAAATATCTTATTGGATTTTAGACATTTTGTACATAAAACGATTCTAAAAGCTCTTTAATTTACTACAGCTTGTCAGCATACTTTTATTTTTACCACTACACTCTATTGAAGAAATTTTCGATATAAATGGCAAAATTTACTACCACGAAAATAAATTTGATGCGAAGGTTATAAAGATTAGATTTAAAAACTCCGCTTCGGTGATGGATACTACTTTAATCATTATAGTGTCTACATTTTTGTATACACATTGTTTTTCAGAGTAATAAAGCGTTTTATTGCAGAATTTCCGATAATTTTGACAGGTTAGTATCCTTAAGGAGACTAGAGGTTATAAAATTTACAAATTTGGCGTTTTCTGTTTCTACTGAAAACGAATTGTGATGTTTCCTGGTTTATTGGATGTAAATTTTATTTAAATTAAAATTGCGCTTTTTATGTAGCTTTTTAAATATACCGACAATGTCTTAGAAAATCAAGCTTATATATTTAAATTTTAAGAACTAAGGAATGTTCTCATTTACATACTAAAGGGCTCAATATAAGCATTGCATTGCCGTTTATAGCAGCACATCAATATGTAAGATAATTATTTCCAAAACAGTTTTTAATAACTTTATTTTCAAAATCAATTTAAACAAAATTATTTTTTTCTAATTTCTACTTATTCTTTATCCGTCTGACCAAACTATTTTTGTCTATTAGAATTCGTTGTATACGAAGTTATTCGATGTAGATAAAGGAATCATACACTGTAATAACAGTTTTTAGAGAAAGTTACAGGAATGGAACGCATCAGATTTTTGTAATAGGGATTTTATAAAATGGAGTAAGAAATGGAGTTTAATAACTTTACACTTCACACCAGGTTTTCCACGAAATGTGTATTATACGTTCAAGTTCTCTTGTATGATTGAACTATCATTTCATAGCCTTTTAATGACTATCAGTGTAAACAAATTTAATACGTATCTTGATTAATGTTAATGCTAGTTTTAGTCATCAAATTGTACAATGTAACAGTATGCATCAATATGGACAAAATTATGAATACAACTATTTAATTAAAATATGTTAAATTTGGAAACTCTGAATTAAGCTACGCTAGACAAACAAGAAATATCATTTTATAATCCATTCCTATACCCATGATTTAATGGATCAGATACTCATTTGATGGATATTTGCAGTTTCAATGAAATGGTTTAGAAACGAAATTAGTGGAACCACTTATCGCAAAATTAATTTTTAAGTAACTGACAATTAGCAGTTCTCAATTTAAATTAACTTCATGCACGTTTTAAGCCAAGTACATTCAGTACATTTCACATTCCAGAAATTGATTTCTTAATGACAGTTGTTAAAATGCCAAAACTTCGTGATAGACTTGCTTCCCTTTTTAACCTGGTAAATATACAGAGCGCTAACAGCGTATAACAGCTTCCAGTTCATTATTTATTTAATTAATTAATTAATTAAGGTAGTATCATTTTAATTTTCTAGTTAATTTTCATTTTCATCATATGCATACATTAATTTAGCTCTATATTAAACTAAACATATCCAGGCGCTTTATACAGACACTAGGAATATTTTATTTCAGAACAACATAACGGTTTTATATAAAACCTCGAAAGATAAATGATAAAAGACTTTTCTTAGGAACTTAAACTCCCAATTTGTTAACTATCCGTTCGAAAACTCCAACGCGTTGTATCGTTTTTGTCTAAGGAGAAAAAATCTGATGTGTTATATTTCCCATCTCTATCTATTTTACAACTATTCATTCCTACAAAAGCTTATTATCCACGTCATATTAATGAAGATAAGTATGAGCAGACTTGGGTTTATTACACACTCCTTGAGAATAGGAGAATACTGTAGGCTAAAAAAATAGCCAGATCCTTTAAGAGCCGATCGCTATGTGATGACTATGAAATTTCTTATCTTTGCATCTCCTAGAGTGGAAAGAAACAAAGAAACCATAAGAATGATGATTTCCCGCTTTAGAAAAGTATCATTATCGGAAACATTTAAGCAAATAACAAGGGATATCTGAGATATAGTGAACTCTACATAAAAAAATCTGATGTGTTCCATTCACATGACTTTCACTACATCTCTGCAACAAATTATTGATAAAAAGCTTATGCTTTTATTTACTTCATTCTAATGCAGAAAAAAATAGCAGAAATGTTCTTCTTACTTGCTTCTTTGTAATTAGAAGCGGTAAAAGGGAGTACCATACGTTAAAGTGATGGTCAAGAGCTGGTTGCTATGTCACTGAAGTTCCTTTGTTTGTATGAACAGCAGTTCACAAGTTCCTGTCTGAGAAAAGTATAAGTTTTTCATAGCAGAAACCAAAAACAAGGAATGTCTCAAAAGCGATGAACTCCACGACAAAAATGTATATAACATAAATTGTGTGTTTTAACGTGCTCTACATTGTTTGTGTAGTAAGTTTTTGTCCATCTGTTACGGTTAGCAGTTATTAAAAATTCCGTAAAATTCATTCAGAATAAAGTACTCTTCAGAGGCTATTCCCAGAAAATTCAAGATATACATTTTATTTGTCAGGTAAATATATTTAATATACCGTATTTTAATCAAAATCGTTAGAGCTATTTTTGAGAAAATCAAAATTTTCGAAAAATGTTCTATGTAAAGGGTAGTTGGGGTGGGGGGATTTTTCTCAAAATCTTCGTGTCGCATCCCTGGAAGATACTAAACTTAAATACCAAGTTTGATATTTTACCGACTTTTCGTTTTTGAGTTATCGTGTTCACAGACACACGAACATACGGATACACACACACACACACACACGGACCTTTTTCCGAAAATACTTTTTTTTGGATACAGGGGACCCTAAGACATATACTTCCAGTGAAATCTTGGTATCGAATTTTTTGTTGGAGTGCAATATCTTCTCTATACACTATGTACATAGTACGTGTACAGAAAGTAAAAAGCTCATGCGTTCCATTCACATGACTTTCTCTACATCTCTGCAAAAAATCAGTTTTAAAAAGCTTATGCTTCTATATCCGTCATGCTAATGGAGAAAAAATTAGCAGAAATAGTCTTATTACTTGCTTCCTTGTAAGTGGAAGCGAATTAATGAGTACCACAGGTTAAGGTGATACACAAAGCTGGTAGCTATGAAAACTGGAGTTCGTTTGTTTGTATTTATGACAAATTCCTGTATGAGAAAAGTATACGTTTTTAAAGCTGAAACCAATAACAAGGAATATCTCGAAAACGGTTACCTCCACAATAAACACGTATATGACCAAAATTGTGTGTTTTGTCATGAGGTAAATTTTTTGTGCAGCACGTTTTTTTTTCTATCTCTTACGGTTTAGCAGTTAAGTAAAATTCAGCAAAATGCATCCAGAATAAAGAGGCCTTCAGAGGCTATTCCCAAAAAATTGGAGATATACATTTTATTTCGGACATAAATAGCTTTAATATACGGGATTTTAATCAAAATCACTAGAGCTATTTTCGAGAAAATCAAAATTTCGAAATTTTTTCCATGTAAACTACAAATAGCATTTTAAAAAATATGTATAACTTGGACTATCATAATTCCAGCTTATAAAAAGCAACCTTTTTTCTTGCTTTCAGAAGTTGCATAACACTTTAAGAATTGATGCATTCCAATGATATCACATATTTATATTTAAAACCGAAAATTAGTTCATCGTACGACACAACATCCCATTGATTTAATAGTTAATGAACAATTTGTTTACGGGCCGTTGAAAAATTCTAGTTAGCGTTACGAATATACAAGTTATCTTATATTTGTATTTAAATTGCTAATGCAGTTGAGAAGTGCTGAATTTCAGGAAGAAAAAATATAGCAGCAGTTTTTCAGGTGTGTTTTTAGTTCCTTCATTTCATTTTGTACGTAGCAAATTCCATCTGAAGGTTTAAAAATTATTTAAATGGTCGTGAATCTCATTAGAAGCAGTAGCAATATTTCCAAAAACCTTTTCCTAGTTATAGTTTAAAATACAAGGAAAATGAATTAAAATAGTTTTATATCATTATCAGTATATGGACAAGATCATATCCAAAATAATTTTATCATATTGTTCGACATTTTGAGATAATGTTTTTGTATAAACTGTCTTGAGCTGAGTATATAAAAATCACTTTTGTTTTCTTGAAAAGTCTTTTTATACAACGGAATTTGGATATAGCCCCTTATTTTGTTTATGCAATCTCGGCAAATGTTCGTCTCGTTTTTATTTTTTTAATAAATGCAAAAGTATAAATCCGTGGTGATTGATAAGAAGTTGGTATCTCCAAAAGTTTGTTTTGAGAATAAACTATCTATGTAAATATATGTAAATTTTAACAGAATAAAATCCAAATATTGTTACATATTCAAGCAAACGAAAATATGTACATTGTCTATATTCATATACTTATCTTTTTATATGACATCTAAACTGCTTTCCAAAAATGCCACTTTACAAATATGCTCTGAATAAAGTCGCCAAATAATAATAATAATAATAATAATAATAAAAGCTAATTAATAATCAAATATATGATGGTTCAGAAAGAGTACCTACACAATTATATAATCGTAACTTAGAAAGCAAATGCAATAAAAATCATTGTAGCAATTAATCAGTTTCTAAAATTTCTGACATAACTGTATTAACATTACAAGTTGTTATCTTAAATAGTAGCTATGATTGACAACATTTTGAAAATATTACGCATATGTTACCTGTATCTTTCGTTAAGAAAAACGAAAACGAATTCAAGTATTATTTTGAAGTGAAATGAACTAATACAATGCAATTAGAGCCTTATGTATTGGTGTTCAAATATTTTGTAAACGTATGAGTATCTGTGAAAGATAAATCAGAAAACAAAAGAAAGACGACTAAAACGATAGGGAAAATTGATGACGGAATGGGCCTCCCGCTTGATAAGCAATCGTGCTAGCATCGAATTAACGAATAGAAAATAGTATCACTTTACTATACAAGGCAGAAAACAAAATAGTAATGAAAATAGGCCGTTCAACACCTAGCTTCTTTAAATATTAAATTTTATGTGCACAAACATAAGAATATATTATAAGGTTTACATGAACTTTTCTTTGGATTCTTTTATGCGTTTTATAAGTCTACGAGTATAAAATGGTTACTTATTGGCTATTTCAAATACAGCAGAAAATTGTCACAGACACAGGTTACCAGAATCCTCTGAAGCCGTTCATTAATTTCTCCTGAGCCTAAGACTAATAGAACATTTTATGGCTAAGTACCTTTCGATATCACAAAATATACTAGAGAACTCACACGCAACAGTAGAGCTAGAAAATATCATAACTTAAATACCTCGATTATGAGAAGTCATTGAAATTCAGATTACCATAAACTGCTTCTTGTAATATATATTTACTTATAATATTAAATATCAACAGAAGAAGGTGAAACATGTGGCTGATATGATTCATATTCAAGGTGTTTCAAAACACCAAACGAAGACCTTCAAACAACACCTTGTTGGTCACCGTACGTGATACGTGAATATAATTTTCAGCTCTAAATTCGGCATATACAAAAACTGCCATAAAATCACCATGGATTAGGTACATAACCAAATGCACATGCCTGGCCACTCCAAGAGAGATGCCACTTGGTAGCAAAGGTCCCAGTAGAGTGGTGTAGGCGTGGTTTGATAGACACGCCGACGCAGCACAGGTCACCTTAGTAATGGAAAACGTAGCATGTGTGTTTCGTTCTGAGGTTGTTTACGCGGCGCATGACAACCGTTGTTCCTTCGCTGCCTAATCCCGAATGTGTGCAATTTTTAAACACACATAAAACTTTAAATAGAAGAGTTTGAAAATTTCGTCATCAAGTTTCGGACAAGTCAAACTGTAAGCTAATCCACCTCTATCTTCGTTTGGTGTCGTTTTGAAACGGCCTGTATAATGTTTAATCTTTATTGCAATAATTGTTCTTGTTTTTGTTAACGTGGATTTAAGTTGATCATATTGCGATGGTTCATTGCCTCTCTTAGTCAGCGTTTACCAGATAGAAGACCCTATTGCTGTAGTCATTTCCTGCTTGAAGAATCTGTTGATAAATGTCCCGGTATATAACCTAAGAGCTCTTTCGGAGTTTAGCATCTGGGTAACAGGACTTGCTACAGCCGGCTCTACCAGCACTGTATCTTCGCTTCTTAAATATTTCTGTAAACCTGTGCGTAAAAAGTAAGAAAAGTGGTCCTTACCTTATAGAAAATGCTAAAAATATCCTCCTTCTACAGCTATAGAAGCATTGTACCGAGGAAGCACATTTAAATTGACACAATTTAACTCAGTCACTAGAATGTTTCCTATTTTGAGCAGACATATTTTAAGTTCCTCCAATGTGTGAGTGATTTTCGTGGCGACGTTCAAGTTTTTTGCTTTCGTCTAATTACTTTCTCTAGCCCCTTATCTACAATGTACACAGGGATAAGGAAGGATAAATGTATATCTTGATGCCTCTTCATTTTTAATAAGTTTTAATTAACTCGCAAACCGTAAGATATAAACAAAATTTTATTACGCCAAAAAATGCATTTTGCGTTAAAGCACACAATTTATGTCAAATACTTTTTGATGTAGTTAAAACATTTAGAGATATTCTTGTTACTGGTATCAATTTGCATTACATACGTATAGTATTCTCAAACGGATAGTCGTCGTTCAGTTTTAAAGCATCAAAGTGCAACCAGCTCTTAAAAAAGTTAACTGGCTATAGTCTACAGTATTCCTCTATTTACCTGTATCTATATAACATGTGTAATAAAAGCATGTCTGCTCTGTGTGGAAAAGATAGAGGAATAAACTTTTTTATGATCGTTTGTAGAATGTGAGTGGGGAAAGCATATGAATGTAGCACATCAGATTTTATTACAATTGACATAATTGATTACATTCTCTTCAGAGATCATAGTAATATAATACCGTCTTACAATTTAATAAATGTTTTTTCCTCATTTTTACAAATAATGGTCTAGCCTGTACAGTTGGCCCAACTGCTCCGTATTTGACGGGTTCAGATATCCCTTCGGGCGTTAAAAGAGTTGTAGAACTTAACGAGGCTATCTCAAGTTAAAACCAACCAGTGAGGAATGGGCGAGGGCGACCTTCGTTTTATCCCGCTGAATGAGCGCGAGGGGTAAGATAAGCAAGAGCGGTAAACCGAAAGTTGCTCAGGCAGTCCCCCACTCAATAGTTTTAATTTGAAATGGCCCCATTTAGTTCTGCAACTCTTTTAATGCATGAAGTGATATCTGACAACGTCAAATACGGGTCAGTTGAGTATCATTTTTAACTTCTGATAGTCCTTAATGTCATTTATTGCCCATTACATTATATATTGTAACTATTGCTTCTGCTTAATAAATAAGGAACTTCCTACATGAAGTATACACATATTTACGATGAATGTGTTGTGTATTACAGAGAACATTCCTGATGCCCTAACGAACGGATGCGGAAAGTGCACCAAACATCAGCAGGAAGGCTCTGAGAAGATCATCAAGTTCTTGATAGACAAGAAGCCGGACATGTGGAAAGAACTGGAAGGAAAATATGATCCTGAAGGAATCTACGCGAAGAAATATGAAGAAGAAGCAAAGAAGCGCGGTGTTAAAGTCTAGTAGAAATACTTCGTTCCTACAATACCATCAACTCTTCACATCATTTCATCAAACACTCTACAATTGGAATCCTGAACCAAACTAGCATTTTACATAATCTGTAAAATAGTAATATCTGTTTAAAATAAAGTGTTAATTTCTGATTTATATAATTCATTCATTAAAAACCTAATACAAACACCTCTTCCCAAAGCATACTAAAATGTGATGTGGAACATGGTAATAGACAAATCCGATGTTCCAATAACATGACTTTCTCTAAGTCTCTGTAACAAATTATTGTTAACAAGCTTATTATTCTAACTACTCCATGCTAGTCCAGATAAGCATTATCAGAAATGCTTTCTTGTAAGTAGAAAGGAAATAACAGGATACACTAGGCTAAAACGATGGTCAAATTTTCTAAAAGCTGATTGCCATGTTGATGAAACCCCTTTCTTTGCATTGCAGGAGTTGACAAATTCACCTATGTGAAAAATTTTAAGTACATATTTTGAAACTGAAACCAATAACAAGAAATATCTTAAAAATGGCCAACTCCACGAAAAAAAATGTATAACCTAAAATGTGTGAACGAGATATACCTATTTTGTGTATACCTTTTCATCTATCTCTTACGGGTTACTAGTTATGCAAAATCCAACAAAATTCATCCAGAATAAAGAGGTCTTCAGAGGATATTCCCAGAAAAGAATTTTATTTGTGAAGTAAATATCTTTAATATACGGTATTTCAGTCAAGATCGTTAGAGCAATTTTTGATAAAATCAACATTTTCGAAAATTTTCCACGTAAAAGGTAGCTTGCGGTGGGAGATTTTCAAGAAAAATCACTCAAACTACCCTTTAGGGTTGGTCATTTTCTGAAAAACAACTAACGATTTTTATTAAATTCGCATATAATGAAATTATTCACTTACAATGTATATCTTAGGAATAGTTTTGTTTATTCGAATGATTTTTGTACAAGGGGTACGTTGGTTATATTATTGTATTAATTAAAATGTACCACACAAAGAGTGCTGATTTAAAAGGGAACTGTATACTCTATCTCGTTATTGTTATATGTTCTTCTGGATAAAAAACTATTTATTATATCAGATTGAAATTGCTACTGGATATAGAAGTCTGCGTTTTTAGTTCTACTAGATCTACTTATATAAAACATGAGTTTTATTACCTACACATGAATGTTTAATTATACAATTATTTTCAAAATGTATCAGTAATTAACTTTTTGAAACATAACATTGTCATTTGAAGTGAAATTTCTTCCGGGCTTGTAGACCGTGACCTAGAGTAGGATTTGCTCCTGACTTTTCCTCAACATAGTTTTGATCACGGGCTATAAGCCCGGAAGGAATTTCGCTTCAAATGAACGCCGGCCTTAGCACGTAGCAACACTGTCAACACACATTTTGCTGCCAATCCTCTGAGAGTTATATGAGAGTTAATTTGCTGCATCAATTCCGAATTTAACCTCAGTTTTTTCATATTACCTCTAGTTTTTGAGATGTAATATTATTTGATGTGTTTATTAATAAAGAAATATTAATGCTAAGACGTAAGCTAATATGTACATAAACATCAAAACAATACATAAAAAATATATACGATTGGAAATATGTGCAAGGCTAAAATATTTTAATGAAAGTTTAATCCTTAAATTAAAATAAACTAATATTATATTGTAATGTTATATTCTTTTTGAAGGAAAGAAAAAATGTTTTAAGTCCCATTTTGCAGTACCTCGAAAACGCTTCTGTTGTTAGTGGTCGAGTTGTGACGTCATCGTTTAGTATGAACTATAATGTTATCACTGATGGAGTATATATATTTTGCTCACGGCTTTATTTTCATACTTTATCAGAATCACGGATGAAGTTTTTAAAAAGCACAATCTTATTCCAGAATTAGCGAACGTTTTTGAGGCCGTCGAAATTCGTACATTAAAAGCGGATTATTAAGTTGCATATCCACCTGCTATATACGAGTAAAAATAACACTTATATTGATAAAACTACTGTATTTCACATTCGCATTCGCAACGAAGTCAGATATTAAGTCAAACCTCTATTTTTCATTTAACTAGGGTATTATTTGCCCATTAATTTGCAATACATAAACGTAGAACACAAAAATGATGGGGGAGAATGAAAATAGTTGCAATTTGTTGAACGCTATAAGACGCAAATGTAATGATAACACACCTCCAACGTATTTCTAATTATGTTATCAGGATAACACTAATAAAGAGTAAATAACTCAGTATGGTTTATTTTGTTACAAAAATCATAGTGATAACGAAAACTGCCCATTATCTAGCATAGAATGAAGAGAAGTTTTGTTTTGTTTTATTAAAGTTTAATTCAGCACGATAAAAGATAGGTTAGGTTTGGCTCACTACCTTTTGTAGGTATGATTGGTGCCGTGGCCGAGTGTTTCAGACAACTCGCTTCTCACATAGGCGGCGCGAGCTCAATCACATGGGAACACAAATGGAATTTGTAGTGGACAAAATGGAATGATTTGATTTGTTTTTACAAGGAGAGCTTTGCGCTTAGTCCCCACTGCAATTAGACTTAATTCTCCTTCTTTATGCTTGAGCCATAATTGGGTTTTAGCAACACGAAATGGTTGTGCTCTCCGTAGATGGTATCCAACAAGTCGCTCAACTCGGGAGTCGAGTTTTTCAGATATGATAGCACCTGCGCCATATGCCATAATTTTGCCAGAACAAACTGATTGATGCACCACACTTTCTCTAGAAGGTTCAGGTTCCGACCAAGATGGGCAGCCGAATCAGATCTTTTTTTTTCACCCTAGTTGCGAGCAACCAGCGATGTAATGGTTTGGAGAAGATGATGCTGAGAATCTTGACACTATCTTGTATATGGATATCGAGAAGATTATGATCACTCTGCCACTATTCAAGAGGGAGCGGATGTGACTTTTCGGTGCTCATTTTGGCAGTAGAAGCTGCCTCATAAAGTTGATGGCGGTATGTACCAATGGAAAATCCCTGCACCTACAGATGAGTAGCATAATGCCATCAGCATAGGTTTTGGCATAATATAATCGAGCTGGAGTGGCAGTTCTAGACAACTTAGCTTGAAGACAGAGAAGAAAGGGTTCTAAACAAAGGGAGAAGAGAATCACCGAAAGTGAACAACCTCATCCAAAGTGAACAACCCGTGCCTAAAGAGCTATTAAGCTTCATAGGGCTATTGAAATATCCATTGACTTACACCTTTGAAGTCAGCTTACTGTAGAGGGTCCTGATTGTAAATATTATCTGCGGTTGAAATGTTAATTGCAGAAGCAATTTAAATATAGGCAAGGTCAACTATATCAGAATCTAGACTGACCAATGCAGAGCCTCCGACGGATTCCATTCATAATGTAGAAGCATATCTCGAAAAACCAGAAGGTTGTCAATTATGGTCCTGCCCGTGATGCCAGATGCTACCATTGTAGATAGAATATGCCTTAATCTAAATGAAAGTAATTTCATCACAATTTTATAGTCAGTTTTTAAACATCTATAGTCCCAGACATTCATAGGAGGTCAATTTTGGGAAATAAGATGACGATGCCATCTGCTAATCCAGGGTAACAGGTCGATTCAAGAAGGATTTTATACATCAACTCTACAACTTCTTCTTTGGTTATCGTTCAATAGGTTTTGTAGAATGAACACATTAGATCGTCTTCTCCCGTACAGGAATGGATGAGAGCGGAATTAATGCTGTGCAGCATCTCAATTGCAGAATATCTCTTCTCCAAAGAACGCTGTTCCTACACAGTTATGCCAGTGTCAAAATATTGTAAGAGCGGCATTGAACAGGTCAGCGATGTCAAACATGAGATTACAAGACATATAGTTAGTCTTTAGAATTTGAGGCACAGAAGTGACATTAGCTCCCTCCGGTGTCAGAAGAGCATAAATGTAGCGACCACTACTATCACATTTTCCTTTAATTATATGACACAAAGATGCTTTCTTCTGTGCAATGACTGAATGATGAGATCGCGAACGTGTCATATTTCCCGCCAAAATGTTTCCCATTAGCTTCCGCTTCACAGCTTTAAGGCGATAAGATACACCCTATTCACCCTGTTGTCGGAGAGAAGACCCATTAAAGTCTCCTGCTAAAAGTCTAATGTTCAATGGTCCTCTCACGACTTTTGTTCTTGAAGAAGGTTGTAATGACAGGCTTAAACATACCTCGCCATTTGTCCACCACCGTCAGTGGAGAGCATTAAGCTTTAGACATGGCCACAACTTGGAGAAGTCATCGGCAATAATGGCGACATGTAATACAACTTCGTTTAATGTCCAATAACCTCTACCATATAGAGGAGTATGTCACTCAGATTTTAATTACAGTTTGACTGTATGGTGGCCAGAAAAGGGCAAAGGTAAAACACTCACAGGATGGATCAAAGATTTGAACTGAGCGCCAAGATAGAAGCGATCTATCTTTGAGGCACAATTCACTCGACAGTAAATAAATTCTTTAGACGCATCGTTCAGATGCTTCCAAACATCATAAAGACGTAGACTGGTTACCAGCTGATCCAGTGTCAAAGACGACCAGAGCGCTGATCCTTAGCATGCAGCATACAATTGAAGTTGCCACCTACTAAAAAGTGCATAATGTCATCTCAAATAATGGGATAGGACTTTGGTTATGAACTGTTCTCGTTCATAGCGCTTATCACTACCGGAGGGCATGTACATGTTAAGTAACAGCATGTTGTCTAGCCTAGTACTAATAACACGTCCACTAGGATACATCTCTATCTCGGCAAACATCAAGCCAGCTCCATTTAAAATAACAGTATTACGCATATTTTCTCCAACAATCACTACACAATTGTACTGTGGGCCTATAAGGCCAAAGTCAGTAGTATTGATTCTTGGAGGAAACTATATCTAAGTCATGAGTCCGCACAAAAGCATGTAAGAGAGCCTGTTTGGCAATGGAGCGGAGTAAGTTGGTGTTGACAGTTGCAAAGTTAGACAAGATAACCATAAAGGTCAGAAATAAAACATAAAAGGTATGGTGGTCACAGTCCAAAGTGTAGCTAGTCATTGTCAACGGCATGTATATGTTTTCCTGCAACCCAAGGAAACTTTTTCGGCAGGCTTTCAGTCCGAGAAGACATGTGCTTCCGAGGATTTTCACGTTCTTCTTCAGTCTCCGTTTCTTCGGTTCCCTCCTCCTCGCTAGCAGACAGCGTCCGTTCCTCCTAAACTGAACAGATTCATCAAAACCTATCTCTCTCCATTGTTGGTGGTCAGTCATTACTGTGTCTGGTGAATAGCAATTGTCAACCACGATCTTGTCGGTACTAGCGCAAACCACAGCTACAGAAGACCGTGTAGGAGATAATACACCCTTCTTTACTATTTCTATGTGTATTCACTGTTACCGGTGCGGATACGGATTTCTCCTGCACCGCCGGAGATGCGTCATCAGCCATGCAGCTGGTAGTGGGGTACACTTCCTCCATAGGTTACATATTATAAACAGGCTCGATATTACTAGCTCCGGTTGCGGGATCATTTGACACATCTACTGTTTGTTAACATTCTTCTGCCATTCGAGCGCTAACTTGTCCTCTCACTACATTGCTGAGTAAAACGGCCTTGCGCGAGACAGACAGGCAATACGAAAATGAGAAGCTTCCCCATAGCAAGTTTGCGGTTGTCCTATATATGTCAACAAACCGGAAACCCACATACCACTACTGTAGATAGAATTTCCTTTTCTAATTCCATTCGTAGAGAACGAACACCAGACTTGACGGGGTACTTATAACCTGAGTTTCATTGTCCTACTTGAATCCATATTCCAACAATTTCTGTTCCAGAAACGAGTGAGTGATCTCCGGCACTAAATTAAAAATTGTGACATTTACAATATAGCAGTGAACTGGCCCAATATACATCACCATTCTCACAACTGAATTTTGCATCCCATTGAAAGTTCTATAAATATCTTTCATAATATATTACAAATAGAAATTTTATAAAAGCTGATTTTTCTCTAGATTGAAACTGCAGTATATCTCCTGATCCGGTGGCATTTTCATGTAGTCTTGCACTTCCTTCACGCTGGGACGACGTTCAGCTCCTCAAAATGAAATTTGGAAAGTATTTTGCTCCATCATTAGAACTCCTTGCCGTGTAGTACTATAGTCGCAAAAAAAAAAACAACAACAACAACTATCTATTTGACTTCCTTAGCGCCGGCCGGTTACGCTCAACACACTGCGGACAGACAACCTCTCAGTCCGCAAGCGCAGCTAGGCCAAATATGAATGCTGACATTAAATAAAATAGGGCTTACGTTTCGACTGCGCTTACATCTCGCCTTGAATGGGGATACGTTTGCGTGATTTACTGGAGCGGATGGATAGCTGTTTTCATTGTGAAGTAGAACATATTTCATGTTTCTTTGGAACTGCTAATAAAAAGTCGGTAATTTTCTGGTAATGTTCAGGAAATCTCATTTATGAAGGAGTCCAGAAAGGTTACTGTTCATCTTGAGTAAGCTATGGAAGAATTCTTATCTGAAAGACAGTTATTTTAGATTCAAGTTTCAGATTGCACTTCTCTTTTTAGTCTGGATGCTAATTTTCGGAATTTTGCTTTGTCAGACCTAAGTCTGATGCTAAATTATTGATTATTACTGAGAGAACTGCAGCTCTAAAGAAATACTTCCTTCATATTTACTGCCACTATGAATACAGCCCGGATGCTGGGTATTTTTAATATCAGACACTACAAGCTCAGGGAATGTATTGAAAACTGCTAATGCGAACATCTTACTGTGTTGCAGGTCGCCTTGTAAATTCCAAATGTGGACCTTCAAATGTGTGTTTCCTTTAGCGAATGAGGCCATATTTACATTTACTAAACAAAAATAGCAGTGTCTTTGGTGATTTCTTAACTCTGGCCACATCATAGGGCTACCAACTTTCAAAGCCTTTTATTCCTCGGTTTCTAAACTGACGCTCATTTTCTACACAGATTTTTATACATAAATACAATGTCCAACTTACTCTCCTAGCTTCATTCCAAAATATGACAAAAATACCTCCTTTACCAAAAAACTATAGTCTTTTTCTTTGTTTATCCAGGCATATCGACTCCAAATATAGCATAATACATTAGACTCTTTCAAACAGACTCTTAGTGAAGTACTCAAACTATTTCAAACATTTAAAACAGATAATTAATAATTAGACTTATTAGGTAAATATTTGAACACCCTCTATGGCTACAACTAGTTCAATCTGACAAAACTGATACAATTGAAGGATTTAGAAAATCTCCGATATTCTATGAATTCACTGCAATATATTTGGCAGCAGAAAAGAGTTTGATTTTGTTGGCGAGTGTAACCAATCGGGTTAACAGCAAAGTAGATAATTAATACTAATGAAGTGTTGCTTTCATTAAATCAAGCTTTCAGCAGCTATACGAAAACTTATAAAAGAAAGTTTCACTCAGAACAACATTGATCCGTGTTCAATAAACATATGAATCCATTATTCTACTGCCTCATCATTATAAAAACGCGCTTGGCTTTCAGATAAGCAGTGTATCAACATGCACACTTTACTGCAGACATTTTCCTTATTTCAGCTGCTGCTCTATGTAAGGTGTTCTCTCGAGTAATGGGTGGTTTTACAAAACATAGTCTTCATTAATCTCATTAACAGAACTGAAGTGGAATCAGATCAGTGAGCGCGTGGCGGGTAACGATCCCATCCCAAACTACCCAGTCGAATATAGTCGTCAAAGGTACTACTTCATTTCCAGAATGAGCTGTGTTCCGTCATATTAAGACCACACTTCTTAACTGATATTATGTTGCTCAGGTAGAACTTCCTGCAAAAATACTATGATTGGCGTTATGTCATTGCAGACTAAGACTTGGTCCCAAAAGCAAGTCATTCACAAACCTTGTGTAGCTGTAGCTGAAATTTTAGAGTCAGGCTGAAACATTTAATCCATAGCCTGAATTTGAACCATGGATTTCCCGGCCTCCAGCCGATTGCTCTAACCATTAAACTACCTTGCCAATATGCCGCCACAACATTAAATTCCTCAACTGACTTGCATGGTGATCTCAAACTATTTCGAGATGACATACGCCAATGGTGATTTGCATGTCGTGAGTCCTTTAAATCTCGGGATTCTTACTTTAGCTAACTACTAGGTCAATGAATGATTATTTAATTGTACTAGTAGTTTTACATGGCCGTCTCCTTAGTGCGGTGGTCGCGCAAATGCTCACCTGGGTTCGATTCCCGGTACCGGCATGGGGATTTTTCCCTCCCTGGAAGACCTGGTCCCGGATGCACTCAGCCTCGTGAGGTATCTGGTGGGACAATTGAGGAGCTACTTGATGAAGTAGTCATGGCTCCAGGTCATGAGGACCGCATTAACCGGCCGAGGAGAGGGTGTTCGAGGCACTGGCTACGTCTCAACCTCCAATACTGCATCCCATCCATGGACCGATATGGGAGACGCAGCGTGCGGGCGGTAGGCCAAGGTTCCTTGTGAGCTGTCGTGCCATGGAGTTAACAGTGTTAAATTCATTTTTCAGTCTGATTCTACTTATCCAACGCTGTCCTACAGACAAAAATATGTATATATTACTGCATTAATATAGCCTTAGCAATATGCCAATATAAATTATACTCGAGGGAATGTGTATATTCACTTAAGAAGTGATATAGTATATTATAGATAATTCTTACATAAACGTGATAATTAACATTTTTAGTATTAGATATCAAGACAGTGGTCATCAATAGTCACCAATAAGGCCAAAGTATTCTAGACCAAAAAAATAAAACAAAACAAAAAACACAACGATAAGATTGACAGAGATATTTTCTCACAGAATAAGAGATGTTTTCGTTTCGTGGCACATCTGACAAGAAATGTGCCACCAGAAGAACAGTACACTTTCTGGAGCTTTCATGAAGAAAACCTGTTGCCTATTTAATGAGTTGGTCAGAGATATACGAAAATAGTTCTTTAAGAACCTCAACACCACAATGTGTGTTTTTCTACGGTGGGGTTACGAGACAATAACAGGCATATATGCAAATATATAGTTTTATATATAAAACCGTTTAATATCGAAGAAGACAAGGTTGTTTGCGACTACAGAAGAAAAATAAATATTAAATGTTAACATTCTGTGTGCTGTGCTCCATTAATACAGGCTCCCGCAAAGTTGAGTCAAGGTCTTTTGAGCGCAAGCAAAGCTGTTTCCAGTTGAGACAGTTCATTACTGACTAAGGTAATTAATAGTGGTATAATAGTAATAACTGTCAAACAAATTGTCAAACAGTAAAGCTGTACAATCTTGAATATAACGTAAACCTGCATGCCCGTTCGCCCCAGCGGTCGTGGGGACAGACTGTCAGACATATGTTCGGGGGTTTAGGTAGATTCAGTGTTTCAAAATAAACGGTTTTGCCAAAATAAGTTGGTAATACCATCGTGTGCTATGATATAGTACACGTCATTAATACGACTTTGGTTCTGATTCATAGGTTATTCTGGTTTTGGCAGGCATTTCGGTTAATCGTTCAACGTGTTTCCTCTAATACCTATGGAAAAAAGTGCAGCATCATACAGCGATTCGCTTTTTTATTTTTGGGTGGCAAAAGGATGATATAATTAAGACACTTTATGTAAAAACGACATATTTTAAGCTATAAAATGAATTGCAATTATATTTCTGTTTTTTGTTTTTCTTTTTAGGAAATTTTTAATCATTGGAATGAGTTAACAGATTTGTATATTAATTAATAAAGTAAGTAGATATGAGCAAATGCGAGGAGATTAAAGCGAAATTGGATGCTGTTTATGGGGAACTTTCACCGTCTATGTCTACAGTTAAATGTTGATTCGATGACTTTTAACGTGGTCCGCAGATGTAGTTTCAGAGGAAATCATTGGAAAAGTCCATGATATGGCCTCGCTGATCACCTAACGAAAGTTTGGGAAGTTGCAGCCGTTAATACTTCATAGGTGTGTCGGCGTGTACGAAAATTCATATTTTGCATGATACGTTTGAAATGAAAAATTTGTTTTCCCAATGGGTGCCGCGATAGCTCATAGTAGACACAAGCGAGTGCGACTTTCATCTTCGAAGCTCTGTTTGGAGCTATTCAAGCGAAATCTGAAGGAACATTTGCCTTGAGTTGTCACATCCGACGAGACCTGGATTCAAACAAGCCACACTCAAAATAATGCGTTGCTTCCGGGAATCTGCTCCAGAGGAGATAAAGAGGGCCGCGTTGGCCAGAAAAGTTATGGTGGCAATTTTTGGGGTGTGAAGGATATCATGCTCCTTGACCATTTAGATTACAACTTCGAAAAGAAGTTGGAAGTGACACGGACCCAATGTCGAAGAAGGTTTCACCAAGACAGTGCACTAGCACATTCATCCGGAGCTGTCGCAAAAAATTGCATAAATTGCATCCCCAATATTCGCCCGACATGGTTCCCTGCGATTTCTTTTTCTTCCCAACAGGAGAAATGGTTCGCGAGAGCAAAATTTAAAACAAATGAGCTCATCGCCGAAAAAGACGTACCTTGCAAAGTTTGACATTTTACATTTTTGGAGGGGTTAAAATGGCAGGAACTGTTGATAAATAGTTTGTGTTCGAAAAATGACGTCTTCATTCGTTAACACGGACACTCTCGTATACTTTACAGGGCATTGGAATGTGCTACAGAATGCTGATAAATGCCATAAAAACAAATATTATTTTACTGTTAGAACCAGCTAAAAATTGAATGCCACAGCCAGGGTTTGGACACGGTTCTGCCGCTTACTGTTGCGGTTGCTCTAACCCTGCAGCTACTGTGACAACATGCCGGTAGATATACCTAAATCCGGGCTTTATTCACATAGTGTTGCCAACTATAAGTCAATTTTATTATCATACTAGTAATGTTTTACAGATGCTTCTAACAGTAGAACACATATCATTGGTAGGGCCTTACTATAAAAAGCTGATGTGTTACACTCATATGACTTTCTCTTTTATACAAACTTCTTACATAAGATTCTTCTTCTTTCTGCACTTGCTAATCGAGATAAACATTAGCACAATGTTCTTATTACTTAGTTCCTTATAAGTAGGAAGAACACAAGGGAATATACTAGGCTAAACCGAGAGTTAAATATTTTAAAAACTGTCATTATGGGATTGTCAATGCTAATCGCTTCTTTGCTTGGCTAGGAGTAGAACAAAAGAAAATCGGACACTTACTGTCTATAAGTACTCCACAACTGAAACCAATATCTCGCAAACGGCTACCTCCAAAACAAAAAAGTAAAGGACAAATTGGTGTTTTGACAAAATCTACATTTTCTGTGTTGCAAGTGTTTGCGTATCTCTTACGGTTTAGCAGTTAAGCAACATTTGGCTAAATTCACCCAGAATAAAGAGGTGTCCAGAGGTTATTCTAAGAAAATTCAAAATAGGCATTTCATTTGGTATGTAAATATCTTTAATAAACGGGATTTTAATCAAAATCGTTACAGCCAATTTTTAGAACATTAAATTTTTTTTAAATGTTTCCATGTAAATGGTAGTTGGGGATGGGGAATTTACTTTAAAATCTTCGTGTCGCATCCTTGGAAGATAAAAAACCTAAATATCAAGTTTGGTGTTTAACGGTCTTTTCGTTTTTGAGCTATGCTGTCCTTACACACACACATGGACCTTTTTCTGAAAATGCTTTTTTTTTTTTTTATTTATATTTTCGGTAAAATCTCGGTATTGAATTTTTAGAAATAAAAATACTTCCTCTATGCACCATGTACATAATACGTACAGAGAAAATAAAAAACGTAACCATTATAATAATAAAATTGACAAATGGTACCGGATACATTGTACTTACGATATGTAAGTTGCCATTAAGGTGGTCTATGAGGATTACCGGTTGGTTGAACTCGTAAAAAAAAACGCGAGTCTTTTAGAGGGTTGAGTATCACACAGGCATCTTGTCACAGTAGCTCAATGGTTAGAGCTACCGCATGGACAGCAGAAGAACCATATTCAAATCCCGTTCCTGGAGTTGAATGTTTCAGCTGGTTTTAACACTAAAACACATACCCTTGGTGGAACTTTGATATAAAGATCTGATGAGTTCCATTCGCATGACTTTCTCTACATCTCTGTAACAAATTATTGTTAAAGCTTATGCTTCTATTTACTTAATGCTAATCGAGAAAAAAATTAGCAAAAATAGTCTCATTACCTGCTTCATGTAAGTAGAAGCGAAATAAGGGAGTACCATAGGTTAAAGTGATAGTCAAAACTTGGTTGCTGTGTGACAAGTTCCTTTGTTTGCATGGCCAAGAGTTGACGAAAAAACCGTACGAGAAAAATATAAGTTTTTTTTAAAGTTGAAAACAATAACAAGGAATATCTAAAAAACGATCAACTCCACGAACAAAATGTATCTAACATAAATTGTGTGTTTTAACGAGCTCTACATTTTCTGTTAGGTAAGTATTTGTCTATCTCTTACGCTTTGTCAGGTCTGCAAAATTTCGTAAAATTCATCCAGAAAATTTAAGATATACATTTTATTTGTCAGGTCTTTAATATACGATATTTTATTCAAAACCGTAAAAGCCATTTCGAAAATGTTTCCATGTAAAGGGTAGTTGGGGGTGGCGGTATTACTTTGAAAACCTTCGTGTCGCATCCTTGGAAGATATTGAACTTAAATACCAAGTTTGGTATTTAACGGACTTTTCGTTTTTGTGCTATGCTATCCACAGGCACACACGGACCTTTTTTCCATAAATGCTTCTTTTGGATTTAGGGGACCCAAATCATGTATTTCCGGTGAAATCTCAGTATCGAATTTTTGGGTAGAATGCAGTACCTTCTCCATACACTGTATACATAGTATATGTAAAGTAAAAGAGAAAGTAAAAATATTATCAAGATAATAATTGCTATTACTGTATAATAATTCATGCTGAAATAAAACATTTCCATTGATTTCCGGTAACACATTTTTTTTTAATCTAAGTTTAAGCCAGAATACTAGCTTTAATCAATTGTCTGTTAATTTGTGTAGATAAACATTTTGTGAGAAGCAAATTGTGTTATTGTTCCCAGCGATTTTGATAAGATAACAATGCACTTGAAGTTCGCACATAAACAGCACAATTGCATGTTAACTGTGTGTTTAATCAGAGGGATGGGTGGCACATTTTACTGCATAGAAAAAACAATGAAGTAATTAATCTGATATTAAGCAAAGGAGCAAAAAATAACTTAGAGATCTGATATACTGTAGTATGCTCATAATACAAGCAAGAATGTGCTAAGACAAAGAGACTGAGGGGGGGGGTAATGAGGGCATATCATTAGAATCGGACACAAAACCCTTGTCACGGGATAGGTATATAAAACACCTCAAATCAGGTTCCTTCAGTACAGCAAACGGAGCTATTGTTAAAGATGAAGATGAGGATCCTTCTCTTCCTGGTAGCGTCACTGGTGGTTACTCTAGCTGCCGATGATAAATATACCAATAAGTTCGACAGTATCGACATCGATCAAATCATCAGCAATGACAGACTCTTTAGAAACTACTTCAAATGCATCATGGACAAAGGAGCGTGTGCTCCTGATGGCGCTGAGTTGAAAAGTGAGTACATTGGTTTTAGGACATGTTAATAAAATCACGTTAGGCTTGAGCACATTTTAAAAGAATGTGGTGTTTTCAGTAACACGCTTTGTATATATTGCTATGAAAGTCCTGCAGTATTTAGTCCGTTTAGAATAAAAAAATCTAATGTGTTCCATTCACACGACTTTCTCTACATCTCTGCAACAAATTCTTGTTAAAAAGCCCATACTTCTATTTACTTCCTGTTAATCGAGAAAAAATAAGCTGAAAAAGTCTTATTAGTTGCTTTCTTGTAAGTAGAAGCGAAATAAGGGAATCCCACAGATTAAAGTGATAGTCAAAGTGATTCTTTGTTTATATGGACAGGGGTTGAAAAATTCCTGCATGAGAAGAGTAAGTTTTTTAAAGCTGAAACAAAGAAATTCTCAAAAACGACCAACTCAACGAAACAAATGTATATAACATAAATTGTGTGTTTTAACTTGCTCTGCATTTTTGTGTGCGAAGTTTTTGTCCATTTCTTACGGTTTAGCAGTTATGCAAATTTCCGTAAAATGCATCCAGAATAAAGTAGTCTTCACAGGCTATTCCCAGAAAATTCAAGATATACATTTTATTTGTGAGGTAAATATATTTAATATATGATCTTTTAATCAAAACGTTAGAGCCATTTTTGAGAAAATCAAAATTTTCGAAAAATGTTCCATCTAAAGGGTAGTTGGGGGTGGGGGATTTTCTTGAAAATCTTCATGTCGCATCCTTGGAAGATACCAAACTTAAATATCAACTTTGGTATTTAACGGTCTTTTCGTTTTTGAGCTATGCTGCCCATAGACACACACTCACATACTGACATTTTTCTAAAAATGCTTATTTTTGGATTTAGGGGGACGCAAAACATGTATTTCCAGTGAAATTTCGGTATCGAATTTTTGGATGCATTACAATAGCTTCTCTATACACTATGTACGTATACAGAAAGTAAAATAAATGTCTAAGCCCTTGCTTTAGTTCATTATAAATGTTTAATCGTGTTTAAGGTGATGCAACTCTACAATTTGGATTCCACTGTATGTAAGATTTGTTATTCAACTTTAAACAGGGATATTATACACACTAATATGTAGTGATATTTTTTCCATCTATTATAATTCTAGTTTGCGAAGTTATTACAATAATAATTTTACTAACTCTTATCATTCTAATCAAATGAACCACGCGATGCATTTTTTAAAATATTTACAAATAATTTAATTTTACTCTAAGTTTCTAAATAACTATATTTATCATATCATTTTATTAGTGCAGAGAAATGTTTACTTTTCGTGCTTTCCATAACACTTGATTTTTCAAAATGTATTTCTCAAGATACTTAAATTAAGCACATTTAAAATAAAAATATACAAGATCAAAACTTTACGGCCAATTTATTTTACATATTTTGAAGGCAGTATAGCCATTTCGAAACAAATTGTTGAAAGCTGCAACGTGTGAAGTATCTTAAGTTAAGAAATTTGTTGGAAAGAAGTTTTGCGTTGTAAGTTGGCCATAAACATTAATAAGCATGCGCCCGTCCATTTATGTACTCAATCAAGGATAACCCCCAATAAAGAAAATCCCCCACCACAAACTACCCTTTACATGAGAATATTTTGAAATTTTGGTTTTTTTGAAAATTAGCTGTAACGATTTTGGTTAAAATGCCGCACATTAAAAATACACGAAAATTAAAATGTATTCCTCTTCATTCTGGATGAATTTTGCATAACTGGTAAACCTGCACAAAAATGTAGTTCGCGTAAAACACAATTTGTGTCTTACACATTATTTTGTAGAGTTAACCGTTTCCGAGATAATCCTTGTTATTGGTTTCAATTTTAGGCTACTTAAACTTTTCTCAAGCGGGAGGTCAACTTTTTGTTTCATCTCTCTTTTGTTTTACTCCTAGCTGTGCATAGTGAATCGTTTCAATTATTTCATATGTTTGACTGTAGCTTTAGCCTAGTGAATTACCTTATTTCCCTTCTACTTATAAGGAAATAATATAACCAATTCTGATAAGTTTATCTCGATTACCAAGATGCAGATAAAGGATTAATCCACACGCTCTCACACAGACACACACACTCACACACAGACACACACACTCACACACAGACTCACACTCCGACTCAGACACTCACACACTCACACACAGACACACACACTCACACACAGACCCACACTCACACACAGACACTCGCACACTCACACTCCGACTCAGACACTCACACGCAGACACACACACTCACACATAGACACACACACTCACACTCCGACACAGACACTCACACACAGACTCACACACAGATTCACACTCAGACACACACACTCAAACACACACAGACACACACACTCACACTCCGACACAGACACTCACACACAGATTCACACTCAGACACACACACTCAAACACACACAGACACACACACTCACACAGACACACACACTCACACACAGACACGCACACTCACACACAGACACACACACACTCACACACAGACTCACACACAGACTCACACTCAGACACACACACTCACACACAGACACGCACACTCACACACAGACACACGCACACTCACACACAGACACGCACACTCACACACAGACACACACACACTCACACACAGACACACACACACTCACACACAGACTCACACTCAGACACACACACTCACACTCAGACACACACACTCACACACAGACACGCACACTCACACACAGACACACACACACTCACACACAGACTCACACACAGACTCACACTCAGACACACACACTCACACACAGACACGCACACTCACACACAGACACACGCACACTCACACACAGACTCACACACAGACTCACACTCAGACACACACACTCACACACAGACACATACACTCACACACGGACACACACACGGACACACACACTCACACACGGACACACACACGGACACACACACGGACACACACACTCACACACAGACATACACTCAGACACACAGACACACACACTCACACAGACTCACACTCAGACACATACACACACTCACACTCCGACACAGACACTCACACACTCACACAGACTCACACTCAGACACACACACTCACACACAGACACTCACACTCCGACACAGACACTCACACACTCACACATACAGACACACACACTCACACACAGACACACACTCACACACGGACACACACACTCACACACAGACATACACTCAGACACACAAACACACACACTCACACAGACTCACACTCAGACACACACACTCACACACAGACACACACTCAGACACACACACTCACACACAGACACACACGCTCACACGCAGACTCACACTTAGACATACACACTCACACACAGACATACACACTCACACACAGACACACACACTCACACACAGACACACACGCTCACACGCAGACTCACACTTAGACATACACACTCACACACAGACATACACACTCACACACAGACACACACACTCACACACAGACACACACTCACACACACACTCACACACACACTCACACACAGATACACACTCAGACACACACACTCACACACAGACACACACACACTCACACTCAGACACACACTCATACACACACACTCACACACAGACTCACACTCAGACACACACACTCACACACAGACACACACACACTCACACACAGACTCACACTCCGACACAGACACTCACACACTCACACTCAGACACACGCACTCACACTCAGACGCACACACTCACACACAGACACTCACACACAGACACTCACACACAGACACACACACACACTCTCACACACACTCACACACAGACACACACACTCTCACACACACTCACACTCAGACACACACACTTACACACAGACACACACTCAGACTCACACACTCACACACAGACACACAGACACACACACTCACACACTCACACAGACTCACACTCAGACACACACACTCACATACAGACACACACACTCGCACCAGACTCACACATACAGACAGTCTCACACACACTCACACTCACACACACTCACACAGTCACCGACTCACACTCACACACAGACACAAACACATTCATACACAGACCCAAACACACTCATATACACATATACACTTATACACACAAACTCACTCACTCACTCATACACACTCACTCACTCATACCTTATACATACGCTCATACTCACACACACACACACACACACATACACACACACATATTTGGGTTTGTTGAACCTGCTGTGCGGAACTGTACTGTTTTGGTATAACCAGCTCAGATACACTAATAACGCAAGTAGCATTTTGTACATCATAAACATTTATCCTGTAGAATATTATGACCTTGTCTAGCTAGTATGCTCAATGCACATACGGGCTAGAGTAGGTATTACATTCAGCTAAAATATTCGATACAGGGATTTCACCCGAAATGTGTGTTTAAAATTACCCTGAAGCCATAATTTTTTTTTTTTTTAGGAAACGGTCCGTATGCTCGAAACCCCGTTAAATACCAAACTTGGTATTTAAGTTTTGCATCTCCCAAGGATGTGACGCGAAAGTTTTCAAGAAAGCCCGCCATCCCAAGCTGCCCTTTGGAAAATTTTAAAATGAAACATTTTTCAATTTTAAAATACATATCTTTTGTTTTACGAATTGCAAGCAAATTCCAATATCAATCGCATAGTGATAGCTTTTAAAACATTTGACTGACGATTTAGCCTAGTGTGCTCCCTTATTTCCCTTCTACTTATAAGGAACTAAGTAATAAGACTCTATAGGTAATGTGTATTTCAATTAACAGAAAGAGGCAGAAAAAATAATCTTTATAAGCAGTTTCTTTGCATAACAGGTAGAGAAACGCATGTGAAAGGAACACACCAGATCTTTCTACCTCGTCTACCAAGCACTATGTACGCACATAGTAGTTAGAGAAGGTATTGTATTCCACTCAAATATTCTATACGGAGTAGAGCCGGTCAAGTCCGGTTTCAGTGTCGCTCGTTTCTCGCTGCCGCTAAGCGCGCCTCTCGCAGCGAGTACTTGGAGCTAAACGCATAGCTGGCAGGAGAGAGGTTGACCAACGAGCGTACGGGAATCTCGAGAGTCTCGATTATCGCAAGATTCCTCTTCTTGCTAATACAGGGTTAGCCTAAAAGAAATAGACAAGTTATACTATGTAGAAAGTGTAATGTATTTATTTCAGGAAAAATATTTCACCTGTATTACAAGCGTACTTAGTTGAAATTTTGCGCCTGACATTTATTTATTTTGCTTCAGTGACGAATGTGTGACGTAGGTGACCTTGACGTCGTTTGGAGGAATATGGAGAGTCAAGTTGAGATGGCGTCCTGTGTGTTGGAATTTGACAAAATTATCATATTTATGCACCCAGTCATAAATGGACTGCCATGTGGGTGGTTGTTTCCCATACTTTGTCCTATAATGACGTTGCACTACAGGACGCCTTCTCATCTTGACTTGCCATACTACTCCAAACGACGTCAAGGTCACTTACGTCACACATACATCACTGAAACAAAATAAATAAATGTCAGGCGCAAAACTTCAACTATGTACGCTTTAATACAGGTGAAATATTTTTCCTGAAATAAATACATTACATTTTCTACATATATAACGTGTCTATTTCTTTTAGGCTAACCCTGTATTATGACTGTCGTGTAATGCGTGAAAACTTGCATAAGCAGTCTTACAAGTTGTATTATTTCATCTGTTTAAATTATTTAAGATAAATAGCCTACCAGGATAAAGATGACATTTAAATAACCACACTAGGGAAAGGGTTAAAAACGAAATTTGGTATCACAGAATCTGTAGACATAGGTACTTGGTCTCCACTTATATTAAAATAAGTATATATATATATATATATATATATATATATATATATATATATTTTATTACTCCGAAGACTTCTATGTTGCAAGAAGTAACTATTATCGGTCGTAATCTGAACATGTTTATACTTAGTAACACAAAGTATAGGTATGTCATTAACGATTAATAGTGTTGTTTGAAACCATTTACTGTGAACGTATTTGGGATATATGTACTAATAAACGATGAGTAATCTTGTGTTATTACTAGGGTCCGAAGTTTTAGCTTTTTATAAATTATTTTATAAACTCTTAGGTTTTTAAACAATGTTCCTAGCCTTTTTTTTGTTTTTTTTTTTTTTGTTTTTTTGTTTCTTTGTCGGTTTTTTTTTTTTTTTTTTGTATTTTTGATTTTTGTTAGGGTTAAACAATTTCCTACCTATTCAAGGAAGTTGACGACAAACACTTTTATAAAATAATATAAATAAAAATATGAAAATTATTTTATTTCAGGGAAGCATGCTATTAATATGTACTATAATTAAAGGTAATTTATTACACAGTACACCCGGTTTCGAACATTTTAACTACAATTTCAGCATGTACGAGGTACGTCCAGAAAGTAAGTTCCGTTTGATAATAAAATTAAATTGTGTACAGATACAGAATAATTATTAATTGCACAAAATTCTACAACTCTTAAACTACTTTTCCACATAACTGCCGAAATTTTGCAGGCATTTGTCATAGCGTGGCACAAGTTTTTGTATACCTTCGTCATAGAAGTTTGCCGCCTGTATCTTCAAAAAGTTGGAAACATTTTCATTCAGCTCTTCGTCATTGTTGAAGTGTTGACCGCCAAGGAAAGACTTGAGATGTAAGAACAGATGAAAGTCAGTAGGTTTTCCTGGATCTTGTCATCAATCGCGTGAACCAGTTCTTCTGTAACGAAAGATGGACGCCCACTTCGTTCTTCATCGTGCACTTCACTACGTCCTTCATTGAACCATCGGACCCATCTTCTCACCATTGAATCACTCATCGCATTTTGTCCGTAAACTTCGCAAATTTGTCGATAATTTTCAATTGGTTTCACTTTCCTAGCATTCAGAAAACGAATCACAGATCTGATTTCACAAGCGGCGGGATTTTCAATCAATACTGACATTGTAAACAAGCACAACAAAGCGTATGTGGCTGACAGCGATCTCAAAATGGCGCACGTTTCTTCTCCTTGATACAGAGCGTCTACCGCGCATGTGCGGAACTGCGATCGCAGCATTGCAGCGGAGATAAATTGAAACTGAACTTACTTTCTGGACGTACCTCGCATTTTTACTTTCTCTAGCCCCGTATGTACTATGTACATAGGGATAGAGAAGTATTGTATTCCACCCAAAAATTCGATGTCGAGATTTCACCGGAAATACATGTTTTAGGACCTCCTGTATCCAAAAAAAAAACAACTTCAGAAAAAGGTCCGTGTGTGTGAGTCCGTGTGTCTGTGAACACGATAACTCAAAAACTTGGTATTTAAGTCCAGTATCCTCCAGGGATGCGACACGAAGATTTTCAAGAAAATCCCCCACCCCAAACTACCCTTTACATGGAACTTTTTTCGAAAATTTTGATTTTCTTAAAAATGGCTCTAACGATTTTGATTAAAATATCGTATATTAAAAATATTTACCTGATAAATAAAATGTATATCTTGAATTTTCTGGGAATAGCTTCTAAAGACCTGTTTATTCTGGATGAATTTTGCTTAATTTGGCATAACTAGTAAACCGTAAGAGATAGACAAAAACTTGCTGTACAAAAAATGTAGACCCTGTTAAAATACACGAATTATGTCATATATTTTTTTCGTGCAGCTTACCGTTTTTGAGGTATTCATTACTATTAGTTTCAGTTGTGGAGTACTTATACAGGGTGTATATAAATGAATATCGGGGTTTTAACTCTTTATAATATTTATTACATTCAACTTACAGCTATGAATGATATGTCAAATGAAAAAACAACTCAAACAGCTTTACCAAGAAGCTTATAAATGTTCAATGTGACTACCCTTTGTCACACGGCACACATCAAGTCTATAGCCGAGTTCTTCCCAAACGTTGATAAGTGTGTATTCTGTAATTGTAGCAACAGCTGCTTCAATCCGGTTTCTTAATTCAGGGAGGTCAGCTGGTAGCGGATGCACGTACACACGATCCTTGATGAAGCCCCAAAGGTAAAAATCGCATGGCGTTAGGTCAGGAGAACGTGGAGGCCATGCATAGCAAGCCCTGTCATTGGGGCCCTTGCGGCCTATCCAGCGCTTGGGTACGGTGGCGTTCAACCAATCGCATACTTCGTTATGCCAGTGAGGTGGCGCACCATTCTGCTGGAAAATGAAGTTCTCTGGCTCATTTTCTTCCAACTGAAGGAAGAGCCATTGCTCTAGTGTATCAAGGTAAGAAGTGCCAGTTACAGTAGGTTCACCAAAAGGAATGGCCCATAAACTTTTCGCCGGGATACGGCACAAAAAACATTCACTTTAGGGGAATCTCGTTGCATTTGTACCATCTCGTGAGGATTTTCTGAGCCCCAGATGCGCACATTATGAGTGTTAACATGTCCACTAAGGTGAAAGGTCGATTCATCACTGAAGACAACACGATCCACAAAATCGTCATGAAACAATATGTCGTTTGCGCATTTGGCACGTAATCTGTGGTCTGTCGGCTTTAGAGCCTGTAATAACTGTAAACGGTAAGGACGTAGCTGTAAGCGTTTTCTTGCAACTTTCCAAACAGTCGTCACAGGAACTTGTAATTCACGACTGGCCTTCCGGACTGATTTCTTTGGGCTACGAGTGAACGACTCTCTCACTCGTTCAACAGTCTCTTCACTTACTCCTGGTCGTCCCGTGCTCTTCCCTTTACAAATGCGGCCGGTATCTTCAAAGTGATTATACCATCTCCGAATGTTTTTATCACTAGGAGGATCACAACCGAACTTACTACGGAATGCACGTTGCACAGTAACTACAGATTCTGTCTTTGCAAACTGAAAACACAAAACGCTTTCTGTTTACTAGTCGCCATCTTTGCTACTACCGCTGTCTAGCGGATTGCGGCAGAAACATTGCACGAACATGCGCACTTGTGCCAACAAACAAAACTGTTTGTGTTGCTTTTTCATTTGACATATCGTTTATAACTGTAAGTTGAACGTAATAAATATTATAAAGATATTCATTTATGTACACCCTGTACTTGTCTCAGACGGGAGTGTCTGTTTTTCTTTTGCTCTACTCCTGGCCAAGAAAAGAAGCGATTTATAATGACAATCGCATAACGACAGCTTTTAAAACATTTGACTATCGATTTAGCCTAGTGTATTCCCTTATTTTCTTCCTACTTATAAGGAACTAAGTAATAAGAACATTGTGCTGAATACCTCGATTAACAAGGTGCAGAAAGAAGAATAATCTTATGTAAGACGTTTGGAGAATGGCTAGAGAAAGTCATGTGAGTGTAACACATCAGAATTTTACCTTTTCTAGCCCCATGTGTACAATGTACATAGGGATAGAGAAGTATTGTATTCCACCCAAAAATTCGATACCGAGATTTCACCGGAAATACATGTTTTAGGATCTCCTGTATCCAAAAAAAATCAATTTCAGAAAAAGGTCCGTGTGTGTGTCCGTGTGTCTATGTGTCTGTGTGTCTCTATGTCTGTGTATCCGTGTGTCTGAACACCATAACTCAAAAACGAAAAGTAGCTAAAATACTAAACTTGGTATTTAAGTTTAGTATCTTCCAGGGATGCGACACGAAGATTTTGAGAAAAATTCCCGCACCCCAAACTACCCTTTACATGGAACTTTTTTCGAAAATTTTGATTTTCTTAAAAATGGCTCTAACGATTTTGATTAAAATATCATATATTAAAGATATTTACCTAGCAAATAAAATGTATATCTTGAATTTTCTGGGAATAGCTTCTGAAGACCTGTTTATTCAGGATGAATTTTGCTTAATTTGGCATAACTAGTAAACCGTAAGAGATAGACAAACATTTACTTTACAGAAAATGTAGGTCTTGTTAAAGTACACAAGTTATGTCATATACATTTTTCTCGTAGAGCTTACCGTTTTCGAGGCATTCTTTGTTATTAGTTTCAGTTGTGAAGTACTTATACTTTTCTCAGACGGGAGTGTCCGTTTTTCTTTTGCTTTACTCCTGGCCAAGAAAAGAAACGATTTGTAATGACAGTCGCATAACGACAGCTTTTAAAACATTTGACTATTAGTTTAGCCTAGTGTATTCCCTTATTTTCTTCCTACTTATACGGAACTAAATAATAACATTGTGCTAATGAGTACCACGATTAGCAAGGTGCAGAAAGAAGAAGAATCTTATGTATGAAATTTGTAGAACAGCTAGAGAAAGTCATGTGAGTGTAACACATCATAATTTTTAATATATTTCTGTAGGCATAAAAAGATGTTTCAACATCACAAGATGTCGCTGGCGTGTATTTCATGCATGCAATTTCATTACCAAAATAAAAATCGTGATGCACATGTACATTCAAAACAAAACTAAACGAATTGTTAAACGAAAATTGTAATTCAAATTAATTAAAGAAAACATTGATACATTTTTAACCGAGTTTAAAAAAAATAGAATAAAATAAAACTTAAGTTTAGCGATTTTTATGTCAATGTCGCATTTTTTTTTTTTTTTTTTTTTTTTTTTTTTAAGGTTGAATAAAATTCTCCAAACGACCTGAAACTTAAAAGTACTTTGAAACTTTCTAACTTGCTTATAAGGGAAAAAATAGGTTAAAACCTAAAAATTCGGGCCCTAGTTTACGTAACCAGTTTATACTCGGATTATACGTGAACCTACCTCGTCTCTAGTTACGTTCGTTAGCACTAGGTCTTGATACCGAGATTCTCGTTACCACATTCTCGTGGATTACGAGAAACGAGCGAGAGTGGCACGGGTTTTGACCGCCTCTAATCCGAAAATGCATGCTTTGAGAACCTCTGAATCCAAAAAAACAATTTTAGAAAAGCTCAGTGTGTATCTGTACGTCTGTTTATTTGTGCGTGCGTTTGTGGACAGCATACCTCAAAAATGAAAAATTGGTTAAATACCAAATTTGGTTTTAAAGTTTTGTGTCTCGCAGGATAGAACACGAAGATTTTTAGTAAATCCCTCACCCCAAACTACCCTTTATATGAAACACTTTTCAAAGTTTGAATTTTCTAAAAAATGGCTCTAAAGGTTTCGATTAAAATGCCGTATATTAAAGATGTCTGCATTGTAAATAAAATACATATACTTATTACCCTGGGAATATCCCCTGAAAGAAATCTTCATTCCGAATGTCATTTGAGTAACTAGCAAACCCTAAGAGATAGACAAATCTTACTATACAAAAATATACATCTTGTTAAAACACACAATTTATGATACTGTTTTTTTTTTTTAAGTACAGATACTCCCCGTTATTGGTTTCAATAACAAAATATATAAGAATTTTTCAAACTGCCCTCTTCCATTGCATATCTCTCTTGTTTTACTTCCGACCATGTGAAGAGAAACACATATCAATTTCAATCACATAGCAATAAGCAATAGCATTTAATTTTTTTATTATTATCGTTTTATCCTAGTGTATTCCATTATTCCCATTCTACGTACAAGGAATTAAGTAATAAGACAGTTTCTGGTAATGTGCATCTTGATTAGCATTGTGTAGATAAAAGAGTGATCTTTCATAGGAATAGTTTGTTTGCATAACAGATAAAAAACGTCATATGAATGGAACACAACACAATTTTTACTTTCTCTTCCGTATTATGTACATAGTGTATAGAGAAGGTATTGCATTGCACCAAAAAATCGATACAGAGATTTCAGGATACATGTTTTGGGTCCACCTGATTTGGTATTTAAGTTTGGCATTTTCCAAGCGCGCAACACGAAGATTTTCAAGAAAATCCCTCCACTTCCAATTACTCTTTACATGGAAAAATGTTCGAAACTTTTTATTTTCTCAAAAATAGCTCTAACGATTTTGGTTAAAATCTCTTATATTTAAAATATTTACATGACAAATAAAATATGTATCTTCAGTTTCCTAGGAATAGCCTCTGAAGACTTTTATTCTGCGTGTTTTTTTTTTTTTTTTTTTTTTTTTTTTTTTTTTTTTTTTTTTTTTTTTTTTTGCATAACTGGCAAATCGGAAGCGATAGCCAAAAACTTACATAACAGAAAATGTCGAGCTCTTTAAAACACACATTTTTTTTCGTGGAGTGGGTCGTTTGAGATATTCCTTGTTATTGGTTTCAGCGTTAAAAAGCTTATACTTTTCTCATACGGGAATTTGTCAACTCCTGTCCATATAAACAAAGGAACTTCAGTCACATAGCAACCAGCTTTTGACTAATACTTCTGCCTATGCTACTCCCTTATTTACCTTGTACTTACAAGGAAGCAAGTAATAAGAATATTTCTGATATTTTTTTCTCGATTAGCATGAAGTAAAAAGAAGCATAAGCTTTTTAACAATACATTTGTTGCAGTCTTCTGAATAGAACACATCAGTTTTTTTTTATTATTATTCAGGAAGGCTCGATTTCCGGTGAGATCTTCTCATCGAACTTTTGGATGCAATATAATAACTCATCTATCTACTATGTACGTGGTAGTGATGGAGGAAGAAAACTACTCGTAGTTGTGTTCTATTAAAGTGTTCAAATAGTAATTAAACTATTGTAGTGTTTTTGTGTTACAGTAAAATTCCAGATAATTAGCAAATAATCGGGATAAACGTATAACTTGTTTTCAGAACACTTACCTGAGATGTTAAGTAATGGATGCCAGAAGTGCACTGAATCTCAAAAGGAGATCTCTGAGAAGCTCATCACGTTCTTAATGGAAAAGAAGCCGGATTTATGGAAACAAGTGGAAGAAAAATATGACCATAATGGAATTCAGTCCAAGAAGTTTCTGGAAGCAAGGAAAAAGCTCCCACACTAATATGTACATGAAATATTCACATCTATGTAACTCCTAAACCTTCAATGTAATTTTGCTGTAAAATAAAGCTTTATGTATAGAAAAACAGGTTGTTTAAAATGCAATTCTTAGCTCTTTTGTAAAATAAAGGCTTCTTGCTATATGTTAAATATATCCTTAATCATTTTGTTCGTCATACGCTTCTCAAAACGTACAAACAACATGGAATGCAGAAAACTGTGGCTTATGTATTAAGTTTATACCTATTATTTAAATTTATTGTTGATAAAGGATATTATCACAAATTGTAATAATTGTAAGATTGGTGGGATTTGACCTGTTCAAATATAGGCTTGTGTTGAGCAATGACCTAGTTTGCTCTGGCGATTCAGGGCATACTACGAAATACATAACATGTTTATAAACAAAAGAAAAACTGTAATGACATTATTAACAATTTAGGAGATGTGTATACTTTGTTGGTTTATGTAGTAGGTAAATCAGTATTTTCATGAAACAAAAATGTAATACTAGCACTCAAGGAAAGCCTCTCTCCTCGTTATAAGCGACCATAAACACAAGCCATACATCTTTTAATATTACATGATATATTAGGAGGGAAAATAATGCATAATGCAAGTTAATTTTACCAATCCGAAAAGGTTTCAACACGAAGAAGGAAACAATATTTTTACTTTCTCTACACGTACTATAAATATAGTATATAGAGTAAGTATTGTATTCCACCCAAAAATTCGATACCGAGATTTCACCGGAAGTACACGTTTTAGGACTCCCTGAATCTAAAAAAAGCATTTTTACAAAAAGATCCGTGAGTGCGCGTGCATGTGTGTGTATGTGTGTGTGTGTGTGTGTTTGTGTGGACAGCATAGCTCAAAAACGAAAAGACCGTTAATATTTAAGTTTGGTATCCTCCAAGGATGCGATATTAAGATTTTCAAGAAAATCCCCCCGCCCAAAACTACCCTCTACGTGGAAAAAATTTCGTAAATTTTGATTTTCAAAAAAATGGCTCTAATGATTTTGATTAAAACACCACATACTTAAGATATTTCCATCGCAAATAAAATCTTGAATTTTCTGGGAAGAGCTTCTGAAGACTTGTACATTCTGGATGAATGTTGCATAACTAGTACACCGTAATAGAGACAAAAACTTACGACATAAAGGTGTAAATCTCGTTAAAACTCACAATTTATATCATATTCACATTTTTCTTGGCATTTACGGTTTTTTAAATAATCCTTGTTTTTGGTTTCACTTTTAAAGTACTTATACCTTTCTCTTACAGGAACTTGTCAACTCTTGGCCACGCGAAGAAACGGATTTCAATCCCGTAGCATGCAAATTTTAAAACATTTGATTGTCAAATGTTTATTCGATTAACATAAAATAGAAGAGTAAGCTTATAAACAATAATTAATTTCTTATAGAGATGTAGAGAATGTCATGTGAATGGAACACACCAGATGATTCATTCCATAACTCTTGAGACACAATAATTCCAGGAATTCCCAAATTAAAATGGTTCTCAAGAAGGTAGCTAAAGGAAGCTTTTTGTTACGTCACCTGTCATCTATCATCAAGGTACTTGTATTATTTCTTGTATATTCCGTTATGCAGTAACCATGACTCTGCTCATTTGTCATTTAAACTTCAGAAGAAGATTGTCAGAATTATAAGAAGGGCCAAATGTACTGAACTAAATGTACCTTCATATATTCAGGTCTCATTAGATACTTCCAAGATAATTACAATTTCATATTTTTGAAATTATGTTATTGATCTCAAACATGCGCCAATGATTTAGGCTGCTTTCAATTCAAAACATTTATTAAACGTAAGTTATTTAATCTCAGTATTTATAAATTAAATTAACATTTTATCAGGTATCTAGATTTTGATGAACGTTGCTACAGATGATATGTACGAAACAGCACAAACAGTAAATGAATAAACATATACGCATAAAGATATCGTCAAAACTTTTTATTCCGTGTCTTTTTTTCTTTCTCTATACGTACTATGTACATAGTGTATAGAGAAGATGCTGAACTCCACCCAAAAATTTGATACCGAGAATTCACCGGAAATATATATTATAGGGTCCCCTGTATCCAAAAAGAGAACTTTCAGAAAAAGGTTCGTGTGTGTGTGTCCGTGTTACCGTGTGCCTATGAACACGACAGCTCAAAAACGAAAAGTCGCTAAAGTACCAAAGTTGGTATTTAAGTTTGGTATCTTGCAGGGATGCGACACGAAGATTTTGAGAAAAATCCCTCCGCCCTAAACTAACCTTTACATGGAACTTTTTTCGAAAATTTTTATTTTATCAAAACTGGCTCTAACGATTTTGATTAAAATGTCTTATATTAAGGATATTTACACGCCAAATAAAATGTATATCTTGAAATTTCTGGGATAGCCTCTGAAGACTATTTTATTCTGGATGAATTTTACGGAATTTTGCATAACTGCTAAACCCTAAGAGATGGACAGAAACTTACAACACAAAAAATGTAGAACACCTTAAGACACACAATTTATTTTATACACATTTTTTTCGTGGAGTTTTTCGTTTTTGAGATACTCCTTGCTTTTTGGTTTCAGTTTTAAAAAACATACATTTCACATACGGGAATTTAACAATTCCAGCCCATACAAACAAAGGAACTTCAGTCACATATCAACCAACTTTTGACTATCACTTTAATCAATAGTACTCCCTTATTTCGCTTCTACTTACAAGGAAGCAAGTAATAGGACTATTTCTGTTGATTTTTTCTCGATAATATGAAGTAAATAGAAGCATAAGCTTTTAACAATAATTTGTTGCAGAGATATAGAGAAAGTAATGTGAATGGAACACATCAGAGTTTTTTTAACTAAAATAAGACATTTTCATAAAGATGGTATTAAAAGTACTAAGAAAATTAAAAGCACACATTTTACTGTATAATTAAAGAAAACGAAATGGAGTTTTATTTATGGACGCTCTTTACTGCTGTGGTTCTCAGCGTCCCATTCAATATTGGGCGTGAAAGACCGCTTAATTTTGTTCAGAGGCCTCTTTTGCAGGCTTGAGGGTTTTTTTTTTTTTTTTTACGACACGGGTCCAACGGCTTTACTTCCCTCCGAAGGATTTTTACGCCCGAAAAAATCCATCGTCCTCCGCCGGGTTAAAACCTGCGACCTTGGGTATATAAAGTTAGCATGGAAGGCAACTATAGTTAAACAGCACAGTCTGAAGGAATAGATAATTAGATTCATATCTCTAGAAACAAAAATAACTATTTTTAATACGTGGCAGTGGTTTATCCTTTATATAAGATCTCATTAAGACTGCCTCCGTGGTCGAATGGTCAGCGAGTTGACTTCTCACCCGGAGGTCCCGGGTTCGATTCCCGGCTGGTGAGGGGAATTTTTCTTTGACCGGAATTATTCCCTATCCGCCATAGCGTCTGGAAGTGTGAATGTGAGAGTGAATGTGCGTGTGTTTAGTAATATAAAGTTTAACCTAATGTTCTGAACCTACAGTTTCACAAGTGAAAGCACCCGATATGACCATTGATGTTAAAGGGGGCTATACAAATGAAGCAATAAAAAAAAAAAAAAAAAAAAAAAAAAAAAAAAAAAAAAAAAGATCTCATTGGAACGCGAAGATTTTGAGAGAAACCTATTGGGGAAAAAAATCGAAAATTTTTATTTCCACAAAAATGGCTTTAACGATTTGATTAAAATACCGTACATTAAAGACATTACATGACAAATAAAATGTGTATCTTGAATTTTCTGCAAATATTCTTTTAAGACATATTTATTCTGTGTGAATTTTGCTGAATTTTGCATAACTGGTAAAACGTTAAAGATAGACAAAAACGCAATACTCAAAAATGTACAACTGTTAAAACACAAAATTTATATCATATACATTTTTTCGTGGAGTTGAGCATTTCTGAGGTATTTCTTCTTATTTGTTTCAGTTTTAAAATACCTAAACTGTTCTTCTACGGGAATTTGTAAACTCCTGGCCATGCAACTAAACGGATTTCAACCAGATGGAAACCAGTTTTTAAAAGATTTGACTATCACTTTAAACTAGAGCATTCCCTTATTTCCCTTCGACTTACAAGAAAGCATGTAATAAAACAACTTCTACTAATGTTTATATTGATTAGTATGAAGATAGTAGAATAAGCTTTTAAACAACAATTTGTTACAAAGATACAGAGAAAGTCAAGTGAATGGAACACATCCAGTTTTTTTTAAACGGCATCCTGTGGCATCAATTTTGATGACGCAACGTATTTACAAAATAAAAATAATCTGATGTGTTCCATTCACATGACTTACTCTACATCTCTGCAACAAATTATTGTTAAAAAGCATGCTTGTTTTTACTTCAAGCTAATCAAGAAATAAATAGCAGAAATAGTCTTATATCTGGCCTCCATTCAAGTAGAAGGGAAATAAGGGAGCAGAATAGGTTAAAGTGATAGTCAATAGCTGGTTGCTATGTGAATGAAGTTCCTTTGTTTGTATGGACACGAGAAAATTATGTTTTTCAATAATAATAATTAAGGACTATCTCAAAAAACGATCCACTCCAGGAAGAAAATGAATATAACATAAACTGTGTGTTTCAATGAGCTCTACGTTTTCTATTAAGTAAATTTGTGTGACTCTCTCTCTTACTGTTTGGCAGTTATGCAAAATTTCGTAAAATTCATCCAGAATAAAGTATTCTTCAGAGGCTATTCCCAGAAAATTCAAGATATGCATTTTATTTGTCAGGTACATTATCATTAATATACGACATTTTAATCAAAATCGTTACAGCCATTTTGAGAAAATAAACATGTTTGAAAAAATGTCCATGTAAAGGGTAGTTGGGGCTGGGGGTATTTTCTTTAAAATCTTTGTGTCGTATCCTTGGAAGACATTGAACTTTAATACCAAGTTTGGTATTTAACGGACTTTTTGTTTTTGAGCAATGCTGTCCACAGACCACACATGCACACATGTGCGCACACACAGACAGGACCTTTTTCCAAAAATGCTTTTTTTGTATTCAGGGGGACCCAAAACATGTATTTCCAGTGAAATCTCGATATCGAATGTATGGGTTAATTACAATACCTTCTCTATACACTATGTAGAGAAAGTGATAATTTATAGGTAACCAACAAGCCAGAATTTTGAAACATGGCAAAAATATTACTGCGGTTATGTATAATGTGTGTCATATATTTTAACAAATTATTTTACATTCTGTGGATTTTGCAAATTTTAAAGATGCGTTTTTTTAACAGCAAGTTCATCATGGAATAGCGGGAAACTATTCACTAATAAAATATTTATTTTAATGTTCAAAGCCCTGCATATCAATATAACATAGCAACAGAAAGCAGCGCACTCTGGTATGTTTCCCATCTGCCTTATAAATTTAATGGCTTGTGAATTGGGGCTCGTTAGCAATTTACGCAATTTCCAGGGAATAATGCACGTAATGTCGGAAACAGTGATTACTGTGACGTTAGACAGAAGAAGAAGAACAAGCACCATAACGAGGCGTAATAACAATAAATGGGCAATTCAGCGTTAAAGTACACCTTTACAATAGGGAAGTAAACAGTGAAGACATTTCCCCCCTAAGGACGAAGGATCTTGTTCGTGTGCGTGTCGCTAATCACAAAATATATAAAGAAGCGCGTTTATTTGGGACCAGATTGAGCAAAGACAGCGCAGTCAGGACGAGATGAAGGGTCTGCTAGTGATAGCTGGAGCCCTGGTGCTCGCCGTTACAGCTGAGGAAAAATACACCGACAAATACGACAACGTCGATTTGGATGAAATCCTCAAGAGTGAAAGACTTCTCAACAACTACTTTAAGTGTCTCATGGACGAGGGTTCTTGCACTCCTGATGGCAAAGAGCTCAAAAGTGAGTGAACATCATCTAATCGTGTGTATAAACCTGATAAACTTTGCACTGTTCTTTTTTGCAGTATCCAGAACGCCTCTAAGCTTCTGGTGCTGCAGAAGTCGGTTTACTATTCAGCATTATACTCAGTTGATAATTAAGATACATTTGCAGTTAGTTTTCATTTTTGTATGGACTTTTCTGAAGCGTTTATTGTAATTGCTTCGCAGCTTAGTTAAAAAGTATAGCAAATGTCATTTAAGTTGGTAACAATTTTTGCATTTGGAGTTTTGAACCACAAAACAAAAGAACCCATTCTCTACATCTCTGTAATAAATTATTCTTAAACGCTTATTCTTCTATCCAATCAAAGATAAACATTAGTAGAAAAGGTCTTAGTACTTGCTTCCCTATAAGTAGAAGGGAAATAAAGGAATACATTAAGCTAAAGCGATAGCTAAATCTTTTAAAAGCTGGTTGCCATGTGATTGAAATTCATTTCTTTTTAAGGCCAGAAGTTAAAAAAATGTAAGTATTTCAAAACAGAAACCAATAACAAGGAATATATTGACGACAGTCAATTACACGAAAAAAATATTTATGTGACATAAATGTGTGTTTTAACGAGACCTACATTTTTGTGTTTTAAGTTTTTGTCTATCCAGAATGAATACATTTTATATGTATTTAAATATCTTTAATATACGATATTGTAATACAAATCATTACAGCCAATTTTGATAAAATCAAAAGCTCCGAAATTTGTCCATGTAAAGGGTAGTTTGGAGTAGAGGGATTTCCTCTAAATCTTCCATTCTTGGAAGATACTAAAATTAAATCCAACTTGATATTTTGCCAACTTTTCGTTTTTGAATTATCCTGTCCACACACATGGACTTCCGGACATATACACACACAAACCTTCACCTAAAAATGCTTTTTTTAATACAGGGATCACTAAAACGTATCGACTCTAGTGTGCCTATGTACTACATACTATATACTAAGTAGAACAAGTAAAAATTACGAAAACCTATTTTAAATAAATATGATGCGCACTGTACAATATTTATAAACATATCAGAAAATACTATTCTTAAAACTAACCAAATTTTCATAGTATACATTTATTTTTTAAATTATATTTTGTCATGTAAAATGTTACGGCGAATACTTCTGCAGATAATGCGAAATTTTATTGGGATTTAAACACAAATTTAGATCTTGTTGCAGTTTGAAAATGTGAAAATGTAGTTTTGAGAAAAATGCTACTTTGTAAAACCGTATGAAAGGAAGCAGGTGTATTTCACGATTTTAAAAGGCTGTAGAACCGAAGCAAGGCAAAGGTTTAAAAACCATTTACTGCAAAAAAATTAGTTTCTACTTTAGGTCCGATTATGGTCATAAATTCAACCCCAGTGTCCCTTCAAAAGCGATCAAATCAAATGAAAAGCATATGTGTTACATGCAATTACTTTTTCTACCTATTCTGTAAGAAACTGTCCTTACAACATATTATTTTTCTATTTCACGTATACTGATGTAAACATTTGTAGAAATAGTACATACCTCCTTACAGATGCATAGAGTAAGGGAATACAGTAGACTAAAGCGATAGTCAAATTCTTCAAAAGTTGGTTGCTGCTCATGGGTTGATATTAGCTTCTCTTTGTTTCACCAGGAGAAAGAAAAATGAATAACGATTGTGCATATGAGAAATTTAAAGGTATTTTAAAATTGAAACTAATAACCAGGAATATCTCGCAAACAGTTAATCCACAAAGAATATATCTGATATAAATTGTATGTTTTAGCGAGATCTTCAGCTTTTGTGCAATAAGATTTATCTCTTGCGCTTTGCAGTTATGCAAAAGTCATCTATAGTCTCTGAAGATATCTTCAGAGACTATTCGCAGAAAATTCAAGATATACCTGAGTCGGCTGATAAGTCCTGATCCTCTCAATGGAAACAGCATTTAAAATATTTGTTTTGCTTTTTTTCTCAACATAATCTCCATTTGTCATATCGGTGTTCTAATTTAATCAAACCATCTCCGTAGGCCGGTCCCCATGGCCGCGCTCGCCAAGGCGTCCCGCTTTGATGCTTCGTAGCGCTGGGGATCGTGAGTTCGAGTCCCGCCTTGGGCATGGGTGTTATATGTTTGTGTTTATGTGTGTGTTGTAAAAGTAAGAAAACAGCAATCCAGTAATAATACAGAAAAGCAAGGTAAAAAAAGTAAATAAAAAGTAGGGTATACAGTGCCGGAGTCCTGATCAGACTCCGATACCGTATTTATATAAAAGAAAAAAAAATGTAGTGCGATGTATCAAGGTCCTCAAATAGCTGTTTGCCGCATCAATGACCTCGTTGCTGTGAAATCTTGTCCTCCAAGAATTGTTTGAGGTTTGAGAACAGGTGGTACTCACAGGGTGCTAGATTTGGCGAATAGAGTGGGTTGATCAAGCAATTCCAACTTTAATTCGCACATTTTCCTCATTGCAATAACTGAACGATGGGCCGGAGCATTGTCTGATAAAACAAGATTTTTTTTTTTTTTTTTTTTTGCCAAATGAGGTCTTTTTCTTTTCACCTCATCACTCAAACGTTGCAGTAAGCTTACGCAGGAGTCACCAGGGATACGTTCACCCTTTTCCAAGTAATCAATAAAACAATCCCTTGTGCATCTCAGAAAACTCTCGCCATAACCTTGTTGGCTGAAAAAATTGACTTTGCTTCTTTGGTGTTGGTTCACTTGGCGCAATCCACTGTTTTGACTGTGATTTACACTCTGGAGTGTTCTGATGTATCCAAGTTTCATCCTGGTAATAAGCCGTCTCAAAAATTCACTGGGTTTTTTACGGTAGAGCTCCACATTCTTAACAGAAACATTTTTTCATTGCAACTTTCGATCAGGTGTCAACAAACGCGGCACCATCTTGACAGACCTTGTGAAAACCCAAAACATTACTTATAATATTATATCCACGTTCTTTTGATATATTTACAGCGTCTGCTATCTCAAACAACTTCTACTAAACGATAAATTTTTTCAATGATCTCTGGAGTTGTCATTTCTATAGGGTATCCAGAGGAAGCTCATCATTATTGCTTGTACGTCCCATTTTAAACTCTGCAACCCACCCTTTAATCATTGAATATGAAGGGGCAGAGTCTTTCAATGTAATGTACATCTCCCTCTTGATTTTTTAGGCGTTAAACCCTTCAAATCAAAGTATTTAATCACTGCTCGTTTTTTTCAAATCCTCCATTTTTGTGTAAACTCTAAAGTTGTCTTGTTTACAATGCTGTCATTCGAAAACTAAACAAGCTATTGCCCTGTAACTATGGATATACGCTAGTCTAGAGTTAAACTATACGATGCTACCGTCAAACTGGCCTAGTGGTGCCATATCTGTGTGAGGCCCGGGACTTATCAGCCGACCCTCGTAAATTTAGAATTACTTTATCTAATCATCACATCAGAGAAATAATGTGATGTTTTACATTCACATGACTTTCTCTATCTATTCTGTAACAAATAAGTTTATTCCACTATCTAGTTCCTGTTAATTGAGATAAACATTAGCTGAAATGATTTTATTGCATATTTCTTTGTAGGTAGGTACAAGGGGAATAAAATAGGCTAAAAGCAATAGTCAAATCTTTTAAACCGGGCAGAATGGCTTTGACAGTAACACCTGCATTCGGGAGGTCCTGCGTTCAAATCCCATGGTCCGATCAATCTTACTGTGTGTTTTTGTGGTTTCCCTCAGACACCAAAATAAATACCGGCTTGAATGTTTAATAGCACGACACAAACTTCCACTTTTTATTCTTAAACAATAATAAAACTGAAAATACATGGTTATTGCGACACTTCGTATGGTTCCATCACATACCGTCCACGATAAATCTTACCGAACAATTCCGTCACTATATAACTAAGTTGTTAAAGCGACGTAAAATAAAAGAACATTAAAAAAAAATTATTAGCCGGTCGCTAACTATTGGCATTAAAGTTCCGAATGAAAGCAATATCCATTCGATAAAGGTATAGGTATTAGACAGTTTAAACAAAGAATACTGGAATATCTCGGATATTTTTTTAACTCTATCACAAATGCATTTAACTAAAATTGTGTGTTTAAACGAAATCTGCATGCTTTATGCAGAGATTTTTTCTGTCTACTAGCTATGTAAAAGTCATCCAGTATGAAGCGGTTTCAGAAGTTATTCCCACAAAAATTTAAATACACATTTCACTTATCATAAAATGGTATTTTATGAAAATTGTTAGAGCCATTTTAGAAAATTTTCGAAACATGTTCAATGTAAAGGGTAGTAAGGAGTGGGGACTTTTCCTGAAATTATCCAATTATCTTTGGTAGATACAGAACTTAGTTTCAAGTTTGGCACATAACCGTCTTTTCGTTTTTTGAATTAAGCTGTTAACAAATATTTACACACATTCACAGACTTTTTCTAATGTTTTTAAAATGTATTTATTCAGGGAGCTTCAAAGCATATATTTGTGATGGAATCTATAAACAATCAGATATATTTTGAGGTGTAATACAATACCTTCTCTATCTACAATGAGCATTGTTTGTGGAGAGAAAGTAAAAACTTAGTAATCACATTAAGTATGTGGCCTTATAAGTTGTATTAATTATGACGGGTGTATATTAGTTTGTAACATCGAAGTTTTTATTGTGAATTATTTCGGTTACTCACACCTATAACAAATGACATTCAGCATTCAACATTGGCAGAGGAATACGTCCAATTAACAACGAAATAAAATTAATATTAATGGATAAACTTTTTGGATTGATAAAATAATGAAAAATGTATTCATGATAGTCCTTTGGAAGATTTACCTAGGAAGATAAATAAAATTAAACTTAAAATTAGGATTTCATTTACACTGAAACTATTTATAGTGTAATTCAATGTAATCTGAAATTAATAAAATTGTTTAATTGTATTCACCTTGAGAGAACTGTAACTCTACAAAATCTTAACCACCTATTGTTCATCTCTTCTTATTTATTATTTTTCTTATGAGGTTACTTGGACCATAATTTTTTTTTTTCCAATTTTGATCTATACAGTCGAAAATTTTGTTTCAGTTTTTTAATAAAAATGCAATATTGCTATCGTGTTTTAAGTCTCTTATTTTGTTCATAAAAATTATATATATTTCTAAACATCAACTTTATTTTTTCATGTAACACTTGTAGGTGGTATAATTTCTGAGTTTATAAAATTCTGTCCTTCCAAATATGCACGAACTAATTCGGTTGTTGTTCTTCATTCTGTGATTTATATTCTTTTGATATGGATTACCTTTTTATTTCACAATGTGAATTAAATCGAATTTATGCAAAACCGTTCTACTAATAATTAATAAGATAATAGAGTGAGATATAAGTAAAAAACTTTTATTATTTATTTCAGGGAATGTTACATCAGTAGTTTCTCTCTTTTTAGGAAATGTTTATTCATTGGAATAAATTTATATTTTTATATTTTAATTTTTAATCTACCTAATTTTAATTAGGTAGACTTAAGTAAAAACTGCGTTCACAAACTCCTCAGCTCTATGCAACACAGAAATTTTGCCTGCAGCTACATGCCATGCTATTTTGCTGTTTCACATTCTGTTAAAGTCTTTCACTCCAAATACCTTGTGAATTTGTAAATACCTTCTTGAAGTTGTTTATTTCTTGTACCATTTAGGTTGTAAGTTTCTAATAGTTGTTTATCAATACACAATACGAAAATATTTCGTGGTTTAGGAACTTATAGTTTGATATAAGTTTGATTTAATTTGACAATTAAGAAACAGAAAAAGTTTTACCGTTAGTGCATCCAAAAAACATTTCTTAGATGTACTGTACCTCAGAAATGATTTTATCACTAAAAGTTAATTCAATGAAGTTCCAAATTGGATAAAGATCTAAGACTGACCACTTCCATAACCTCTGAAACATAATGAAGACCTTTTAGGAAGGGAATTAATATAATATATTGAGAATTTTTCCAAACAACTTATGCTTTATAATTTTCAACTTATATGGATTAATCTATTTATTCTTGTGATTTTTAATAAAGTTTATATCTCATTTATGATTATAAACTGAAGATATCTCATGCAAAACGTTGAAGTCAGTATTTACGATTACTATTATTATCAGTATTAGTATTACTCAATTGAATGCAATATCACTTATTAAAAGCTATATGAAAAATTACTTTGCAACTGATTAGAATGAGCTGCTTATTTGAAATAGAATAATACCCGCTTGTTCTTTGTTTTCGTACTTCAAGAAAAGTATCCATTTGAATCGTGCATTGCATTGCTGTTGCATGATTTCGGTTTTTATTTCCGAAGTTTATAGATGAAAATGCTAGCATAATTCTTATTACTGATTTCTTATTTCATGTGACTTATTCTAAGGAACATCAGGCAGAGATATGTACGAAGATTTTAATGCTTCTTTTAGATGAATGTTTTTTCCAGTTAAACTCAAGACATACAAGATCGCTTAAAATTTAAATCAGAAGGTATTTCTTTTGCTCTTTGCTAACTCTTAAAACTCGTTTGTATTATTTTATTTTAGTTTCCTTTTCCAAAAGGAAATAATGTAAAGTAGCACTCAAAAACATAACAGCATTTTATAAAATATGTTTATATCGTTGTTGCTATTTGTGTTTACGTTTATTATATACCTACATAGCACCTCCCAACATTTTCCACTGAAGTTAATTTTGTGGATTATTTTCCAGGATTATGTTTACGTTGCCTTTAAAATCATAGCACTTTATTGAGACAGAAATCTAAAAATTTGATGAATAAGCATTTGAAAAAAATATAATGAAAGTGAAGAATAAAAACAATGCAAACTGTTATGTGGGTATTATTTTTCACAGAGGCCATTCCAGAAGCTCTGAATGATGACTGTTCTAAATGCACCGAAAGACAGAGAAAAGGAGCAGAGAAGGTGATAAGGTACATGATAAAGAACGAAAAGGACAAGTGGGAAGAACTGGAAAAGAAGTATGATCCTGACCACAATTACTGCAATAAATACAAGGATGATTTAGAGAAGCTATAAAGGTTTACAGGATCGCTTGCTGAGACAAATTTCACTGCACGGTTTTTATTGGTGTGTTTTGTTAAATGAGAAAATGTCTAGAGAATTGTCATAATAAATAATAAACCACCATCATTCAACGCATGTTTATGTTATTTTGTTTTATTTAATACCACCCTCCCATGTTAGTACAATGAAATTCATAATGTTTAAGTAGAAATCAGATGTGTTCTTTTCACACGTCTTTCTCTACATCACTAAAACACATTATTGTTCAAAAACATATTTTTCTATGTATTATATGCTAATAGAGATTAACATTAGCAGAAATTGTCTTAACTTCTTCCTAGTAAGTAGGAGGGAAATAAGGCAAAGCACTAGGCCATGCGGTTGAAATCCGTTTCTATGCATGGCCAGGAGACAAGTGTGAGAAAAGTTTAAATATTTTAAATCAGAAACAAATAACTTGAAATATCTTAGAAATGGCCAATTCCACGAAAAAAGAGCATATGACAAAAAATGTGTATTTTAACGAGGTCTACATTATTTAAGCAGTATTTTATCTATGTTTTATGATTTACCAGTTACGCAAAGTTCCTTAAAATGCATCCAGAATAAAGAGGTCTTTAGAGGCTATTCCATGAAAATTCAAGATATATGCTTTATTTGATATGTAAATATCTTTAATATACGTTACTTTAATCAACATCATTAGAGCTACTTTTGGGAAAATAAAAATGTTCGCAATTTTATTCATGTAAAGAGTAGTTTGGGGTGGGGAGTATTTCCTCAAAGGCTTCGTGTTGCATCCCTGGAAGCTACTAAACTTAAATACCAAGTTTCGTATTTTACCGACATTTACATTTTCAGCTTCAGTTCACAGAAATCAGACAAAATGCAGCATTTCAACATTTAAGACCACAAACTTAGCAAACAGATCACCACCTTCAAAGAAAATGGCGCGACTACCCGAGAGCAGCTAAAATGACTAAATCTCCTAAAATTCCTAATAGTTGACTGAAGTAAGGACAGATTGCAGCACATATCAGACAACTAAACGATAACTGATATATGTTCTTTGCCGCATAGCCCAAGACCGAGTTAAGGTCGTGGAATTGCATTAAAAGCGTTAGAAATACTTGCCCGGGCTATGCTCAGGCGTGGGTCTCATGAACATTTCGCACGGCGCGAGCTATATTCGGGCTTGGGCTCCAATTAAACCAGGTAAATCCCCTCAAGACCCATCACTTTACAGACCACTGTGTGCTTTGAATATGATTAGTAAGTGTTATGAAGGATTAATAAGTATAAGGTTAGACGGGGAGCGAGAGAGAGAGACAGAGACAGAGAGAGAGCTGGCGCTAGGTGGGGGACTAAATAGCCACCAGTTTGGTTTCAGGAAAGGTAAATCTACGATCCAGGCTATAAAAACATTAATGAAAACTAGGAAACAGCATCAAAATGGATTGTACTACGAGTGTCGGCTGGTAAGTTCCGGACCTCACACAGATATGGCGCCACTTGGCCACTTAGACGATACCATCGTATAGTTTAACTCTAGACTAGCTTGGTTACAGGTCAATAGCTTGTTTAGTTTTCGAATGACAGCTTTTTAAACAAGACAACTTTAGAGTTTTTACGAAAATGGAGGATTTGGAAAAACGAGCAGTGATTAAATACTTCCATTTGAAAGGCTTAACGCCTAAAGAAATCAAGGAAGAAATGGACAATACATTCCAAGACTCTGCCCCTTCATATTCACGATTAAAAGGTGAAGGTGGGTTGCAGAGTTTAAAATGGGACTACGACCACTAGTGATGAGCCTCGCTCTAAACGCCCTGTAGAAGTGACAACTTCAAAGATCATTGAAAAAATGCATCATTTAGTACTGGAAAACAGCAGATTAAAGTTGTTTGAGATAGCAGAGGCATATAAAAGAACATGCAGGGAATATTTTAAGTAATGTTTTGGGCTTTCACAAGGTCTGTGCAGGATGGGTGGCGAGAGTCAGTTGAACTGCTCTCATTGTGGTATCACTTTCAAGCACACTTGAAAACCATCGGTCTCGGCTGAATTAACGCTCGTCCTGGACAGAACTAAAGATTAACCAACCGAACTACCTAGACCAAAACATGTTGCAATCAACAGCTATACATTGCAATACCCTCAAAATTCTTAAGTTTTCGTTGATATCGCAAGCCTCTTTTTCTAGCGTATAATTTGGGTGTTTACATCAATTTTACTTTCTCTAAACATACTATGTACATAGTTTATAAAGAAGGCATTGCATTCCACCCAAAATTCGATACCGAGTTTTCACCGGAAATATGCGGTTTAGGGTCCCCTGTATCCAAAAGAAGCATTTTTAGAAAAAGCTACGTATGTGTGTGTGTATCCGTGTGTCTGTGAACAGGATAACTCAAAAAGGAAAAGTTGCTATTTAAGTTTGGCATCTTCTAAGGATGCGACACGAAGATTTTGAAGAAAATTCCCCTACCCTAAAATATTCCTTTACATAGAAAAATGTTCGAACATTTTGTTTTTCTCAAAAATGGTTCTCATGATTTTGATTAAAATACCGTATATTAAAGGTATTTATATCAAAATTAAAATGTATATCTTTAATTTCCTGGGAATAGCCTTAAAGACCTCTTTATTCTGAATGAATTTTGCTGAAATTTGCGTAGCTGATTAACCGTAAGAGATAGACAAAAACTTATTACATTAAAAATGTAGATCACATTAAAGGATACAGCTTCTGTCATATACGTTTTTTTTCGTGGAATTGACCATTTCTGATTATTCCTTGTTGTTTTCAGATTTAAAAAAAACCTAAATTTTCTCACACGGAAAGCTGTAAACTGCTGGCCTTAGAAATGGATTTCATCCAAATGGCAGCCATTTTTATATCACTTTAGCCGAATCTATTCCATTGTTTCCCTTCTGCTTAAAAGAAAGCAAGTAATAACACCATTTATGCTTATGTTAATCTCGATTAGCAAGAAGTAAATATAAGAATAAGCTTTTTAACAGTAATGTGTTACCGAGATGTAGAGAAAGTCATATGAATGGAACACATCAGATTTTTTATTTAAGACTGAATGCTAAGTGCATTACATTCATACTACAACAAAGTATTTAAAAAGCTTATGAAGTAGCCTCACCATCATAATTAACCTTGTTTGGAAATACGTTATCCTAATGAATTTGCTCAAAAACTAAAACATAAAAATCTTTCTCTCCTTTTCTATAATAAATTATTCTTATAAAAGCTTATTATTAATTTACTTCATGCTAATCGACATAAGCATTAGCAGAAATAGTCTTATTACTTAGTTGCTTGTAAGTAGAAGGGAAATGAGAAGCACACTAGGCTAAAGCGACAGTCAAATCTTTTAACAGTTAGTCGCTATGTGATTGAAATTCGGTTCTCTTTGAATTACCAGGAGTAAAACTAAAGAAAAAGAAATGATAAATTCCCGTTTGAGAAAAGTTAAGTATTTTAAAATTGAAACCAATCACAAGGAATATCTCGGAAATGTTTACTTCCACAAAAAATACGAAGGAAGGTGATGCAAAGAAGCGGGAGCATTCTTCGCGAGTGTAATTATAGTTCGCAATTTAGGATTACAGTTTCCGCCATAAACATAGTTTTTGATACTGTTTACTAGATTATTTTCACGGAATAAATAATCACTTTCAGAGTTTGACACACAGTTTTAGCAGGAGCTATTACTCTACTTTTAACTGACCGAAATCTAAATATATCCTTCTTTAATACCGCAGGAGGTGCAGATCCAATTCTCTATCAACACTTATTTTGATTTTTTGGACACTCTGAAGTTTAAATTTTAATTCTTCCAGGATTCGGAATAATTTCTCATGAAAGAGGAAAAAAATAAACATTTGGAAATTATGGTATAATTTTAGCTATATCAGCCATCGGATTTTTAGGATTTGTAGTCTGAGTCCATCATATCTTTACAGTAGTGAAACATATGAAAAGAACCTCTCACCCTTAAAGATTTTAAGAACCGAGGAGCTGTGGTCAATAGAGAGAGTTCATATTGCATGACAAATGTCGGTTATTAGGACAGTAAAAATAAAACTACACGAAACGCATCTCAATTGTCAACCGCATCGTTGCAACATTTGAGTCGCCCGTCCATGGTAACAAGACTAAACAACATTAATTCTTCTGCATGTGTGGATTGAGCTCGCTTCTCTCTGTGTTTTAAATTATGTAAAATGTTTATTATAAACGAAAACAAACGGTGTAGATAATAGGCGTTTAATACATAATGTAAAATATACACATCAATAATATTTTTGCAGCTTTAAGTTTATGAAGTTGGTACGGTATGTTGAAATTGAGTAGTTTCTATGCTAAAGTAACGTGCAAAATGTAATTTTATGGTTAGATAACCAGGATAAATATTGTAACATACCCAATATGAGGTAGCTATCACCCCTACACAGCGCATACTAGGGAGTGGTAGCTTCAGAGGTAGAGCTGTTCGCGCCTACGAGAGTGAAGCAGGTGGCCTTAGGGTTTAGGGTGCTGGAGGTTGTACCTTTGGTTATAAAGATAAGTAGCCATAAATAAATACGAGGAGACACAGGACTTTTACTGTTAGGAAGATAATGTATGGTTAGGGGATGAGGAAACCCAAGAGTTACAAAACTTCATTCGGCACTCACCCGATCTTGCAGTGTGCGCTTTAAAATTAAACTATGGCGTCGGCCAGTATGTCAGGTGTACGTCTCATAACATCAGAGCTCAGATTAACAATGCTGAACAGGGCTAAACAAGGCACTTCTATCCTAGCTACTTATCCTTTTATAATAAAACCCATGTTTAGGCCAACATTGCTTTAGGAGGACACAGCTATGTCAGCATTTCAACATCTTGGCACAAATATGTATAAATATGTGTGTGTGTATATATATATATATATATATATATATAAAATGAGCTAAAAGTGTTATACTTTCACTTTATACAAAATATGTCGCATTCTCTCCTTCCTAGAGCAGTATAATTTATTTGAATGCTTCGGTAAAACAGTGCTAAGTTTCTCTGAGGTTAAAAATTGCATATAGAGACGAGACTTTTGGGTAACCAGATGGAGACAAGGCCATGAATTAAAGGTTGATAAAAGTAGTCAGGTTTCGAATCTCGGTTAGAGTGTGTTACACGTAAGGCCTTTTCCAAAGTTTTCCCTTTTTCTGAGAAGACAAATGTCGAGTAGCTTTAAGCTCCATTGACCCCAGCTCCATTTAGGCATAATTTCATCAATTATTACATTCATCATCCGATATGCCCTACTAAGTAGAGGAGTTAAGCTATCCAAAATGGTAGTCAACAATTAATTAATGTGTACAGTAACATTTATGGCCCGTATTCGGAAAATGAGAGAATATACTAGGCTAAAGTGATAGTCAAAAGTAGTCGCTATGTGATAAATGAACACGAGTAAAACAAAATATATACGATGTCTTCCCGTTTGAGAAAATGATAAGGCATTTCTATATAAGGCAAGTTTTAAAAAATTCAATAATTAAGTAAAATTTCTTATATATTCCATTTACATGACTTTCTCTACAACAAATTATTGTTAAAATAAACATTAGTAGAAAGTAAGTAGAAAGAAAATAAGGAAACGCACTAGTCTAAGACGATAGTCAAATCCTTTAAAAGCTGCTTGCCATATTCTTGAAATCCATTTCTTGTCACTGCCAGAAGCTGACAAATTCCCGTGTGAGAAAAGATTAAATAATTTTAAAATTGCAATCAGTAACATGAAATATCTAAAACATGGCGGCCAACTCCACATAAAAAAAACGATATGACATTGGGTGTTTTAATGAGATCTATATTTTCTGTGTAGTAAGTTTTTGTATGTGTATATCTCTTAAGATTTACCAGTTATGCAAAATTCAGAAAAAATAATCCAGAGTGAAGAGCTTTTCAGAGCCTATTCCCAGAAAACTAAAAATGTAAATCTTATTTGTCATGTAAATATCTTTAATATGCAGCATTTCAATCAATATCGTCTGAGCCGTTTTTGAGAAAATCTAAAATTTTGAAAATTTGTCCATGTAAAGGGTAGTTTGAGGTGGTATCCTTGGAAGTATGGTATTTTACCGATTTTTCGTTTTTCAGTTATCGTCTTCACAGTCATACGGACACACAGGCACACACTACATACACGGACCTTTTTCTACAAAATGCTGCTTTGGATACAGAGGACCCTAAAACGTGTATTTCCGGTGAAATATCGGTAACTATTTTTGTGTGGAGTGAATACCCTCTCTACCTACGTAGCATGTAGAGAAAATAAAATTCATTGGAATGAAAAATATTCCCTCTTTCTTTTCATCTACATTCATTCCCATTTAAGTTCGGGGAATTATATCAGGCATTTGTCCACCTCCACTGCCTCGGCAGGCGATTACTTCATCTATGAACTTCTTGATGACCCTTTCACAAAACCTCTGCTTCTGTAGTTGAGGTCACTTTGAACTTCTTCCTGAAGATGAGGAACTGTTCAGGTAGCTCTTGTACTTCACATAGCTCCATAAAAAAAGTCACATGGAGTAAAGTCTCAAGATTTTGGAGGCCATTCCAAGTCCCGCGAAGTGAGATCACAGATTGAGGGAATTTTATGGTTGCAACTGACACGGGTGCCCCGAATTTCTTTATCAACCGCAGGACTGTAGATGTTGTAAGGGCATTATTACGTCCGAAGATCCCATGAAGTCTACAAACAGGCTCTGTATAGCACTCGCCTGATCATTAAAGGCTTTTCATAATGATAACAAGTTTCTGGTTTGTAAACAGCTCCACGTTAACTAAGACTCTAAAATACACAAACAATAATTGATGAAGCAATGAAAATAACAAACGATATTAACAAAAATCTGATGTATTCCATTCACATGACTTTCTCTACATCTGTGCAACAAATGAATGTTAAAAAGTTTGTATTTCCTTTTATTTCATGACAATCGAGAAAAAATTAGCAGGAACAGCCTTATTACTTGCTTTCGTGCAAGTGGAAGGGAAATAAGAGAGCAGCACAGGCTGAAGTAATAGTCAAAAGATTGTTGCTAGTGACTGAATGTCCTTTGTTTCTATGGGCACGAGTTGACTAATTCCCGTATGAGAAAAGTATAAATGTTTCAAAGCTGAAACTAAAAACAAGGAATATCTCAAAAAAGGTCAACCCCACGAAAATATGTATATAACACAAATTTTTACAGAAAATTCAAGATATATATTTCATTTGTCAGGTAAATACACTTAATATTCGATATTTTAATAAAAATCGTTAGAGCCATTTTTTAAAAAATAACAAATTTCGAAAAAAGTTCCTTGTAAAGGGTAGTTGGATAGGGGGGATTTTCTTGAAAATCTTCGTGTCGCATCCTAGGAAGATACCAAACTTAAATACCAAGGTTGGTATTCAACGGTCTTTTCGTTTTTGAGCTATGCTGTCCACACACACACACACACACACACACACACACACACTCACAGATACACACACTCGCACGCGATCCTTTTTCTAAAAATGTTTTTTTTTTTTTTTTGTTTGGGATTCAGGGGGACCCAAAACATGTCTTACCGGTGAAATCTCGGTGTCGAAGTTTTGGGTGGAATGCAATACCTTCTCTATACACTATGTACATAGTACGTGTAGAGAAAGTAATAATACATGCAGTAATACATAACTCAAAAACAAAATTTTAGCACACAATTTATAAATTGCGTTATATGTGAAAGACCCTATATTTTAAAATTGAAACTAACAAGAAACATTGCGGAAATGTTAACTCCACAAAAACGTATCTGACATAAATTGTATGTTCTAACGGGATATGCAATTTTTGTGTAGTGAGATTTTGTCTGTCTTATGTTTGCTGGTATATAAAAGTCCCCCAGGATAAAGAAGGCGTCAGAGGATCTTCCCACAAAATTTAAGATATAAAATGTTATTTCCTTTCGCATGACTTTCTCTATATCTCTATAACAGAGTATTTCAAAAAGTTTATACTTCTATCTACTTTATGCTGGTTGAGATAAACATGAGGAATTGCTTTCTTGTAAATAAAAGGGAAATAAGGGAATACACTAGGCTAAAGTTATGGTCAAATGTTTTAAAAGCTGGTTGCTATGTGATTGAAATACGTGTGTTTGCATTGCTAGGATTGGAAAATTCCTCTAAGTGAAAAGTTTACGTATTTTAAAACTCAAACCAATAAAAAGGAATATCTTTAAAGTGGTCCACTCCACGAAAAAAATGTATATACATAAATTGTGTGTTTCAACATCTACGTTCTTTGAGTAGCAAGTTTTTGTCTTCTTTTGCAGTTATGCAATATCCAGTAAAATTCAGACCGAATTCAGAGGCTATTCCCAGAAAATTCAAAATGTACATTCTATTTGTCATGTAAATATCTTTAATATATTAAATGAGAACCTAATTTCAATATCATCACTTAGCAACCAGCCTTTAAAAGACATGACTATCGTTTTAGTCCAGTGGATCCCCTAATTTTCCATGTACTTGCAAAGTATTATTTAACAAGACAATTTCTGTTAATGTTTATCACAAGTATTATGGATTAGATAGAATAATAAAATTTATAAGTATAATTTTATTTAGAATTCGTAGAAAAAGTCATATGAATGGAGCACATCAGATTCAAAAAGGTTCGCGCACACGCCGTATTTGTATCCCTGTGTTTGTGTCTGTGAACAGCATAATTAAAAAATCTGACGTGTTCCATTCACATGACTTTCTCTATATATCTGTAAATTATTATTGTTAATAAGTTTACCTTTTATTTATTTCATGCTAATCGAGAAAAATTAGTAGAAATAGTCTTATTTCTTGCTTTATTGTAAGTAGAAGCGAAATAAGGGAGTACCATAAGTTAAAGTGAATGCCAAAAGCTGGTTGGTATGTGACTGATGTTCCTTTGTTTGTATGGACAGGAGTTGACAAATTCCTGTATGAGAAAAGTATAAGTTTTTCAAAGCTGAGACCAAGAAACAGGAATATCTCAAAAACGAACAACTCCACGAAAAAAATGTATATGACATAAATTGTGTGTTTTAACGTGCTCTACATTTTTTGTCGGTTAAGTTTTTGTCCATCTCTTACGGTTTAGTAGTTATGAAAAATTCATCCAGAATAAAGTAGTCTTCAGAGGCTATTCCCAGAAAATTTAAAATATACATTTTATTTGTCAGGTAAGTAACCTTATTATACGATATTTTAATCAAAATCGTTAGAGCCACTTTGGAGAAAATCAAAAATTTCGAAAAAAGTTCCATGTAAAGGGTAGTTTGGGTTGGGGGGATTTTTCTCAAAATCTTCGTGTCGCATCTCTGGAAGATACTAAACTTAAATGCCAAGTTTGGTACTTTACCGATTTTTCGTTTTTGAGTTATCGTGTTCAAAGTCACACGGACACACTGACACACGGACACACGGACACACACACACACACACACACACACACACACACACACACACACGGACCTGTTTCTGAAAATACTTTTTTTTGATACAAGGGACCCTTAAACATATATTTCCGGTGAAATCTCGGTATCGAATTTTTTGGTGGAGTGCAATACCTTCTCTATACACTATGTACGTAGTGCGTATAAAGAAAGTAAAAATGTGAATCCGTTAAATATCAACTTGATATTTAAGTTTATCTTCCAAGGGGGATACGAAAATTTTCGAGAAAATCCCACATTCCAAACTGCCTTTTACGTGGAACATTTTTCGAAAATTTTGATTTTTTCAAAAATGGCTCTAACGATTTTGATTAAGTTTAATAATAATTACTTAAGATGAAAGTAAATCTCTAGTTTTTTGGGAATAGTGTCTGAAGCCCTCTTCATTCTGAATGACTTTTACATAACTGGTGAACTGCAACATATAGAGAAACACTTACTACTGATGTCAAAATCATTTTTTGTACGTTTAAGCACTTATGAGATATTTCATGTTATTTAAACTATTTATGCGGTAATTTGTAAACTCCTGATTATGCAAAGAAACAAATTTCAACTACATGGCGACCAGGTTTTAAATGATTTGTCTATCGCTTTAGCCTAGTGTATTCCCTTATTTCCTTCTACTTATAAGAAAAGAAGTAATAACATAAAGTCTGCTAATGTTTATCTCGATTAATATGCAGTAGATAGAAGAAGAACAACTTAACAATAATGTGTTACAGAGACATAGATAAAGCGGTCGTCTCCTTATTTGAAAGTAGCTGCTTGCCAAGCGGGAGACCTGGGTTCGATCCCCAGTACCGGCATGGGGATTTTTCCCCCGCTGGAAGACCCGGCCCGGGGTGCACTCAGCCTCGTAAGGTCCCTGAGGGGCCAATTGAGGAGCTACTTGATGGAGAAGTAGCGGCTCCAGGCCATGAGGACCTCTTACCCTCCAATACTACACCCCATCCATGACGTCTGTAGTGGACCGAGATGGGGGACGCAGTGGCCGGGCGGTAGGCAAAGGTTCCCCGTGAGCTGTCGTGCCATGGAGTTATATAGATAAAGTATTTTCAATGGAACACATAAGAACTGTGGAGAGGAACTGTTATGCAGAGGATTTGCAAGTGACAACTAAGTGTATAATGAAATGCTGAAGTCGATCAATATGCAAGATGCCAGTTCGATCGTCAAGGAATACGAATAAGTCCTTGAATGTCTTTGATAATATATAAAAATGAGGAAATAATGCAACTATAAAACAATGTTCTTTACCTTGACGCCTCTTGCACTTGCTTTTTGACTTAGCCTCGTACATTTCTTTATTTAGTGACTCACCTTCAACTGAATCCAGTATTTCAGGAACAACTATTATAATGTGTGCTTGCAGCTCAGTACAAAAGGGAAAGAAACAAGGAAAATATACATACATTCGCGTTGCATGCTCCTTATCCATCTTGTCTTCTATTTAGCAATGTATAAATATATTTTATATATTTTGTTTATGGCTTATATCCATTGCTACTTCATCTGTTCTGGTTGCACATCATTATCATTTGAAAACTTACTTTAATTTGTTTCTTTGCTAATTTTCTTTGAATCAAAGATAATTATTTTCCCTACACGTACTAAGTACATAGTGTATAGAGAAGGTATTGTATTCCACCCAAAAATTCCATATCGAAATTTCACCGGAAGTATACTATATTTTCGCACCCACTAATCCAAAAAAAAAAAAAAAAAAAAACATTTTCAGAAAAAGGTCTGTGTGTGTGGACAGCATAGCTAAAAACGAAGAGATCGTTAAATACCAAACTTGATGCTTCATGAAGATTGTCAGGAAAATCTCCCCATCCCAAACTACGCTTTTCATGGAAAAATCTTCGAAAATTTTGGTTTTCTAAAAAATAGTTCTAGCGATTTTGATTAAAATACCACATAGTAAAACTATTTCCATCACAAATAAAATGTATATCTTGAATTTTATGGGAATAAATTCTGAAAATCTCTTTATTCTGGATGAGCTTTGCTGCATTTTCATAACCGGTAAAGTGTATGAGATAGATAAAAACTTACTATACAAAAATGTAGATCGTATTAAAACACACAATTTATGACATATACATTTTTTCGTGGAGTTGACCGTTTTTGAGATATTCCATTTTATTAGTTTCAGTTTTAAAATACTTAAAAATTTCTCATGCGGGAACTTGTCGACTCCTAGCTACTCAAAGAAACGGATTTATTTCCATAGCAACCACATTTTAAAACATTTGACTATCAGTTTAGCCTAGTGTATGCAATTATTTCCCTTCTACTTATATGGAACTAAGTAATAAGACCATTCTTATTAATGTTATTCTCGATTAGCACGAAGAGATAGAAGAATAAACTTATTAAAAATAAGTTATTTCAAAGATGTAGAGAAAGTAATGTGAATGGAACACATCAGGTTTTTTTTATAAGATTGACTTTTGCCTACCTTTGAATATAGAAGCAGCCATGATCTTCTTTTCACCATCATCGTCATCGTCATCACCCCCATCATCATAATGCAACAAATCTTTAGCTTTCTGTCATATTGAAAGTGAAAACTTAGAAAGTTACTAGCACAAACATGGTTTGTTTAGTTAGTTCTTATTAAACATGAGGTGTTAGTGTGTTAAACAGTCACTCAAAAACATAATATTGAGCGAGTATATTCGGTTCAATGATAAACCTCATTTAGAAATGTTTAGACACTAGAAATAATATTTAAAATTGTGATAATGAAGAAAATAGTCAGTGAGAGAATTCATAATTTTTTGCAGATAGTGTTTAATAACTCTGAAACTTTGTTAACAGATTATATATATATATATATATATATATATATATATATATATTATAACTCCAATTAAGTCTTTATATAGGTTTGTTTTTGTTTAATATGATTTATTTATTAAAGCCTCCATCTGAAGTAAGTTGAATATGTTTACAAATGATGAATGTTTAATAATACTATAAGCATAGTATGAGAATTATCACTCATTTGAACCCTGTTGTTGGTTTTGATGCTATATTCCTGAATCTGATATCTAGAAATCTTTCTAATCGGAGGGTATCTAGGGTTCTCTGTACAAATTGATAAGAATACAAATGAAACATTATTTCGCATTTACCTTCAGATGGATCATAAGTGAAGAGAGTCAGAAAATACTCACTTACTCAAATAAACACCTCAAACCTGATCTTGTTGAAAATCATTGGAATAAACTGACCAATTATTTTTTCTTAATCGCAATGTCTTCAGAACTGTGTTTAATTTTCATTTCGGTTGTTCTTGCCTTCTTAATCTTTATTGCGATTACAAGTTATTGGTTTGGCTTTATTATTTTATATTATTATATGATTATAATAAATAGAGATTTGTATATAACAATACTTTTTTTTTGTTATTTGTAGTTTGCGTCAATTTAAGTGTCAATAATTCGTACCAGCAGATTGATATACTATTATAATTCCTCTTCATTCTCATTAATTCCTTCAAGAAAGAATATATCCCTGATGTACCTCCATTTAACTACTAATAGATTACGCAAAACAATTCGCAACATTTTAAATTTTGTAATAACTACAAAACGTGGTTTCCTCCAAATATAACATGCACCAATCTTCAAAACATCCTAATCTCCAAGATGATAAAATTACTTACGAACTTAGCAGAGCGTGTGCAGCGTGGGCTTTCGTTTCGTAAATAGAAATATCACTAGAAGTGTTTAGAAGCTTGCAATAAGTAAACTTGCGTTAACACGACACTCCTTTAAAAGTATAGGCAGATGTGGTTTAGCCAATGCTTCTTTAAGCTTTTAAAGGTATTATCAGCTATTTTATTCGACAAGATATTCTTTGACAATCCAAACGTTTATTAAAGAACCGTATTCAATGGCATATAGTTAGTTGGCTTCTGAATGTTTCATCGGAAGAACTGAAAACTGAAAATTCAAGGTTATTACAAAAGATTCGTTCATATTCAAAATTCTATATTTTCTAAAATAATGATTAAAGCATCAAAAGAACTATAACTTCGCAAAGTTTTTATCTCACTCCGTACAAATGTCTTTATGCCCCCCAAAGGTGTATGCTACAACCAAACACAGTAGTTCATCTTTTTTTCACTTGACATTTATATATGCATTTTTATAAAGGATAAATTAAAGTTATCCTTAACAATGTAAATAATTTAATGGAATTTAATAGATATCCTAATAATAACAATAATTGGACTCCGAAGAACATAAATATATTATTGTAATTAAAAAAAATGCAAAATATTCATAACCGTCTATTTTTAAAGAGATAACTTTTGATTTGTGTCCATTACGCAAACTATGAACAGTAACAAAAATCACTAGTCTGAGTATACACATCTGTTTGCTAGAGTTGTCCTCGATACTCATCAACTACGCATCGTAAGATAGAAATTCTGAGACGTTCGTTGTGACGACTTCCTCTTTCTCATCTCAATTAGCTTGCATGCCCATTATGTCTGGGAAGACAGACTACGATAAATTGAGAACAGAAGCGAATTTTATCGCAAGGAGCTCATTTTATTAATAGGCTACAATGCAAATGCTCAACAAATTAGTAATACATTCTAGGTTATTTATACATTTAAAAGAAAAATTTTCATCACAGATTTGCCGGGCATCGCAGCACACAGAATATATTAAATTTTTGAAGGTATATTTAGCAGTACCTTTACTGTCGAGTGATGACAGTTGTTGTACGGGCGTGATTCAAATATAAACGGTAATCGTTGCATATTACGTAGGAAGCAGTTCAGAGCGGGGTGGTGGAGTGGGGGGTTGAAAGTCGGTGTGTGTTAGGGAGGGGGAACTAGCTTTGTTAGGCCCTTCGCTAGGTTCTGGCGTCAGTACAGCCATGAGTGAGCAAGAAGTGCCTTCGTCTGTTGCACAACGCATTATCAAGTTTTTAACCAAGAAAGGGGTTAAAAACTTCTAACTCGTTAAAGGGCACAGTTTGCAGACACAACACTGTCGCAGAATCGAGTGTTTACTTGGGCCAGACAATTTAAGGGCGGCCGAAAATGAATGTCAAGCTCGACGCCCAAGGTCAGGTCTCACAGATTTCGACTACAGAGGAGTTTTGCAAGTTGATTTTCTTCATGATCAATGTACAGAGACTGTAGCTTACTATTGCCAATTGTTAAGGTCTGTAAAAGCTGCCTACCGAAGCAAAAGACGTCTTATGCCCATCAGAGATTTCATCCTTCTCCAAGACAAGTTGACAATGGACATAATGGCGGACATGCACTGGGAAACCCTTCAACACCCTTCCTATAGTCCAGACTTGTCCCCCACCCCAAGACTATTTTTTTGTTTGCACCCATGAAAGAATCCCTTGGAGGAAACATTTCGAAAACAACGAGAACGTCGAGGAGCATGTGCGCAATTGGTTGGTGACACGTCCTCAAACTTTTTTTGAAGAAGGAATGTTCAAGCTTCCAAAACGTTGGCAAAAATGTGTAGAGTGTGAAGTAGGCTATGTTGAGAAATGCTGATGAAGTCACTTGTGTAAATATTTAATCAATAAATATTTTAACAATATTACCTTTATATTTCAATCACCTCGTGTGATTCTTAATATAAAGTTCTTAAAATTGTATTGAAAAACGATGATTTTTAATTTTTTTTAAAAAATACTAATCTTATACACAAAAATTTTTTCGTTAAAAGAAATCCTATTTAGATGCAAATGCGGTAAAATTTTCTGCCCTTAGTGTCAATTAGTTTCTGAGATAATGGGGCAGTTGTATAGTCAGTCTTACTTCTTCAGAAATTGCTTTCAAACATAACATTAACAAAAATGTAACGTAGCTTTTCAAACACAATTTCGCAGTACATCGAAACTCTCACATGAAGCAAATATGAGTGTGGTGCCATTGCTGCGAATAACTAAATTAAAACTTTCCAATCAAGATAAAAATAAAGATGGCTTCTCTAACACTAATATTTATAAACCTATTGATGTTTTACCTAGTGAGTGTACCAGAATGTTCTAAAAAACTCGTATTACGCAGGATTATTTTCAAGAATATTTTTCAACTATATTAGCGTACGTCTATGAAAGTTATACCAAAATGAGCGTGGGATTTGAAATACCCATATGCATTTAAAATATAAAAATGGATAAATATTATGAATATCACATTTCGACTCTCCTTAAACGCCATCACATACCGTCGACAAACTATCTTACAGGCTGCTCGTTCCTTCTAGACGAATGACCTTTAGCGAAGATACAGTGAACTAACTTACCTTTGATAAACAGGTCAGCAAATAGTATATGTTGCAATAACGAGCAGTTCTGCTTCCTTGTGCTATCACAGCGTACACAAAATCTAACTGCCGTTCCTGTTTCTGTGTACCAATGCTCCAGTAAAGGTAAGTTACTCGCATCTAAGTTCACATTTAAAAATGTCATTCATCAAGAACTGGCGCGCGACTTGTAGCAATCAGCGATGTGACCATTAGGATTATTAAAGCAGCAACGTAAAATAGGAATAAAAAATAAACTATTAATGTTTAACAACAAAACCTTTTACCTAGTTGTCGCCACGTACTTGTGACCATTTCTCTTCCCTCCCCTTAAATGTGTGCTTGCACAGTAATTTTGGACATATGCAGGGCAGATACTGGACAATGTTAAATCTTTTGTGTACTTAGGACTCACATGTTCTATGAAAAGAAAATGAACAAAGCACATTGACATTCACGAAACACAAGCCAAGGTTGAAAGCAGCGGAAGTTCATCGAATACGATGCAGAATTCCGAATATATCCGTAACTTTAATATAAACTGTATACAGAGCGACATTTAGATCCACGATGACATATGGAGGAGAAATATGCGGGTGGGAAGAAACAGGGAATCTGGACTAAGTGAGGACCCAATTTTTTAAAGGAATTCTGGAAGTTGGGAGGGGTACGGCCAACTGCGGAATAATGAGGAAATTTGGGGCCCATAGAGAAACAATAGAGTGTGAAATCAGAGCAGTTAAGTATTGGATGAGAATCGTTCACGGAATCCAAATTCTACTTAGGGCAGTCTGCTGCCGTGAATATTTGAGAATGGAAGATAATTCAACGTGGACATCAAGATTAAAGAAAGGTTTGAAAACCACGGGGATGGCGGGGCAGGCAAACAGACGGAGTATTTGGAGAAAAATTAAGAGCCTGCTCTTTGATATTCACAGACGGCAAATAATTGCGCAATGCACGAAGAAGTTTCATTGGAAGTACAGCCTGAGCTAAAATCGGAGTCGGGATATGGAGCAATGCATCAAAACAGGTACCAAACTCATTAGAGAAGGGTTCGAGTGGACTACGCTAAGAGCATGGCGGAGAGAATGTTATGTAAATTTGCCCCATTTGCGAGGAGTTATGGACCCATATTTTGCAAGATGTAGGAATGCGGAGGAATGGGGGGAAATTATTTATCACGATCCTTTACCACCGCGAATGGAGAGTTAGAAGCATGTTGGGCTCTACTGGCAGGCATGGATGACTTGGATGGGCTAGATAAATCTTATTTAAGGCGAGACAGCTGAAATCTGTGGACGCTGATAATAGGGGTGAGAGGGGGTGATAAGAAAAGCTAAAAAAGGTGGATTGTAATGTTTTACATATATTTTATGTTATACTTTTCGATACTCTTTCTTTTTGTGTTAGTATTATGTGTAGGTATATATGTCTCTTAAGTGTATTTGTCTACTTTAAAAGGGTACACTAATACTTTGGAATACGGTTTAAATTGTGTTGTAAATATAAGTAGTGTATTTGAATATCTTTCTCCTTTTATTTTCGTGTTTTAACTTTTTGTTTTGTTTTTAATATAGTTTATTATTTTGTGTATTGCAAAAGCGCGTACGATGTGTGCACAGACCGGTGCGATTGATGAAGATCAATGTATTCATACTGGCATTTCAATAAATATATTTATTCATCCATTGAACAGTAATTTAACACCTTCGTTTGTCCTGTGTTTCTGTTTTCTTTTCTGTTAAAGCAGGCCTTGGACACTGGCATCCTGGCCGATGTTCATTGTTTTGCAATAATATATGTAATTTATTTTATTTTTAAGCTGTATGTTCAAAATCTTTTGGTTAAAACTTGATTATATATTTTATTGTTCTTGTTTAATACATTCTATGTGCAATATGTCTCCATTTCTGCCATTTTGTCCTCTAAGTAAACCCATTGTCAACATTCATAGAGGAGTACTTTTATCTAAAAGAAGTGTTAAGGGGAGCATTAGCCTCAACTATATTTAGTGAAACCATTTATAACAACACATTTAAGGAGGCGTTTGGCAGTGACGCAACTGCACTTATGTACAATATACATTGTAGATAGAGAATGTATTGATTCCACACAAAAGTTCGATACGAGATTTCACCGATCATTCATATTTTAGCGTCCTCTGAATAAAAAAAAAAAAAAAACACTTTTAAAAAAATACCGCTGTGTCAGAGTATGCGTGTGTGTGTGTGTGTGTGTGTGTGTGTGTGTGTGTGTGTGTGTAAAAGTCGGTTGAATACCAAATTTGGTATTTCAGTTCAATATCTCTAAAGGATGTGACATGAACATTTTCTGCAAAATACCCCCACCCTTAAACTACCCTTTACATGCAACATTTTTTATTTTGATTTCCTCAAAAGTGGCTGTCACGAAATTGATTAGAATACTATAGTCTAAGAAATGTTTATGATATATATAATTTTCTAGGAATTGCCTCTGAAGATCTTCATTCTGGATGACTTTGTATAGCTTTTGTATAACTGGTAAACCGTAAGAGTTAGACAAAAACTAGTAGACAAAATATATAGATCACGTTAAAGCTCACAATTTATCTCATATAATTTTTTCGTGGCATTGACCATTTTCAAGATATTCCGAGCTGTTGGTTTCAATTTTAAGGTGTTTAAACTTATCTCAAACGGTAGATTATCTTTCTTTCATCTGTCTTTTGTTTACTCCTGGTGAGCAAGGAGATCGGAATTTCAATTGTTCACATAGCGACTGGTTTTTAAAGGACTTGACTATAATATATCCCCTTATTTCTCTTCTGCTTACATAGAATCAAGTAATAAGACAAATTCTGCTAACGTTTATCTCGACTAGCGTGATGTAAATAAAATAAGAATCTTTTGTAAGAGCAGTTTATTTATGGAACAGCTAGAGAAAGTCATGTAAATGGAACACATGAGGTTTATTGTTTTTAGGTTGTAAATATAGTAAATAAGAATAAAGATATATTGTAGAGATAAATAATATTTTATTATACACTTTTCGGACAGAATATTTAGTAAAATGATACAGTATTTTTGCTCGATATTGGGAAATGAAGGAACTTGCTGTGATTGATGACTCATGGAGAAAGGACACTCGGCGTTATCATTTAAGACTTCAGATCCTTATATTCTTTCTCGTAAATCTTCCTGTAAGAACCATCTGGGTCGTACTTCTTCTCCAGTTCCTCCCATATATCGGGCTTGCTTTTGATCAGGAAATGCACAACCTTCATAGCGCCTTCCTTTTGTTTTTCGCTGCATTTGCTGCAGTTATTGTGAAGCGCATCTGGCAAATGGGCTATAAAAGAGAAATTTCACATTTAAATTAACAACTAAACCACTTTGAGTTTAATGAATTTAACTGTCTATGTCAGTGAAATTGGATAAATACGCAACAATATGAACAATATTACAACTAATTCAAAATCTTCTCGGGCTTCTAGCCAGGTAAAAACTTGGCTTGACACCAACGTTTCGAAGAAGTGCATCTTCCTCGTCTTCAGTTCACCCTGAAGACGAGGAAGATGCACTTCTTCGAAACTTGGTGTCAAGCCAAGTTTTTACCTGGCTAGAAGCCCGAGAAGATTTTGAATTAACACGTCGCCAGGAAAGCTTTAGTTCTTATTTTAATATTACAACTATTTAATTGCCTCAGCACTTAGATCTACTCCTAATGATACAAGAGCTTTTTATCCGATTAGAAATATAGTGATGCAAATTGGCACAGAGTGTCATCTTTTCGGATGATGAGGGGCAATTTTTCTGCAATTTGGAAAGTTTGGCAATATAGTTCACCTATTTTAGAGAAATATTATAAGGAAACCAGGGTCTCAAAATAGATAGCATGTCCTATAAAGGATGTAACAAGAATAGGATTCCAATAGCAAAGAAGAATGTGTTCTCTGTTGAAAGATTTCCTTCAAAAATTGAGTCATATCGGTGTAATCTGGCAGAAGCACATGTAAATGATGAAATAAATGGGTTTCCCACTGTTACTACTACTGCTAGTACTACTACTACTACTACTACTACTACTGCTGCTGCTGCTGCTGCTGCTACTACCACTACTATACTCACAAGTAATTTTTATCAATAGGGGAATTATAATTAAGTTATTTCAGGTTCTTCATGTACTACAGCTGCTTTATGTTTCTATAAGCGAAATTCGTATTGAGCGTTCAATATAGTTGGAGGCTATTGAGTTACCAGACATTTGTTTGGAACTGAAAGAAATATAAACCCATATTCTAACTTCAGATTCGTTTACAGATTAAGCTATCCTCTTATTATGAGTATTATTTAAGTTTAATTTGTTCATTAATTACTATCATTGATTTATATTTCCACTTTCTCTATACGTGCTATGTACATAGTATATAGAGAAGGTATTACACTCCACCCAAAAATTTGATACCAGATTTCACTGGAAATACATCTTTTGGTTCCCCCTGAATTAAAAAAAAACATTTTTATTTGAAAAAGGTCTGTGTATTCTGTGTGTGCATGTGTGTGAGTGTGTCTGTGGACAGCATATCTCAAAAACTAAAATACCAAACTTTATATTTAAGTTTGGTAGATTCTTCAATTTTCTGGGAATAGCCTCTGAATATCTTATCCTGGATGAATTTTACAGAATTTTGCTTAACTGCTAAACCGTAAGAGATTTACCCCACAAAAAATGCAGAGCACATTAAAACACACAATTTTTGTTATATATATTTTTTTTCATGGAGTTGATCGTTTTTGAGATATTCCTTGTTTTTGGTTTCACCTTTCACATATTTTCTTACAGGAATATGTAAATTCCTGTCCATAAAAACAAAGGAACTTCAGTCACATACCAACCAGCTTTTGACTATCACTTTAACCTATGGTACTCTCTTATTTCCCTTCTACTTACAAGGAAGCAAGTAATAAAACTATTTTTTTTTTCTCGATTAGCATGAAGTAAATAGAAGTATAGGCTTTTTAACAATAATTTGTTGCAGAGATATAGAGAAAGTAATGTGAATGGAACACATTAGGAATTTTAATTTTACATTTTACTTTCTCTGCTGCGTATAGCAACCAGAGGAAATGTTGCTTTCCACACAAACATTCGATATAAAGATTTAATTGGGAATACACGTTTTGATCCTTCCTGAAAAAAAGTATTTTTAGAAAAAAGTTTCATGTGTGTATGTGCATCTGTGAATAGCGCTAGTCGAAAACTAAGTGGTTAAGTACTTGGTGTTTAAGTTCAGTGTCTTCCAAAGATGCGACGCGAAGTTTTTCGACAAAACACCATCCTCAAGCAACCTTTCACATGAAGTATTTTTCGAAAGTTTCGATTTTCTCAAAAATGGTTCTAACGATCCTGATTAAAGTATCATATTTTAAAGAGATTTATATGATAGATAAAATGTATATCTTGAATACTCTGGAAATAGCCTGTGAGTTTCTCTTCATTAGGAAGGAATTTTGGTTACATCGTTTTGTACAACTGTGAAATGTTGAGCGATAAATCAAAACGTATTGCACGAAAAGTTGTCCGTACTTCAGCTGTTTCTGCAAAGGCTTATCTCAATTAGTGTGCAGTAGATAGAAGTAAGTATAGTTTGTACACCACCAGTGAAAGATAGGGAATAGAGAAAGTCATGTGACCATAACAGCATTTTGCATATAAACAAAATTCTTAAACATATGCCGCTTAATATTAATATCCTAAGTGCCTTATCACTATAGTATTTTCTGGTGCACACTAACTCTGTGCCCAAGTTTTCAATGATTTACGAAAAATCCACAAATAACGTTTCATTTTGAGGCACATGAAACTATTGAGGCAGCAAAAGCAATGCATATTAAGGACCTAAAATGTAAGCTCTTCCAATTCGATGGTTTAAACAGCAGAATAGACCTTCCTTCGCTATAGAACAATACATCGGATTTCCTGTAATTATTAACATTAAACACTTTTGCAAACGAATTTGAAAGAGATACCAGTATCACAAATGTTGCAGATCAAGCACATTACAACTCTTTTCAGACAAAAAATGCAATAAGTTACAAGCGAAAGCTTCCGAGACTGACGTAGGATAAATAATGTAATGTTATTACTTTTGCTAAATATCCTCAGAGCGAATAGAATAAAACTGGAATCCTAAAAAATCTGACGTGTTACACTCTAGCAATTCTACAAATAAAGTTCTTACAAAAGATTATTTTTCTAATCGAGATGAGCGTTAGCAGAATGTTCGTATTACTTTGTTCTCTATACTAGTAGAGAGTTAAAGGAATTCACTATACTAAAACGATAGTCAAATGTTTTAAAAGCTCGACAGCATTAAAACATTTGACCATCGCTTTGCGATAGTCATTGAAATTGGCTTTTTTGCTTGGCCACAAGTGAAACAAAAGATCCACGAGCAACTTCATGTCTGAGAAAAGTATAACTATTTTAAAATTGAAACTAATTACAAGGAATAAACCGGAAACAAATGTGTAAAGGAAATAACTTGTTTGTTTTGACGAGATCTACAGTTTTTGTGTAGTAAGTTTTTATCTATCTTCTATGGTTTACAAGTTATGCAACATTCATTCGGAATGAAGACGAGTTCTGATGCTGTTTCCAGAAAATTCAAGATATACATTTTATTTTGCATGTAAATATTTTAATACATGGCATTTTAATCAAAATATCTTGAGGAAACCAACATTTTTGAAAAATTGTCCATATAGAGAGTAATAATATGGGGTGGGAGATTTTCTTGAAAATCTTCGTGTCGCATCCTTGGGAGATACTAAGCATATAACGGTTTATAGGGAATTTTCCGTTTTTGAGTTATGCTCAAAACACACACACACACACACACACACACACACACACACACACACACACACACACACACATGTTTCTAAAAATACTTTCCTTGGATGCAGTTTGTCTCAAAATATATATTTCCGGTGAACTCTCGGTATCGAATTTTTGGGTGAATTTTTCTTAATCTACTAAGTTGTACATATGCGCTATAGAAACTAAGAGAAAAATTGAAGGGTTGAGAACCATAGTGGGCCAAGCACCATTTTTTAAAAATGGAGAGGGTCGATGTTTTTTCAATATCATAATTTATTGAGCCAAGCTACACATAATAACTAAATGCCACAGCAATCTAGAATATAGTTTCTATCTTATATTAGTACAACGTTAATGTGGCTTCATGCAAAATTAGGTTTTACAGTTATTTATTGGGAGCTATTTTCTTTTGCTGGGATTTTGCCCAACCTAAAGAAATGTAACTGGGGCATTTCCATACATCTAATCAATGTCCTGTTGATCATCATTATGGACTTGCACACGCAAACTCTTGTAAAAATCATGATTCACTAAGGAATAAATGGTAGCAAGGACATAAGATCATCGTATGCGGTAGCGTGATTTGGACCACTCTGACTCTAACAGAATTTGTAGTTTCATTTAGATCGACATTTTGATGCTCTACTGTTTGTAAACGGGAAATGCTGAACATGGCCCAGTTATAACATATAACTGCAATATAAGATGTATAACCATATACTATAGCGACAGATGGCAACAGCCCACTATAGTTCTCAGCCTTTCAATTGTAGTAACTTTACACCAAAATACAGAAAAACAAGCCAAATTAAGCTAATGAATTCATACGTAATCTAATATAGCGTTCAGCTTTGGACTAAGGGTATTCGCTTATTTTGACGAACCTAAGTTGTTCTTTTATAGTGATCAGGCTGCTTACCTAATCGAAACCCCAGCCCCCTCCTACCTTTAACGGGACTGAACTAGATAGCATCGTTAAATTAGATTATTAACAACCTCTTTGTTTATCGCTGATGCAGTAAACACGTATGAGGGATGGCTAATAAAGAAAAACGGATAAAAATAATGCACTATCGAAACACATATTTTCAAAAAGTTTGCAGTTAATTAAGCTAAAATTATCGGAAGTTTCTCTTTGATAAAAAATTTAAGTTTTTAAACTTCATTTAGATACGCATCTTTTTTTGCATTCTGTACCATGTATGAATTCCATTAAAACACTTGATATCGAAATTCACGGGAAATGGAAAGGGCGTCTTATTTATGGACACTCTTTAACTGCTTTGGTTCTCTACTGGACGTGAAAGACCGTTTAATTTTGCTCAGAGGTCTCTCTATCAGACGTGAGGTTCTTTTACGTGCCGTAAATCTATGACCGGGACTTCCCTTACGAAGGAAGCCATGCTAAGAAATTTTACGCCCGAAAAAATCCATCGTCCTCCACCGAGTTTGAACCCACGACCTTGGGTATATAAAGTTAGCTTGGTAACCATTATACCACGGAGGGGACTTCACAGGAAATACAATATTTTGAGATTCCCCGAGTCAAAAAAAAATTTGGAAAAAGCCATGTCTGTGTCTGTGAACTGAATAGCCATAAGTCGATTAAACATCACACTTAGCATTTAAGTGCAGCATTCTTCAAGGTTGAGACACAATATTTTCAAGAAAATTCCCCCACCTTAAACTACCTTTTACATGGAATATTTTTCACAATTTTAGATTTTCTGGAAAATGGGTTTGATTAAAATGGGTTTCAGTCTGACTCTACCTATCCAAATGATGTCCTACACACGGCTTGTATGAAAAAACAATTAAATCCATACCAATTGACCATAATATCACTTTGTGGTTTACCAGGAAACATGCGAGTCAGTTGAGAAATTCAATGATATGCCGGCATGTTGCCATAGTAGCTCCGTGGTAGAGCAACCGGCTAGAGACCGGGAGATCCGTGATTCAAATCCCGGCTATAGCAATGAATTTTTCAGTCTGACTCTACCTATATTAAATACATTTACATAAGAAATGAAATTCATCGCTTGAATTTTCTGCAAATAGCCTATGAAGACCTCTTCATTTTGGAGGCACTTTATATAATCTTATATAACTGTAAAATGTTTCGCATCAGAATAAAACGTACTTCACACAAATATGGATATCTTTAAAACACATAATTGATTTAAAGTAAACTTTTACTAACATAATTCATTGTCCTGATATCCGATATCTATGGATCGAATTGTTTAATACTTTGTTTTTGTTTTATTTTGATTAAGTTTTTGACTCATCCTCTTTAATTTGGTAGGTCCTATCATGATAAATGAAATCGCAGAAATTATACTTAAAGAGCTCGGGGGTCCATGAGGTATACACTCAAATTTCGTCTTCTCAAGATAAGGGAACACCCCGAAGATACCTTATACGACTACCTCACCCTAACCAAGATCCGAATTCGTACCTGTTGACTACGAGGCAGTTCAATACTATAAGTCCTTTCGATATTCATTACGTTTCTCCGTAGTGGATGGAAACAGTATGGGATGTTGAGCCCTCCATTTCTTAAAAATTTCATTATCGCTATTCCCTTTGTACTAATAACGAAATATGTATTTTATTAATTGTTTATTCAATCACAGCTATCTATATATACATATATACAGGCTGCCACTATATTAAAAGCATACTTGGTAAATGCAACCAAAATTGAATTGAGATTTAAAAACATAAAATTATAACAAATATGCCTGAATCGCAAATAGCAGATTAAAGTTATTAAATATTAAAATAAAAAATAAAAACGTCAATAATAATAACAATAGAGAGAAACAGTATTATTAAAAATAAGAAATGGAATTTTATATGAATTATATATGATAAATTAACTAGTGTACAAATGGTTACACAGTGTATTTCTTGATTCTCTAAGGCCGATGACAAAAATTATTTTATTTTATTCTTCCTCAAAGAGTTCGCTTCATTAAAATCAGTAGATAGAAAACTAAACTTCATATACTAACAATCAGTAGTGGATAGAGAAAGACATATAAATATAAACAGCAGCTTTATTCCATCGTTTCCTTCTAAATTAGTTCTATGGTTGTGCCAAATATCCTATGATGAAATTTTAGAAATAATTTTCTTTCTAGTGTCCAGTCTGTTTATATCAACGAAAAATTAAATTATTTAATTATAGTTTTAGTCCAAATAATATATTTTGATTAAAACGTTTATATATCAATAATGTCCTTGATGGGGTAGGGAGTGAAAATAAACATTTACTGGAGATATTAAGATAAATGGTTCTTTAAGGCGGAAAATTTTATTTACATTCACATTACTTTGTATATACATTCTTCAACAAACTATTCTTACAAAACTGTATTCTTCTATCTGTGTAATTTTAATAGAAATAAAATTTTTCAAATTGACTTTGTTACACAATCCCTGTAGATAAAAGAGGAATTAGGGAATGTACTAAGCTTAAGTGATTCAAATAATTTCAGAGCGAGCCTTCTTTGAAATTCCGTCTCTATTTGCAGGATCACGAGAAAAAAGAGCAAAGGCCGTTTTTGAATTTGAAAAATATACTCATTTGACGATTCAAACCAAATGACATCGAAATGGACAATGCCAAAAATATTCTTATTTGATATAATGTATGTGTTTAATGAAGTCTATATTTTTGTGAAGTAACTTTTGTCCATCTCTTATGGTTTTCATACTATAGAGACTTTATTCATAATGAAGAGGATATTGTAAAAAAGTGAAAGATATGCATATCAGTTGTCATGGAAATATACTAAACACGTGGTATAACGAAAATATGTTCATGTAAAAGATGGCTAGGGTGGAGAAATGGTCGTGTAGTATCCTTGCAAGACGCCGAACTTAAATAGCAAGTTTGGTACCATAGTCAATCATACACATACACAAACACACTTTTTACAAATATACAAAAAACTTTTTACTTTTTCTAGCTCCGTATGGACAATGTAGAGAAGTTTTGTATTCCTTCCAAAAATTCTACGTCGAGATTTCACCGGAAATACATGTTTTAGGACCCCCTGAATAAAAAAGATCATTTTTAGAAACAATGTGTGTGTGTGCGTGTATGTCTGTCTGTCTGTGTGTGTGCATAGCTCAAAATCGAAAAGACGGTTAAATACGAAACTAGGTATTTTAGTTTGGTTTTTTCCAAGGATGCGACATGTAGATTTTCAAGAAAAGCCCCCCATAACTACCCTTTACATGGAAAAATGTTCAAAAAATTCGTTTTCCTTAAAAATGACTCAAACTATGTTGATTAAAATGCCGTATATTAAAAATATTTACATGGCAAATGAAATGTATAAGTTAAATTTTCTGGGAATAGCTTCTGAATACCTCTTTATACTGGATGAATTTTGCTGAATTTGATATAACTACTAAACTGTAAGAGATAGACAAACATTTACAGCACAAAAAGTGTAGATCTAGCTAGAATACACAAGTTATGTCATATACGTTTTTTTGTAGAGCTTACCGTTTTTGAGGTATTCCTTGTTATTGGTTTCAATTATGAGGTACTATACTTTATTCAGGTGGAAGTGTCCGGTTTTCTTTTGTTCTACTCCTGGTCATGCAAAGAAGCAATTTGCAATGACAATCGCATAATGACAGCTTTTAAAACATTTGACTATCACTTTAGTGCATTCCCTTAGTTTCATTCTACTTATAAGGAACTAAGTAATAATATTGTGCTAGTATTTATCTCTTTTTTTTTTTGTTTTTTTGTTTTTTTGGTAGTGTTTAACGCCCGCTTTAACTACTTATAGCACCGCAGGTGGGTATTTATCTCGATTAGCATGGTGTTGAAAGAAGAATTATCTTTCGTAACAGGTTGGTTTTGTAGAGTAGCTAGAGAAAGCCATGTGAGTGTAACGAATCAGGATTTTATTAAAGAAATCTACAAATGTATACTTGCTGTGAAATCTTGATATTTAATTTTACTAGATATAACACAGAAACTCACTATAACACCACACTAATATATTAGATTTGGATACTGTAATTTTTACTTTCTCTATACGTACTATGTACATAGTGTATAGTGAAGGTATTGCATTGTACCCAAAATGTCGACACCGAGATTTCACCGGAAATACATGTTTTGAGATGACCTGAATCCAAAGAAAGCATTTTTAGAAAAAATTTCGTGTGTGTGTGTCTGTCTGTGTGTATGTGTGTGTGTGTGTGTGTCTATGAGCAGCATAGCTCAAAAGCGAAAAGACCGTTAAATACCAAACTTGGTATCTAAGTTCAGTATCTTCCAAGGATGCGACACGAAGATTTTCAAGAAAGTACCCCCACCCCCAACTACCCATCACATGAAAAACTTTTCGAAAATTTTGATTTTCTAAAAAATGGCTCTAACGATTTTCATTAAAATATCATATATTAAAGATATATACTTGACAAATAATATGTATAATTTTCTGGGAATAGCCTATGAGGACTACTTTATTCTGGATGAATTTTACGGAATTTTGTGTAACTGGTAAACCTAAGAGATAGACAGAAACTCACTAAACAAGAAATGCAGAGCACATTAAAACACACAATTTATGTTATGTACATTGTTTTCGTGGATATTCCTTGTTTTTGGTTTCAGCCTTGAAAAACTTATACTTTTCTCATACAGGAATTTGTAACTGTCCATAGAAACAAACGAACTTCAGGCACATAGCAACCAGTTTTTGACTATCGCTTTAACTTATGGTACTCCCATTTTTCGTTTCTTCTTACGAGGAAGCAAGCAATAAGTCTATTTCTGCTATGTTTTTCTCACTTAGCGTGAAGTTAATAGAAGCATAAGCTTTTTAACAACAATTTGTTGCCCACCTGGGTAGTGTGTTGGGAGCGTGTCTGCCTCACATTCAAAATGTCGTGGGTTCGAATCTCGCTTAGGGTGAGCTACCCGGATAAGGTTTTTTCGGGGGTTTTCCCTTATCCTGAGAAGACGAATGTTGAGAACTTGAAGCTCCATGGACCCCGAAATCATTTGAGCATCATTTCGCCAATTTTATTCATTGTCTGACATGACATTTGTGCAGAGATGTAGAGAAAGTCATGTGACTGGAACACATAAGGTTTTTTGAAACTGTTTCATGTGTAAACCGCAGAAATGAAAATCTCCAGCCAAATCTTACAGTATATCTGGCATAACGTTCACTTTCACTTCATATGAAACCGGTTTGCTTATTGTAACTGAGTGACACAGAATCACAGCTATATGTGTTTTGGGGACGTTATTTGATCCAGTTAACTCCTACGTATCAAATAATTGTGCTGCTGAAATGCCGCATTATACTTCGCTAACAGCAATTGTTTACGTACCCTTGTAAAACTTTGGTGCGTTATAGCCTAAAAGATCAGCAGCAAAATACGATTTCAATGTTTTCTTTATTTTATTATTTTTATGCATACCTATCACTCTTGGAGGGGAATTTTCTTTCTTTTGTTTAAAAGATTTAAGGAAAACCTACATTTATGGCAAAATAGTTTTTAGGATTAAATTTAAGTTTTGTATGTACTTTACTCACTATTAAAAATCAAGGCTTCTTGCATATATATTGTATGTATGTATGTATGTATGTATGTATGTATGTATGTATGTATGTATGTATGTATGTATGTATGTATGTATGTATGTATGTATGTATGTATGTATGTATGTATGTATGTATGTATGTATGTATGTATGTATGTATGTATGTATGTATGTATGTATGTATGTATGTATGTATGTATGTATGTATGTATGTATGTATGTATGTATGTATGTATGTATGTATGTATGTATGTATGTATGTATGTATGTATGTATGTATGTATGTATGTATGTATGTATGTATGTATGTATGTATGTATGTATGTATGTATGTATGTATGTATGTATGTATGTATGTATGTATGTATGTATGTATGTATGTATGTATGTATGTATGTATGTATGTATGTATGTATGTATGTATGTATGTATGTATGTATGTATGTATGTATGTATGTATGTATGTATGTATGTATGTATGTATGTATGTATGTATGTATGTATGTATGTATGTATGTATGTATGTATGTATGTATGTATGTATGTATGTATGTATGTATGTATGTATGTATGTATGTATGTATGTATGTATGTATGTATGTATGTATGTATGTATGTATGTATGTATGTATGTATGTATGTATGTATGTATGTATGTATGTATGTATGTATGTATGTATGTATGTATGTATGTATGTTTTATATAAACCAAGCTTATACCAGTTTTTAATAAAAAGTTTACCACAAATTAACTGAAAGAAAATTAAAGTGAAAGCAAATAAATTTTCGCTGCGTTCAACTCGTGTTTAATGCCTGATCTTATTATGATACTGCAGAATATGAATGTAATGGGTTTTGATCATGGTTTGGGATATTTAAACTAAAATGTATTTTAAGGAGAGCTGATTATTTTCAATTAAGGATGAAATTTAACCGTGTAGCTTAGTCCTTTAAGTTCTCTAGTATGAAATAATATTAGACGTTTTTAGAGGGGGCTAATCTAACGTTCTTTAACCCGGTTGATCATATCGGACAATGGATGAAATTGGTGAAATGATGTTTAAATGATCTCCATGGAGGTTAAAGTTATTCAACATTCGTCTTCTCAGGATAAGGGAAAACTCCGGAAGAAAGAAGGGGGGGGGGGGAAACTTGTCCGGGTAACTCACCCGGAGGTAAGTTTCGAGCTCGCGACCTATTGGATGTGAGGTAGACACGATACCACCACGCTACCTAGGCGGGCTACTAGAACTATTGTTAAGCAAAGAAATACTCAGAATCGAATTTTAGGCACATTTGATTGTTTTGTGAGGGCAGGCCTTTTTTTTTATATATATATATATATATATATATATATATATATATTTTTTTTTTTACACGTAGTATGTACATAGTGTATAGAAAAGGTATTGTAATAAACCCTAAAATTCGATACCGAGATTTCACCAGAAATTCATATTTTGGGTCCCCCTGAATCCAAAAAAAATAATTTTTGGAAAAAGGTCATTGTGTGTCTGTCTGTCTGTCTGTCTGTGGACAGCATAGATCAAAAACGAAAGACCGTTAAAACCAACCTTGGTATTTAAGTTTTATATCTTCCAAGGATGTGACACGAAAATTTTCAAGAAAATTCCCCACCCGGAAAAATCCCCACATGGAAAAAATTTCGAAAATTTTGATTTTCTGAAAAATGGCTTTAATGATTTTGATTAAAATATTTAACTGATAAATAAAATGTACATCTTGAATTTTCTGGGAATAATCTCTGAAGACTACTTTATTCTGCATGAATGTTACGGAATTTTGCACAACTGCTAAACCGTAAGAGGTGGACAAAAACTTACCACACAAAAAATGAGAGCACGTAAAAACACACAATTTATGATACATACTTTTTTTCGTGGAGTTGATCGTTTATGAGATATTCCTTGTTTTTGGTTTCGGCTTTGAAAAACTTACTTTTCTCATACAGGAATTTGTCAAGTCCGTTCATAGATACAAACAAAGGAACTTCAGTCACATAGCAACCATCTTTTGGCTCTCACTTTATCCTATGGTACCCCCTTATTTCGCTTCTATTTACGAGGAAGCAAGTAATAAGTCTATTTATGCTATTTTTTCACGATTAGCACGAAGTAACTAGAAACATAAGCTTTTTAACGATAGTTTTGCAGATATGTAGTGAAAGTCATGTGAATGGAACACATCAACTTTTACTTCACATACCGATACTAAATAGCTTATGGATGTCAGAAGAGGAAATAATTTAGTGCTGATGGAGCAAAATTATTTTAGAGCCCTTAATTTCTTTAAATACTCACTCGGTTTAAGCTTTTATAACTGTCTATGAAGAAAGTTATATTAATTTAGAGTATAGGGTCATAAAATTATACCCACTACTCTAAAACAGCTTGCAACATACCATGCGACACACAATACTATCTATTTTGACCCATTTGCATGTATTTAATACATAACTGTTAAATTTGTCTAATATAAGATAGGGAAAATACTTTACAAGATTTTATTCTATTCTATTATTCTGTCAGACTGAAAAATGTTATGACATAGCCGGGATTTGACCCACGGATCTCCCGTTCTCTAGGCGGTTGCTTTCCCCTGGAGGTACCATTACAACATGCCTCTTGAATTTCTTAACTAACTCTCTCAGTGTTACAGCAACCGGTTAGAGCCCGGAAGATCCGTGGTTCAAATCCCGGCTATGGCTTTGAGTTCTTCTGTCTGACTACTTATCCAAATCCTGTCCTACACACGGCTTGTGTGAAAAAAGAATTAAAAGCAAACATGTTCATCTTTAAATTTAGAGTCCGTATTAACAACGACCTCTTCAAACACGATACCAAAGTTCCAAATAGTCAAAATAAGGAAATCTAATGGGTCACATTAACTGTTACAAATAAGATTATTTCTCAGTGCAGCGTCTATGTTTAAATACTCGCAGAATATTTTAGTCAACTTTTAGTTTAAATGTTTTTATTATGAAATGTTGCACCGGAAGTGTTAATGTGCATACTAACAGTTTTTAGCGTTTCAATTAAAATTATATTTAATTGTTTATATATATTTAATTGAATCGCTAAAAACTGTTAGTATGAACATTAATTTTTATTTACTGTACAGTAAAATATAAAATGGAGTATTTTTTTTGACTTTTTGTTTTTTTATTTATGGACGCTCTTTAACTAAGGTGGTTTTCAGCATCCCATTCTAAATTGGGCGTGAAAGATCGCTTAATTTTGCTCAGAGACCTCTCTATGAGGCATGAGGTTCGTTTACGTGCCGTAAATCAATGGCTCGGGACGAACGGCTTTACTTCTCTTCCTATGGAAGCCATGCCAAGGATTTTTACACCCGAAAAAGTCTATCGTCGTCCGCCGAGTTTGAACCCGCGACCTTAGAATGAAGTTAGCATAGTGACCATTACACCACGGAGGGCGACATATAGTACAGTAGACCTACTAACAAAATTAGGAAGTTTAGTTGTAGGTGATAATTGATGTGGCCCTTGGTCGAGTGCTAATACTTAAGTTTGGTCCTCAGACATAATCGTGTTGTACGTCTGC